>VWZO01015919.1:317000-346635 GCA_013396975.1 Bucco capensis | reverse complement strand
CCCTTCCAACCCCTTACATTCTGTGATTCTGTGATCAACATCTACAGCTTTCCATTTTCACCTGTTTAGAGCCCATCAATTTCTGCAGCTTCTCCTTTCCCTCTGCTTTTCCAAACATTTCTGTTCACTATCCTCTGCTTTTGCTGGTGTGTGATGTTCTCAGTGGAAAGAGCAGAGAGGCAAAGCATGGAAGTTAGAATCTTGGGAAATGAGTGACCAGACCTCCTGAGCAGACAATGTGCTGAACTCACCTTGGCCCACAGCAGTTGCACTAAAGAGACTTCTGCCTCAGCAGTCAGTCATTTGCTGCCTGCTGGTTTACAGATCTCCATTCCTCATCACTGCTTGTCAGGAAAAGAACCCAGAGTGAACAACTTTGTGAAGATCTTTATGACATTCATGGAAGACAACCTGTGGTAGTGAGGAAGATAACCCAGTGGTAGAGGAAATGGAGAAAGGGCACAAGGGAGAAAAGAGATGCCAGCAACAATCAGAGCTATACCCAATCCACAATTTGAGGGTTTACCTGCAAAAAAACCCCAAATATTTACAGATATTTGGACAGAACCTTTCTGAAAGGAAAGCTAAAATATTGATACATTCATCACAGATAAACATATTGTAGCCCAAATGCAGCTGTGTGAGCAGAGTCCTGGGAGATATTATGAACAGCTCAAAAAGTTCCTCTTGCATAAACTCCAGCAGTCCAGATCTCTTTCATTGCTAGGCTTTTTTTTCAGTCATGAAAAAAAAGTGCATTTGCTAAAAGAATGCAAATATCCATGTGCTTCACAAAAGAAAGTTCCTTTCTTTTTTATACGTAATTACCCCAATCTAATTAAAACCTATGCTTGTCACATCTTGGAAAATTAACTGTCTTCACACAGAGCAAGTGCTATCATTTGGAGAGGTCACTATAAATTACTTATAAACAACAAAAAAATAAATTAATTCCTCCTCTGAGCACCAAACTCTTTACAAACCTAATTAAAGAGCAAAAATCAGCATCCTGAAGTGACTCTGAGATGCTTCCCACTTGTAGAAGTCTCTGTGTTTAAGGGAGTGGCTCAACACATTTGAGAAAGAGATGGAAAGCAGAAAAATGAATAATATCAAAGAGGAGAGAAGGGATTTTCTGCAAATGCATTGTGAGTATCAATACACCCCAACACTAGAACAGAGAGTGCCTCACTATGATGGAAACTGGGGGATTGGTTTTGTTGTCATTCAATACCAAAGATCAGTGCTTAGTATCCTTCTCTCCTGACACTGTTACAATTGGTAAATTATTAACTGGAGTCCTCTATAAAAAGTTCCTGTTTACAAGGTTACTCTGTAAGTTAAAATGTTTGTTCTCCCCCTCCCCAGATCTTTACTGTAAAGCATCTGTGGGTAGATTTACATGATGAAGTTGATAGATTTGTATTTTGACAGTACATCTGTCATCCTCGCTTCAGGTGTCAAGAGGTCAGGTGTGCTCTTGGTGTTATCAGGTGGCTCATTAGTGTCCTGGGGGATATATTACCTTGTCTACTCTCCTTTAAGTGACAAAAAAATGTTCTGTTCAGCCCTTGCTGCAAGAATTCACCTCCCCTTCACAATTGTTTGTTTTCCTGCTGTCAGGAGATTGGAACGAATTCCTAGCACACGTGTAGAGAAAATGTCTAGGGACTCATCAGCACGTGGAGAGAAAGCTCCGTTCCTTCACACCCCTCTCAGACAATCTGGGCTGCTAAGGGTGTAGAGTACCCCCATGGCCTTGTCTTTACAGGACCTGATATACATATTTAGACACTCAGCACAGTCACATTACAACTTGCACAGTCTCTGTCAAATCAGTGTGTGTTAACAACTGCCAACAAGCCATCAGCTCACTGCTAACCACTGTTAGACACTTGTGCTCCCTATAGGGGTAGGATCTAATCCATAGGCTGGTAGAGCCATGGTCTAAAGTAGGATGAAGTAGTTTTCCCATTACTTTCCAAAGACTGTGTAAAAGTTCTTGAAAGTAGCAGTAGTGTTTCTGTACTCTTCCTGCAATATTCCTTACGGATTTGCTAATGCCTCCTGCTGTCTGCAGGCAGAGCTTCAAAAGATATCCTGGAGAATATCATTGTGCATTCATCTGGACCTGTGTGAACTCATCAGCTTCAGGAGGTTCATATGAATCCAAGTGAGAGCAGAGTTTAGTCCTGCAAATACCAGTGCTGTTTTACAAAGCACCTATTTTATTTTGTTGAGACTTAGAGTAATGCATTTTACATTGATTTTACCACTGTAGTAGATTACTTTGTGGGCCACTTAATTTAAAGGGTAAGCAAACAGCTGCCACTTTTGCTTGCAGATCACTTGTTCTAGTGAATTTTAAGCAATGGGCAATATTTGTTGAAAAATGTGGTAAATAAAAATTATCTTGTTTCTGCAAACTGGAAAATCATTCAATGTAGAAGCTTGGGTGGCTCCACACACTACTAGACATCAGACAAACACATTCTGTACCTAGTTTTTTGTTATCTTTTAGGTCATTTTTCTGCTATTGCAATGTGTCTCATCTGTTTCTTGTGGTGGCTGATGGATGGCATTGTAGATATTACTTTAAGGTGCCTGAAAATTATTGTGGCTCTCTGAGGTCTCAGACACATGATGGCTAAAGGTCAACTGTCCTTGAAATTCTGTTGAATAGCCCTTTATATAAATAATATGGAGCACCCTGAGGTAGAGTTATCTTACCAGTGTTACCTTGTTACTCTTCTGGCTCCCTGTAGAGATCATTTGTGGGTTTGGAGGAACCTTGTGCCTCTTAGCTTTCTTTTCATGTCTGAGCCAAACTCCCTCTACACAGAAGACTCAGCCAGAAGTTTCCTGACTGGAAGTCATTCCTGTAAAAAACCTCCCAGATGATTCAAACTTAAAAAAAAAAATTAATATATGTGAAGAAAGTGCATCCACCCACAACCTTGAGCTGCAGAGAACATAAAGATGGATTCTATAGCCAAGAGCCATGAATGGGATTTCCAAACCTTCACCCAGTGCATCCATTAAAGAGCAGAAGGGATAATAGATTCCTACAATCTATACATTTTTGTGGAAGTGCCCTTATCAATCTCTACAACCTTGTGTCAGTACAGATTGCCATGAAGTGAAACAAAACTCCCCTGAGTGGACAAAACATTTGTGTTCCTGTTTCTCTGCTAGGAAGTTTTCGGTGACTCAATACCAAGATCTAAGTGGAAAGAGTCAGTTCTGCAAAATTTCACTTAAAGATAAAAACCTTTTATACCCTAAATGAAGCAGTCACTGCCAGTGCTGGATTATCCAATGTGCCTAAATAATCACTGCTTGGCAGACACAAAGCAGGTTAAGACTGAGGCAAACTGCTATATAGACATGAGAGAGTTAATATATCTTTAATATACCTTTGGCTCCAACCTTTGTAGTAGTTTGAGCTACCTCATTCCATACCTGCACAGACCACAAGTGTGTGGCACCTGCATTTTAGCTGAAGGCCAGTATTTTAAGATGCACAGCTTCATCACCTAATCATGCCCTTAGATATATTCCAAAATAAAAACCTATATTGGCTAGAAGACATCTATAGGTCTCTCAACTTCAGTTCCAGACAGGCATACAAAGACTGGAATACACAATCTTCTCTCTTCATTGTATGCTATGGGCGAGAAGAGTGAAGACAGAGTTGACTTGCCAGGTATTCTGCACCTTTTCCAAGGCATTACATTACATCTCAAAGGACCAGAGAGCTATATTCATTTCCAGGATTCACCCTGAAGTGGTAAAATCCAACAGTGGCATTTCACAGGCTTGAGCTTCCATGTTCAGCATTGACATGAATATTTTTGTGGCAAAATTTCATTGACTTTCATTTTGTAATAATGATTGCGATAATAAACTTTTTATCTGTGCTACCAATAATGCTCCTCTTTTGAGTATATGTGATTTCTCTTAGTATTAATGGGAATGTCACACACACAGAAGCAGGGTAGAATGGCCCCTGAAGTGTTCTAACAAGCAGTATTAATTGCTGCTGGTGGGTGACTTTGTCCTCATAACAATAATAAAGCTTTAAAAAATGCAAAAGGTCTTTTGAAGGTTAGCACAGGCTATTAGTCTAACCTATTACCTTTGTGAATTTTCATCCAAATTAGAAAAAAACTGATAACTGGTACAAACACATAAGGTTCTAGGCTTTAAAGTTGAAGCTGAAAACACTGCCTGAGTACTCTTTTTTCCCCCCTTCTTTTTAAAGACTGTTTAACAAGCAGATAGCACAAAGAAAATCAATGGGAGATATGCATGCAGCTTATTGATCAAGGCAAAGTCATCATTTGGAAAAAACCTCCAACTTTTGTTACCATCTAAGTAATCCTGGTTTTGTGGAGGGGATCTAGTTGCTCAGTTAAGCACTAAGGGAACTGAAGTGGAAAATAGCACACACTCCATATTTCCAGGGGTGAGAGTTTCAGTTCCATCCAGTGAGAATCCCTGCAGCCAAAACCTGCAAAAAACATCCTCGTGAACTCAACAGAACCAGCATATTCCAAATTCCAAGGTGAGCAGAGCCATTCTGTGTCTGCCCAGAATTCTTACCACAATGGAGAGTTTGGGGACACTGTGCTGTCAAAAGCAGTCCTTTAAATGACATTATTACAACTCACAGGCATTTATTTATCCTAAATAGTTAAAAGTGTGTTAAAAGATCATCTATATTTCAGTAAACACACAAGTGTCTATTGTTATGACAAAAGTCTTGACTGTTCTCTTACCTCAGGGTCTGCTCAGTCTACAAGCAAATTGTTAGTCTTCAAAGACATTTTCTACTGTTGTAGGTTTGTTAAGAACTAACCCTTGAGAAAATTTACAGCAAACATAAAAATTTTATTCACTCTCTTTAGGTACAAATTCTAAAACAAATCCATATGCATAACAGACTTAGGAGTAAATGGAAAATGGAATAAAATCTATCATGGATTTAATAGAGCTGTAGGATGCAAGAGGAACCTTGCAGGGATTTCTATTAAGATAATTTATTTTCTAGATAAAGAAAATTCCATGTATCAAAGCATTTATTTTGATACCACAGATATGTTCTTATCTAATTGGAGAAGATAAGGAGAGTGGTAAGGAAATAGCTTAAGAGTGAACAATGGCACTTTCTGTTCAGAAGGAGATAGGATGGAGTTCCTCACCAGTCAATCTTGGTAGTGTCCAACCATGGCCTTGCAAAGAGGTGAATGGAAACCCTCAACATTGGGGACAGGCAGCACCTCATGACCTCAGCCTGGGAGAGTGACAGGAGGTGACATTCAGCAGCACAAACTTCAAGGCCACTCTCTGAGGTAGGTTCAGTAAGAGCATAGAGTCTCAGCAAGGAGGCATGAGCTGAAAAAAGCAAGCCTAGGNGCTGTCGGCACAGTTATCGCACCAGGGGCCACAGGAGACCACAAGTGATTTTCAGACTGTACCTGAACGCTCGCTGACGGCGAAGGAAAAAGCAACACAGGCTGTGGAAAGTGAAGTATTCACAGCAGAGATGAAGTGGTGCTAATGACACTCGAGAAAAGTGGCAGTGGCACATGTCAAACAAAGTGCACAATTTCAGCAATCTTTCCTCAAAACCAGATTCTCCTAAATTGCAGGGGATGCAAGGAGGGCTACAAAGACAGGCAGAGGAAAAAAAGAAGGTGAAGAGGCCATGGTTGTTTTATGTCTAATGAAACGTCATCTGGGTGAAGGAAAATACATCAGGGTCATCCTAATGAGGGGAGAAAAGAACACAGTTAAAAAGCAAGATACAGGTATAACCAGGACATGAATTAGTTCAGCTTGAATATGAGAATAATATCTCATCAGAGAAGTGAGTGTCTGCAACCAGCTTCCTTAGCAATTGCATGGCAAAATATCACCACTTTAAGACCAAGAGGATTACTTTCTGAACCAGACTAGGAGACAGTGCCTGCCAAACAAAAGCCTGGACACAATGATCCACAGGTTTTAGCTCCATGGATGCTTAACAGTGCAATGAAAAGTGAGGTTCTTAAGAGATTGCAAGTATACTGCTCACAAAAACATACTCTTCTAGAATAAGGAGATAAACATAAACTCAGTCCTTTACATGGAGAACACAACAAGAACCTGAGATGCTGATCTCTTCTACTAACAGAGCTCCTGGCAAAGACTTTAATTTTGTTATTGCTCAGCAGAAGAGCAATGCTAGTGTCAGATGCCAAACAGCAGCATAAGAAGCAGCAGCAATCCTCAAAAAAAAAGACAGGCATTTATTACAGTATTTGTGCAATGAGTCAGAAAAAGCTGTACATCAACCCAAGATCTTCTGGAAAAAAGCTGCCTTAGGAATATAAAATCTCTGTCATGGATTGAGTATCTAGGTAGGCAAGTCATTCATTTAAACTGTATTTCCTAATCCTGTGCTATCAAATTTATGTTGTAATTTCACCCTTCCTCACTAGCAACAAAAGCACCTTCCAGGTGGCTATTGCAAGGCAAGTAATATACTGCACCCTTTTTGGGTTAGTATGTTGTACTCTTTGATTAGGAAAAAATTAGACATAAGAAATTTTGGTTTATTCTCAATTCTGCCATAATCCCAGTGTATGACGACTGGCGAGTAATTGATTTTCTTTATACTTCTCTTCACCAAAATAAAGAAAAAGAATAAATTTTCTCTAAACCTCTTGTCTACTTAGAATCCCTCAGCAAAGGTTTTCACTAGGCCTTTGTAGAGCAGTTACCAAAATCAGTAAATAAATAAATAAATGCTATTTATGGGTCAACATTGTCCGAACAGTAAATACAAATGATCTTCACTGATGACACTGTTGAATAGAAATGCACAGAAACAGTAGAAATAGTAAAGGTAATTTTAAAATTTAATCAGAAAATCAAAACAATGGAAAAATATTAGGAATGTAGAGCTCATTAGGGTAAGCACAGTCTATTAACTGTTCAGCTGTCCAAGCACAGAGCAGAAAATCTCTTGTTTGTTTGTTTACCACCGAGTACAATGACCACTACCACCCCATCTGTAACCAAAGACATGATGGAAAGTGAACTAAACCAGAGAAATCAAAACTGACTTCAGGGGAATTACCTGGCTGAATACTCCCACTCACTCCAGCAGATTAAAAGCTAACAATTATTACTCTGAACAGCTTCAGGCTGCTGCTGGTATCTTTCCCATAAACTAAAAAGCTTATGCACAATGACCTAAATTAGTACAACACGCTTGATTTTAGGGGGTTTGTTTTTTCTGGCTCTGTAAAAAATCAGATGCACATTGTTCCCCGAATATTTACATGAAGCATAACAAAGAATTCAGTAGCTGGGTCAGCAGCAGTTCAGCTGCATGATAGCCATCTGCAGCATTGTATTTCAGTCTGTTTGAATGCATCCTAAGTCACAACATGATGGAATGGGGAGCAGACTGACTACAGCTTCACCTCTACTTATTGTTCTATTCATAAAGACTGATGAAAAAAAAACAAACAACTGTAACAGGCAAAGAAGAAAAACAGCATGAAATGCATCTACAATAATGTGGAACAATGACGTGTCACAAAATGTAACCACTTGGAAATTCAGTCTGTCAAGGAACTGGACATTTAATTATTCTAATCATTCTAAACAAGAACGAATTGAAACTGAAGATTCACTTTTATCTAGAATTTTGCTTATGAATTTTAAGGATGGTTCCTATTAGGATATAACCAAAGCTATGAAAATCCAAACAAATTGCTCTCCTTCCAGTAAGCCTCCCTTATGCAGTACAAGCACGCTCTCCTTTTTTTTTTTTTGAGGCCTCTGAATGAATATTTCTAGCTAATGGCTAAATTCTTTTCCATATCTAGATTCAAAGAGGCAAGGAATATGTATACTTTGCTATTCCCCTAGAGAACAGATTTATTTTGGGGAAAACTATGTCTACTTTCAAATGTTCTCTTTTCCTCATGCTTCCCTGCCATCACTTATGAATGTAAAAGTTAAACTACCTAGAACTATCTAAGGAAATAAAGCTAATTGCACAGATAGAACCCAAGTATGCCCTACAATAATTGCTACTGATTTATAAGTTCCATCTTCTCACCTTCCTACAACCTTGATAGTTACTAAATCACAGCTGAAAATACACTGAAGACATAATTTACTAATACTGTCCTGTCAACTCACTTTGCATTGGGATCAATTTGTATTTCTATGTTGTACTCTATGTGAGAAGTACCTCAGACAAATCCATACAATCATTTAGCTTGGAAAAGATCTTTAAGACCATCTGTATCACTTCTGACATAAGCATTTTCTTTCCCCCCTCCAGGTTACATTCATTATCTAAACTCATTTAAAACCATTTTACATCTCTTAGCATCATTAAGAAAGTCTCATTCTTGATGCACCACAGAAGTTCAGGTGTGTGCTTCCACAGATTTCTGCCAGGTGTCAGATTCTTGGGAATCCAAAATACATTTCCAGTAGTACCAAAACTCCTTGCTTTTTCTTGTGAAATTAGAATGTATTATTCTGTATAGCAAAATCCATGTCCAGGAATTGCAGCCACAGTTGATAAGAGAAGTAGTGTCCTTTTTGCTGTCTCATTTTCCAAATTCAAAGAATTAAGTCAATAGCATCATGACAAAAAAGGGTCTCTGTGTAACAGCCAAGCAACAGTTGCACATGCTATTGTTCTGGTAGGGACCCACAGCTTTATTCTTTGCTACCGTGTTACCTATAAAAGAAGAGGAAAGAGTTACCTACACAGAAGTAACCAAATCAGGATGATTTCCAAAGCAGCACTGTACACACAAATACATCATGAATGAACATGGAGAATCATTATGGTTAGAAAAGACTTCTGAGATCAGCTTTCTCCAGCTCTACCTAAACACGCTGCAAAGAAACAGAGTCTCCATGTAAATGTTAATTACACTGTTATTGAATAGCATAAGGGAGGTCAGAAGATACAGAAATGGCCAGTCACTATTAAGTTTGTCACCAGCATATCATGGAAATCCCCTTCTTTTGCTTAACATCATTTTCAACACCAACACTTACATCCCAAACAATCATTCAAGCAAACCGCTACCCATTCCCAGCTGTCCATCTCATGGGAGGAACTAGGGATCAGAGAGAACATAGTCTGCAGAGGGAATAAATTGTTCCTACAGTAGAAGCCACTCACAGATAACACTTCTTCCATGGTCTTCTCCCTTTAAAGCCATGTGCACCCTTGGTCAGGTGCTTCAGAAATGGATGTGGAAGCCTTAGTGCACAGACACAGTGGGTTTGGCTACATGGTGAGGAGGAGTCATGTCACATTTCCCATCCTGGAAATGGATGAGAACAGACATCCCACAAGGAGGAAAGCTTTGTCAGCTCTGCTCTGTAGTGTCTAGATGTGTTACAAAACTAAACAGACACTCAGCATAAAGAAGTTTTTCTTTCCTTCCCTAAGGTAACTGAAGTAAGAGATGAGCTCTTCATCTTTTCATGTTCTAACTGTCCCACTCAGCTACTAAATATTCATCTAAATACTGAGTAGCATCAGCAGTCTCCTGTGCTTCATATACTTCAAGTTACTCTAATATTTTCACAAAATGAAGAGATAGATGACTTAAAATTGATTAAGTGGCATTTCCTCTTTTAACCTGTGGAAGTCATTGTCCCAACTAGCATTGATCCCAGGGTCTTAGAAAGCTTTAAAAATTGATTAGAAATTTAAATGATAATGAGATCATCTCATTAACATAGAACAAAGTTTAATATCAAATGGATCTTAAGTCTCATGCTTTAGACATAAACCAATTATTAAATTGGAAGAATTTCCTGTCCGTGTACATATTCCATAATTTTCCACCAACGTTTTGGTGTGTCTTTCTGATTTAAGTATCCCAGCAGTGAAACATAGAGGCTGCTGTACACTTTGGACCACTGGTCTGACAGGGCATAATGTCCTTTTTGTGTGAAGATTTAGTAAATAACTTAATATATATTTTGTTGACTAAGCTGGGTTTGCACAAATACTTGGCTCATTTTTAAATTAAAAGAATAAGTTATATCATACTTTCCTTGGAAGTTTCCTTCCCATTTGATTTTCCTTCCAGTTCAATATTGCCTTGTGTCACAAGTTTCTTCTCAGAATCTGGAGTTACCATTACTCATTCTATTTGTGCAACAGCTACATCTTGGTAGACAGAGAAAAACACCCACAAGACAGGCAAAGTACTACAGAGTTAAAATGAATGGCAGGACAGATTCTGTAGCACATCTTTTGCTGTCTAGCAAGCAGACATCTACACATAAGCTTGTCATCCAAGGCTTCCTTAAGGTACAGGAGGGAAAAGTACTCATGGGAATACTCTTGTGGATGGGCACAGTCATGCTGTGAGAGAATCTCTTTCCACATGACTTTGGAGAGTCCTAAATAACTCAGTTCAGATGGAAACACTCCTAGAGCTGGGCACAATGAATCACACCCACAGAACCTTGGAAAAAACACATCCTGTCTCACTTGGACATACAAGGTTCATGATTTCAAACTGATTCTCAAGAGGAACAATACTAAAAGCTAACTACAGGAGTACCACAACTTAGTGATAGCATGACAAGCCCTCAGCTTGTAGAAATGTCACTAATACTGAGGATATAACTATGCTGAATCTCAGTCTCCAAAAATAACTCTTAAGGGTTTGCTTACTAACAACATGTGTAAGTGCATAGAAAAAACTTTTGAGTCAAAATCAAAATATTTAAAAGCATAAAAGTAATTATTTCCTTGAAGCATCCACACATAAAACACAGAGAAAACAATGGAAGAATTTCTAGTAAAGAGTAATTAAAAAGGAAGGGACTGAGACATCTTTTTAAGGGATCTACCCTTTAAGAAATTCTGCCTTTTACCTTCTCTAACATGGCCCATCACTAGTTAAAAGTTAGGACTGTCTTGTGTCATTTCAATGTAAAGTTTAACCTCTAACTTTATTATTCATATCTACATTTCTATTGTTACAATACTCCAAGACCCCAGTCAGACTCAGGATCTCCCTTATGCTGTTGTTAACCAGGAAAATATAGCTCTACCTTAACATGCTCAAATCAAGAATTTAAAACCATACAGGGCAGCAAAATAAAATTAAAATCATGCAGGAAAAGTTCACAGTTCTCATGTCAGTAATACAGTAGAATGATTCCCATCTAAACACAAATGACAATTGTTTGCTTATCCTTTCAATTCAATGCCCTTCAACAAAATCTCCTGTGTCGAGAAAAATCCATGCAAAATGTGTTCTTTCACATCCCAGCAAAGCAGAGAAAGAGTTTAATGAAACAACATTTGCCCTCATATTGCTACACTCTGCCCTCTGTTAGACCCACACAAACTCACTGGAGTTGATGAATTTGCACAGGTCTAATTGCAGGCAGGATGATTTGTCCCACTGTAGCTTTATAAAGACATCCCTGAACTCCCCACAACACATCACCACATTCTGTAGTTTACTGGTGGCAGTATTTGTCATGGATAATAAAATAAATGATCCATGCCAAATTGACCTTTCTATTAGTAAACTCCCACGGACTCAGGCTGCCTCTTTCCACTATTGAAGAGCAGGTGTCATGAACACAGGCTATAGCACTCATGTGGCCCTTTGACCTCATTGAACTAAAAGGCAATTGTTCATAGGAAGGAAAAGACATCTGCATGAATGAGGACTTGACACCTCAGGCTTTCAGTCATCAAGTTCTTTTTTCTACTCTTCATCCCTCTTGTTTCTATTGAAGGTATCAATGATATTTAACCCTGCCTTACTCTTTTCCAGTGAGGTCCTTTTGATATAAATTTCCAGCTCTCTTCTGATATGTGCAGAGATGAAGTTGTCTTATTCAATATGTAGAACTCCTACTTTGGCAGTCTGGCCTTTCAGTATGATGCTACAACACTAACTCTTATCTGTAGATGAGTAGTTAAAAGTCAGTATCTATGAAAAAAAAAATCTAATAAAGGCTGAGGGTAATCTCTGTCTTGCACCAACTGTTATCCACACTGATTCTGGAGTGTGCAGGTCAACTTTTAGATGTAGTATCCATCACAGGAGAACAGCAGAACCTAGGCACAAGATGGGCTATATCTTTGGTGTTTGATAAACAATGTTGATTTGCAACAATTCCTCTGATCTTAGAAACAGGAATAGATTTTTTTCAGACTGGTTGGTTAGTACTCATTTTTCCAGTGAGCCTGCCACCATGTAGTGCCTGTAGCTGGGCTTTAGAGCACTAACATCACACCACAGCTGCCTAAACCATCTAATTTTTTCTCTCTCATCCAGAAATTAGTACAGTTTTCACTCCTTAAAACTGTCATTAGTACACAACATTTGGTGTCAGTATTTGCTTATTAACTCAGACTGTAACCTCATCAACAACATTCATTCCCAGCTAGAAGAGGCTGTAAAGGGAAAAGCTAAGCATATGTCTTTCCTTGCTATTGCCTGCTAAAGGCTCCTGTTTTATGGTATATTTAGATATGCAGTTTGCTATGACTTGTTGAGCTTCAATGCACTGAACTAATTTTAGATTTTTAAGCAGATAGAGGACATGATATCTTCTTTCTGCTGGCCATTAATTAAGAAGTAGAATGGCATAGCAAAGGTGGGGTTTTTAAAAAGCCATCTACAGAATGGCTTATAATTAGAAATGATCTGAACCAGTCTGATTCCCAGTGGTGCTCAGTGTCCCACAGTTGCCACTGACATCAGTGCAGATGCTCAACAACTGCCAAGACAGGCTGCTACTTCCAAAAGCTAGAAGAGCTTTCCAGTAGCACAGCAATCTAACTTTAGGTGATACTGGTAAAGACCTTGCCTCTATGAGCTCAAATCTGCAAGCTGAAGAATTGATCCTGCAACATGACTATCCCTCTAGCACTTGACAGAACAGAATGATTTCTTTGCAGGGCCTTCTTTAGTTTTTACTCCAGCATCCAGTATCTTAATGAGGCTGGAAAGGAAAGGGCAGTTCAGACCCAACATTTCCCTCTCTGAGAACAATTGCATTAATCACTGCTCTCCAAAACACTGAGGAGTCCAGTACAGGTGCTCACACCTGCAGATGCAATGTAATAAGCAAGTGCTATCAGTAGACTGCCACCTTGAAGTATAGGTGATCTCTGTACTTGCCTTTGTGGTTTTGACTTTATTTCCACTGCTGCAAGACCAACCTGAATAGTCTGGTAGCACTTTACAGTCCTCTCCATCCAAACAGGGGTTCATATGACACCACCACTTCTGCAGGACAATGGAAGCTAGAAAAAGAAACAGGAAAGAGAAACAGAATACTTTATTATTAATATTATTACTGTTGGTTTTAGTAGGGACGTTGTCTATGCAATATTCCAAGGTTTGATTTCAAAAGCAAGAGCCAACAGTTGCTGTTTTAATAGCCAATCACACTGATAGAGCTTGAGCTCAAAAACGTGGCTAAAAACCTCACTAGCACACAGAAAGGTAAAAGTCATATGAAAATGGTGAAGACAGGCAAGCACCACCAGAGACTGACCCCAGCATTTGGGGCTAACCTCTGGAAGTGCCTTTCCATCTCCACTGACTACAAAGATGACTTACACCCTTCATTTATATGCTTCAGTCAAGCACCTGCCATAAGGCAGAATGAAACTAATGCTTCTTGTTTAACCCAGAAATGCACGTGCAAGCCTAGGTGAAGAAATGCCAGTTTCTCCCTTCACTGGGTGGGAAAATAGAATTGCACAGAGATACAAGTATGCGAGGTCTGTCAGCAAAAAAGAGTAGATAAGAGGGTGGAAACCACTGGAACACATTAGATTATTAACTAAAAATCTACTTGCAGTTCCACTGCCAGGTTTGCAGTATGTTTTGGGAGACCACAGAAGTCCACTTTAGCTGTGCAAGTTTATTACTTTTCTACCTTTAATCCACTTTCTATTAATAAGAAAATGCTTGTTATTTTACAAATGTTGTCTTGACTTTTGTAATACTGCTGTAAGCAACAGACACATTTTCCCACAAACAACTGCAAACATCTGCATCCATTTCTCAGTTTGTAATTGCACAGGGGATTCATCAAATCACCAAAAATTATGATGAAATATCAGTCCACAATCTTACATAATTTAAATCGGATTTCAGAACAAAATGTGGCTTAAAATGGTGGTTTAGTCAGCCTGCTTTATGCTACTATAGGCACAAACTATTGAATTGCATGCTTTGAAATACACCATATCCAAAAGAGATGAAGAAAAATAATTTAGGTCTTGCAAAGCACCTTTTTTTCCTTTTAATTTCAAGGTAGATTCGTATATCTGCAACCTTCAAATGAGGGTGACAAGCAGGCAAGCTGACATCAGGATATTGCTGAAGTGTTCATTCAATTACTTTTGTGTTGCACTTTCACTCTAAGCCTGTATGAAAAGCACTATGAAAAATACACTTCTGGAACATCAGTTCAGGTTTTATGAACTATTCATTCAGTCTCATAAAATTATAAAATAAGTGCATGTTTCATTTCACCAGTCATTTAGTTCTTAGATAATTTGTATTGAGGTCAATTGATTGCTGACAAAACAGGTGAAATTTGACTGAGCTTCCTAGGAGGTGAGGGATCATTTCCACTCCAGACATGTGGTCCAGTCACCTATTTTTATCTATTTTTCACTCTGCTACTTTCTAGATATGTTTCAACCTCTATTCCACATTTATTTCAGGTAAACCAAAGCAAGTCTAGAAGGCCAGATCCAAGAAGATTGAGGGTATGTGCAGAGAAGGACATTCTTTTAACAAGCGAGCTGTATCTTCAGAGCTCTACTTGAAAACTAGTGAGTCCTCCTGGGAGGCTTGGCTACCCCATGCACAGTGCTGTTTTGAGCCTGGATGTGGTGACATGCTGAGACTTTGCCTGCACTCTGATTTATGAACATGCTTTCATATATTTAGTGCTACCCTAAAAACATAAGTTCAGCTTCAGACCTTGAAAATCACTTCTCACTCACCTGTCTCCTGCTGGTACCTAGAATCCTTTGTGCCTCAGATACTCTGATAACTCCTTAGAGCCAATCTTTTTTTCATATTGGTTTGAGTGCAGTATATTTTTAGCCCGCAGAAAACGCACCAAACATGACAGTTTTTATTTACCTGTACAACCTACATCAACCTGCTCCTAAAACCTGATCAAAAAACCCAAAGGGGTTAGCTGACTGCTCAAACTGCATCACAGGAGTGGGTTCACACACCATTCCTGACCAAATGTGTCCATGCAGCTTCCTGGTCAATGTGGAGCATGGGGAACTGAAAGTAGTGGAACTGACCCATCATCTCCTGCAGTCCCATTTTCTATTAAACCAAGCACAGAAGTGATGAGTCAATCTGTAACTCAAACAAGATCCACAAGCTCTTCAACAGACTGCATGCTTTCCTCCTAGTCATCTCTTGTTTAGACACTTTCTAAGGAAGTGACTCCTACCCTTTGTTGGCTGATTTCTATTCTGTGCAGATACTTCTCCTCAGAGGAATGGCAACATTTTGAAACACTTAATACAGATCTCATTCCATCAGCTTCCAGCAAATCCCCAATCCTTTGCTGTAGCAATCCACTCATGCTTACATCTATTTTATGTCCAGTTTCTTTTTAGTTGTAATGTCCACTCTGCAAATCTGTATGTCCTAACTGGCTGTAGCTGTTTGTGTCAAACATACCCTTGAGATTAGGCCATTAAGATGCTCCATCAGAGTCTCAGGCTCATCTTCATAGCTAGAATTCTTTCAATGTCATTGTCCCTCTAAGTGTGTGACTCAGTGGAGAATACAAAAGCTTCCTCTTCTTTTCACTCTTGGAGAAGTTTCAACAGATGACTTTTCTAAGAAATGAGAGCAGCCATGTCACTCTTATACACAACCATACTCATGAAGGGAAAGGAGATTCTTTAGTGTGGCATTAGCCAGCTGATTTGCTGGAAATCAGCCAGAAACCCTGACAGAAATGAATCTTCTGCTGACATTGCTCCCTAGACAAAGTGACTCCATGGAAACAGCAGGTTCATAGAGAGTAAAGCCAAGAGGTGTCAATGCATCATCTCATCTTGCCTCACACAATTCATTGTGTTGTGCCTCCAGCTGTGTTTGGCTATGCAGTGTCTTCCAAATCAATCTGGAACAGGTGAAGAAAGCAACTTCTCCCATTGTCATTTTTCCTGACAGTTAAACAATCTCAGCATGAAACACACAGCCTTAGCTTTCTTCCTCTTCCATCAGTGCTTTCTTCTCCTACATTACAGCACCTGTTAGCAATCAGCATTTTCTCCCTGTGAAGGTACTAAACGTGCTGCAATCCAGTAACTTTTCAATCTTCTGCCTGATAAGCTGAGCTGATTGAACTTATTCAGTTTTGCACCACAATGCCTTTGTCTTTATTAAGATAGATTTATCAAACAGGTTCTACCTCCTATGAGCAGGACTATGCCATGTGACTGCCTTGGGCTTCTCATTAATTACTGCTTTGCCTCACAAGATGAAACCTGTGCATGTTTTTGTCAGGAGAGATTCTGTACTTGCTTTTGGGTCACTGCTGGAAAGGTTGCAGAGTGTCAGGTGTAGAGCTAAGCAGTGGGAAATCCCTGGAGGCATGTACTGTTTGACTGCCACTTCCTACTGATGACTCTGGAGAGAGATGTGGTTTTGAGGTATGCTGGGTAACTGACACTGAGCAGAAAACAGAAGTTTTATATCAACCTGCACCTCAGGAAATTTTTCATCATCCTCATATCATCATTGGCAATTCAGAACTTAAATCAGTCCAACAGTTTAATTCCCTAGGCAGCCTCATCTCCTCGGATGGTAAGACTGACAGAGAGATAGACAATAGGCTAGCAAAGGCATCGAGTGCTTTGGGAAAACTCTAGAAAAGAGTCTGGCGAAATAAACACTTGAAGAAAAGTACAAAGCTAAGTGTTTATAGAGCAACTGTGTTGTCTACTCTTTTCTATGGTTCCCAATCATGGGTCATCTATCGCCACCACCTACGANCAGGATCACTCTGGAGGAGAAAAGACAGCGTAGAAAGAATCGTGTCTTGCAGGTTCTATCTCCTGAGGAGTCCTTGTGCTGTGCCTTTTGCAACCGCTCTTGTCTGTCCTGCATTGGCCTTTGCAGCCAGCAGCACCTGGAAAAAGCACTTGGGAAGAGCGTGGATGGAGCCCTCCCTGGAGCTGCGTTCGCAAAGCCTGCCCATGATTGAGGTAACTGACACTGAGCTGTGCACACAATGGCGTGTGGTTCACAATTAAATAGCCTACAAAAAAAAAAAAAAAGACTTGACTCCTCAAATCTATTTAGTCACCACATCTTTAGTTGAGTAAATTATATATTTTCTTCCAAGGTAACTTTGAAAACCTGGGCTTACATGTGTTAAAGCCAGAGACTTTCTGTGTTAGTCATGAAAACTCCTTGCAAATGACATCCATTGCATTTGGTAAATTCCAGTTTGAGTGTTTCCTCCTCATAAATTCTAGGACTAATACAATTGCCTGGATGGGAATGATTTGGCTAGTGATGATTTGCTTAGACGCATTTAATGCACTTTAGCTAAGATAGTTACTCTGCCGACAAAAGTTATTAATGTTTTATCTTCTTGGCAGTAGCTGTTAGACAAGCTGGAGGTGCTTACTCAAGGATGTTTATTTCCATAAAGAAAATGGGTATAAACAAAATCTCATGCCTACTTTAAATGTAATTCAGTCATTGACAGAATGGTTTGACCTTGCCAAGCAACATTTTCTATAGCTGCAATCAAGTAGTATAGCTGCAACTCAAGACAGGGTATAAAGGCTGTGTGGTTTGCCCTCTGCATATGTAAATTCTTTCATATGCTCTACTTTTTTCTGAGTTTAGTGGCTCATTTTAGCTACAGAAACATTTCTCAAAGTATCAAACAGGCCTGTGCTTGGAAGCTCAAATAGCCCCCAGGAAAATGAGGTGTGCATATATACAGAGCTAGCCTTGCTTTTTTGGTTTGCCAGTGCTTGTCAAGAGCTCACACAACTAAGTTCAAACACACAAACAACAGAGTTTCTTGTTGGATGCATCCAAAATACAATTATCTAACTTAGTGTGTAATTATGGGCAAAGGATAAAAAAAAACCTGACCCAAAGAGCTTTTACTCTGTACTCTCATCTAGACTAACAAGTGATTTCTCTGTGCTTGTAAAAATACTAGGGAGACCTCAGTCCATAAAAACAGTGATTTTCACCTTCATATCCTTATTAAATTAAGTACTTTTACTTCTCCTATTACCAGTATTTAAAGTTTCCAAGATGAAAGACAGTCTAGCAACACAAAGCACTCTATAAATATCAGTGAGGCCCCAAAACACAGTCTTACTGCAAAATATGGAAAAGGACAGTTTTGTAGCAATCAAGGTGCTTAAGTCTTTCATTTATATATTTGCAAAATTTAACTAGCTTTTGCTTTCCTTTCTGCACCTCTTGTTAACACCTCCTTGGAACATACCCAGATAGCGATCATTTCTTCTGTAACACAAGTACTTGGTTTCCTCTTTAGCACATTTTGTGAGGAAAAAAAAATGTCACTTCTATGTGTAGGTGTATGCCTGTATGTAATTATGCAAACATCCATTCTGATTTGGCTCAAAAGGGAGCCTTCCTGAAATTTTAGTAGCTCTGATTATTGGTACATGTACTCACTACTTCTTTCAGCAGGGCTTAGACTTAACAAAGTGCAGCTCCAATAAACTGCTGCTTTAAATCTGACCTCGTGCAAAATTCTTTAGCATCTGTCAACCTATTTCAAAGTGTAAATACCCAGCTGGCCTATGACTGTATCCTTAAAAAAACATGATGATGGGCTTTATAAGCCTATTTCATGGCCTATATATATATGTACAAAAGGGCACAATGCTCAGTACTCCTCAAGAAGATCTGTTTGATGAGCTAGGCTCTACCCCCACCCAAACTAACAAACAAGCTGTCATTTGAAACCCAGTGGAATCTAGGTCAGGAAATCCATATGCTGCAAGTCTGAAAAAATAAGGAAAAACACCCAACTAAATTTAAAACCTGGAAAATAACAAAACCAGATCTATACATTTCAAATGAGAAAAACCTTATTTTAATTAAGATAATTAAAGAAGCTGCTCAATTATCAGGTTTGAGTCCAGAATAGAGTGGTAAGTGGTTTGTCTAGACTTTACTGAAGTTCCAGACCTTTGCAATCTTCCACATTCTGTGAGAATTTATTTCTTGCAATAGTCTTAATTTCTCAGGGAGCCTCTACAATCTATGACCACTGATATGCTTGCCTGATTTAAAGGAAAGCTAGAATCAACTCCTTGTTTCCTGGGTTGTTAACACTAAAGGAGAAATCAGAGCTTCATTTAAAAAGAGCAAGAAGCAGCAGACTGTAAAATCATCATGCAGATCGTGACAAAATTAATTCTAATTATTTAATTATAAACCCATCCATTTGTTTGGTCAAGAAAGGAAAACATAATTGCACTCCAAGAGCTTTACAAAGGCTGCTACTCTGCATAGAATATGAAAAATGATCCCATTTACTCTGTTCCAATGATCTTTTTGGTACTGCCCAAGAACAGCTGAAACCCACAAACCCTGAAATGTTCAGAGGCAATGTTGACGTAAGAGAGACTGATTTCATCCTATTTACTGTTGTTTTCCAGCATGACTTGTACAGTTATTTTCCTTTTGAGTGGGTGTAAAGAGGCTAAAATCCAAACAGAACATATTTTCTAAACCTAACTAGAACACACTTAATCACATCTGCTATAAAAACTACTAAACACTAAGCTACTTTTAGCAAGAATTCCAATAGGTCAAAGCATCCCTCTGTATGACAAAAAAATTGTGTAGTCAGACAAAACAGGTAGTTACTTTTTGTCTGGACACATACTCAATGAATGTGGACTACATTATTACTTCATTTTGTCCAAACACAGTTTAGCACATGAATAATTTGAGGCTGGTCAGTCACAGGAACAGGCTCCCCAGGGAAGTGGTCACAGCATCAAGACTGTCAGAGTTCAAGGAGAGTTTGGATGATTCTCTTATCGATACGATTAACTTTTAGGTAGTCCTGCAAGGAGCAGGGAATTGGATTGAATGATCCTTATGAGTCTCTTCCAACTTGAGATAATGCTGTGGTTCTATGATTTGAGATAGGAACTACAGGTACCAACCACCACGTGCAGGCTATGCATGATCAACAGCGTGGAGCCAACTTCCACGCTACTGTAAATGTTAGCTACTACTGGATAAGGTCTGAAGTTCAAAGAAACTGCTTTAAAAGACTATTACCAGCCAATTGCTCTGTAAAAATCTTATTTTTTTAACTAGAAAAGTAACTCTGTGCTTTGGGCATATCCTTCCCTTTAAGCTCAGTGCAAAACATACTAAGCATTCAGTAAAAAGTTGCTGGAAAAGAAAATGAAATAACTGTATCAGACTCAAACATGCAAAATTCAAGACACAAACTGTTTCTAGCTTCCACAGTGTAGAAGCCTACTGAAGGATATGTATAAAATGAGAGAAAACACATCTAATCCTGAGGCTAAGGAAAGATAGTTACAGTTTCTGTGGTACAGCAACTGACTGTAGTCCCAGATGCTTGCAAATATAAGCGAAGCATGCTAAAGCATTACCCTGAGGGATGAGAGGGAATCAAAGGCTTCCACTTTAGAAACTAAAATCTTACATTCATCATATCTTGTCATGTTTAATTTCAACTACACTTAAAGAAAAAAACAACTACTAAATTCTTTCTGCAACTATTTGCATTGACTGAATTAAGCTTCTCTGGTAATGGCACTTTTCTATCTTTCTGTCATAGAATGATAGTGTCACCTTTGCAAACCTTAAGTGAGCTTAAAACAATGCCTGACTTTTATTATCTGCTGTATGTAAAAGTCTTCCTGCTGCTTGATATGTCACCCAAAAATATAGAAGGTACTTCTTAATGTCAAATGAGTTATACTGCTTAAAGCAAAAGGATGGCAATGTTGAGCTCTGTGACCTCTAATCCAAGAATGTGACTAAGGCAACTGTACCATACTTTCCTTAATCAGGTAAGTGTTCTAGCACAGATATTGTGTCCTGTGCAAAGGTATGATTACTCTGCTCTCCAGACTCAGATGTATTTCATAGAATGGCCCAGGTTGGAAGGGAACCTCAAAGATCATCTAGTTCCAACCCCCCTGCCATGGGCAGGGATGCCACACACTACACCAGGTTGCCCAGGGTCACATCCAGCCTGGCCTTGAACACTGCCAGGGATGGGGCACCCACAACCTCTTTGGGCAACCTGTTCCAGTGCCTAATCACCCTCTGGGTAAAGAACTTCCTTCTAATCTCCAGTCTAAATTTCCCCTCCTTCAGCTTGTAACCATTCCCCCTTGTCATACTGCAATCTGACCAGCTGAAAAGTCTCTCCCCTTCCATCTTGTAATCCCCCTTTAGGTACTAAAAAAGGCTGCTATAAGATCCCCTCAAAGCCTTCTCTTTTCCAGGCTGAACAACCCCAGCTCCCTCAGCCTATCCTCATAGTTGAGGTTACAACACACAAAACTGGGCAAACATTGAAAACTGAACAGGGAGACATTACTGTAGCCCTGGTGTCCAACATAAGAGACCATTAGGCACACAAAAAGGTGAAAACATTCATCAAGAGAACAGCTCTCAAAAATCAGATCTCTCAGCATTATCTGCATGCTTTCTCTTAGGGTTGCATTTACTGCCCAGTGAATTTTTAGCCAAGCTACCAAGTCTAAAGGCAACTGGAAATGTTAATATCATAAGCTTGAGTTTCTTTGCTTATGCTGTTTTCAGACTAGTTTTAAAGGAGAAAACCTAAGAAGTTTTGTTGGCACAGACACGAAATGGATGAGTACATATATTAAGAGGATTAATTACACCCAGATTTATGCACAGACTCATTATCATCAATGCACAGAGATGTTTCCAAAATTAACAAAGAGAAAGGATTATGCTTTTGAGGCAGTGAGAAGTCAAACAAATCAAGGAGACTGAACTTCTCAATAAGCTTAAGTGAGCAGAGGACTGCTTACCTTCCACACACGAGGGCTGAGCCCGTGTCGTACCAGCTACCTGCCCTGGGAAGCAGGAACACTTGACTGTTTGGGATCGTTCCTCAATCCGGTTCTTATTGCAGCAACGATGAACCGCCACAACTTCACATGTCCCTTGCTTGACTTGGTGTTGGCCTAAATGATTGCAGAGGTAAGTGATGGAGAGCAGAATAAAACATCAGTGCATGAAGAATAAAAGCCACTTTGTATAGTCCTACAAGATATTGAATCCCTTGAATGCCAGTTTACATCCAGGAAGCATCTTGTAGGATCTGGCTTATTCCCAAAGTTTATCCTGTTCCTAAAATCAGAGAATCGTTTAGGTTGGAAAAAACTCTTAAGATCATCGAGTCCAACCATAAAACTAGCACTGCCAAATCCACCACTAAACCATGTCACTAAGCATCACAGAGTATTCTTATTAATAAAGATTACTTCATCATAACAAGTCAATTTTCAGTCTATCTTCTCCAGCTCTTGCAAAGCCATAGGGAGAAAGGTGATTGGAGTAGCCAATTAGATGGATTAGACAAGAAGACATGCAGAGACAGAACATATTCTTCCTTTCTTTGGTTTCCTGCTTTGTTTTAGGGTTTATATCTCATTCTTTCCTTTCATAACTGGACACAGTGGACAGGACAATATTTAATGCAAGGGAAACATTTTAAATAATAAGGAAACTTTCTAACATAACAACATATAACTGCTTGCTGTGGTAACATTGCAGGTAAGCTAAGAGCAAGGCAGGCTGAAAAGCTGTCATACATACTCAAGTTTTGTCAAAGCAAACAAAAAATAACCACAACCCATCAAACTACATGGATTTCTCAGGTTCTCTCTCAGATCATTTTGAAGAAAGCTGTGATAAATATTCTATCCTATTGCTTTCCTCTCAGGTGCCCTTCCTTACAATTTGCTTTCCCCTATTTCTCTGATGGCTTTGCGCTTCCTCTCCTTTCCTTGCTCCTGCCTTCACATCTTAGCTCCACTGCTCCTTGCACCTAAGCATTTTTTCCACTGCCAAACTCACTCTCTGCCCTGCCTAAAACCTGTTCTCAGACACTCCACTGCACAAAAACCCCTTTCCTCTTTGCACAAGTCATTCCCATGGCCTCACTTTCCTCAACAGCCTTCAAGTGCCTCATCTTGCATTTGTCTCATTTTATTTAGAGTAGAGCCTTGGATGGCTCTTATCTGTGTTTGTAAAGCACCTTGTAAATTAACAGCACTACAGAACAGGGTGAGCTTTTTAATAAATGAGCTAGACAGAGAGACAAGGCTGAGAATAATAAAAATATTCAACATCAAAGCAGCACAGGCTCCTCATACAAGATACTTCAGTACAGATATTAGTGTAGGTGTGAGTAATATCAAAGGCACAGCAAACTAAAGAAAGGAAGGTAAAAGGAGAACACTCTTCAAAAGCAGGCAAACTTCCACGTGGATTGGCCTGTTTCCTACAACTGTTTTGTTTTATTTAGGGTTTTTTTGGGTTGTTTTCTGTTTGTTTCTTTATGTGGATTTGGGGTTTTTTTCAGTATCTCTTACTAAGTAATACCAGACACAGGATTTTAAGATAGAGAGCACCTTGGTCTGATGCAGTATGTCCAGGTTTACCTTCTTACAGACCAAATCTTATTGAGTGATTAAGATTACTGTACTTTTGGGGCAGAAATTGTTATGAGTTAGGTGGGAAATCTTGATCTTGAAAAGAGTTAGCAACGCAATTTAGGCTTCTAAGGAAAGAGAGTTCCAAATATATATATATATATATATATGTCTGTTTGAAAAGTTGGCTTGGCAATAATCCTTTATGATGTGTGCTCTGGTTTCACAACAGTTTCACAGAATCTGTGATGGTTTCACAAATATTTCAAGCACAGCCACATTGCTACCTGACTTTTGTTGCAAAATTAGTATTAACAACAACTTCAATGGACAAGAAACTATGTATATGCAGTCCTGGAAAGGGAATTTAATCTTCTATTTGTGCACTCAACACGTTAAAAGGAATCATACACCCAGAGATATTTTTGTTGGTTTTTCTAGGGAAAAAGCTACACTGTACTTTTAAGCAAAATATGCTACAGCAGAAAAAAAAAATGCATAAGGTCTATTACAGAAAGTTGAGAAAATGTTGAAGACAGCATAAAAAGTATCTTACATAGCTACTGTAATAAAGCAGGCTTTGAATTTTCATGCAAGTACCTAATACTCAAATTATAATAAAGATGAAAAAGAAAAAATGAAAGCAACTACCAGCTTGTAAGTCAATACAGACAATAAATACACAAAGAGAGAAAAAAAATTTGCCATATCTCTTCATTCCAAAGTATTGTTCTACAAAACACTTTGCATGACAATATTTGGAGATAAGAAGTGGATGGCCAAAGGTTCTGACAAAAAAGATTTTGTAAAATGAGGTTGTTAATTTAAGAGAGTATAATTATTTCTTTATTAGATCAACAGCTTGAGACAAAACTCTTTAGAGTAAACATTAACTGGAGTCCAAAACCCTAATTCTCTTGACTTCAGGAGAGCAAGGTCATAGTCTGGACTATCTCTTGAGAAAGGGATTTTATAAGGGAGGGAAGAAAAAGCAAAAATTTTGAACTGCTCAGGCCACATACTTGAGTTTGTCAGGTATCTCATCTGAAAGACCAAGAGGCCAGGTCTTCTTTTTAATTAAAGTCATTATTCACCATACATCAGGTGCCAAGAGAAGAGTAGCAGCCATTTTTACAGAAAGTACAACATAAGGATGGATCAGATCCAGCTCCAACAATCAATAGGTAGCTGAAAGAATGTCTATTTTCAAGCTCAAATATTGCTTCCTTTAGGTGAACAGTTCTGTTAAGTCAATACCAAAACAAAGCAAACAGGTTGGTCCTGAGCATACAGCCCCAAAAAAAAAAACAACTGGGGCTCGCTTTCAGTTATCTTATCTGAATTTCAAAGCAGTGACAGTGCTCACCTGAAGTGCCAGGAGTCAACAGGCACACAGAGGCTTGCAGAAGGCAAAATTATATTACCTCATGAATGCATCCATTGCTATAGTAGCTGTTTTACTGTACACTTATTCATGATTTGCAGCTACCCAAACAGGTATGGGAAGTTTCCCCTGTTGATCTGCTGGCAACGGTAGGATGCTAAGGTTTGACACTGCTGCTGCTGTACAAAGGAAGACAGTGCTCTCCTCCTTTGCCCCTGGTGCACAGCTCTTCTGGAGTATAACAGTAAAAGGTACTAAAAAGCCAAAGATATTTGCATGCATCAGTTGCATTAATTGAATTGCCCTTGTAATAATCTTTCCCTTCGTACATGTTCACAGCTCTATTTCCTCCTGCTTGTTCACACACATCTTAACACTTCTTATTCTGTTTGACACCGTACGCATTTCTTCTTAATCTTCAGACACATCTGTGAACAGGTGCTGAACAAATACTAGGTGCTAACATGCTATTTTCCTGTCCTGTTTTTGTCACCTACAGCAGTCTGAGCATAAAGGAAAAACTTCTTTCTTGTGAGGGTGATGGAATCCAGGAAGGTTGTGGATTCTCCTTCTCTGCAGAGATTCCAAACCTACCCAGATGCAATCCTGCACGATCTGCTCTTGGTGACCCTGCTTTTGCAGGGAGGGTTGGACTAGATGATCCTCAGAGGTCCTGTCCAACCTCTAATAGACTATGAGTCTGTAATCTACAGAATAAGCACTCCTTTGGTAGGGCTGGCTTTCAGATTTAAGAAAATTCACAGAACTAATATCTTTAACTATCAACTCAGTCGATTCTCTGCCTAGGTCTACTCAAATCTGTTGTGTCTACACTCAAGCCCCCAAAAGCAACACAAAATAAAGAACATAAAAATACTCTCCTGCACGTTTTAGTCTCTATCCTGCACTAGGTAAACATTCATCTAAGGTTTAAAATACATTTAAGGTACGATTGAGAGCATAATGACAGAAAAACTCAAGAATAGCATTAAAATATTTTATAATCAATTGATTCTCAGGAAGCCAAGGCATTGAAGGAGCAGGGATTAATGTATTTCTAAAGTGTGAAGATCACACTAAGTGAATTCTACACTGGACATAGCAGTAAAGCCATTTCAGGGAGAACTGCATAAAGAGACAGGGCCAGGCTGTGGAGAGCAAAGCCCCTTGGGGCTCACACAAAAAGCCCATAAATTCAGAGCTCTCCACCTGTAAACCTATTCAGATAGGTAACTTAAGGGCTGTCAATATTTGCAGTACAAATTCAGTTACATCTTCACATTTAAATAAGAAAACTCTCCAAGGAGAGATACATTTTATCAGTAACAGTACCAGTGGTAGAACACCTTCTGCAAACCAAAGAGGGAAGCTCTGCCAGCCAGGCACTCTGGAGGACAGAGGATGAAGGTTGAAAACTATGGGGCTGTGGGTTAACTCTGGTCAGGAGTTTGCCACATGTATTGCTCTTCATATCCTAGTTTCCTCACAACTTAGCCTCCCTAGAAATACCAATGCTTTTAAAGTTCACTAAGGACACTTTCACTCTCTCTCCATGCAGGGCACAGACATAACGGGATTGTGTTTGCTAACAGAACTAACCTCCAGGACACTCCCTGCTATGAATTTTGCTGCCTTCCATAATGATACCTACAGATAATAACAGCCCTCAGGTCCCCAAGTCCAGAATGTCTCTTAATGACCTCACCAACTGGCTACTATGACCATTTCTTTTGCTATCTGTGGGTTTTCCAGCACAGAAGATGGAAGACTGTGTAGAGCTGCTAGGCAGCCTTCAGTTTCCAGAGAGGAATCTCTGGAGAGATTAATCTCTGAAGAATAAGTACAAACTAGGAAGATATTAGGCCAGCACCTTACAAGGCATCACAAGTGTTCTGAGTACAGTTGACTGAATAATCACAAGTGAACTGTTTATTCTCAGTCTAATAAGATTTTTTTTTCAACTAATATATTTGACAAGACCTTATTTTCAGTTTCTTCATAGAAGTCAGGGGGCAGATATGCAATTAATGCTTCTAAAACTCGATGAAATTCTCTGCTGAGAAGAGGGAAATACAATTATTGGTAATAAAATAGCAAATGTCACAGTGATGCACTTCAAAACTACAAGGAAAATATCAAAGAGAGAGGAAGGCTCTCAGAAGGTTGCTAGCCAATTCTGTCCACATCTATTTCATCTCTATGACTAATTCTGATCACTCCCAAGGAGTACTCTTCCAGTGCAATATACATGCAGGCAGCATGCCTTTATCAGCAATCCTGAATAACTTCCTCTGTTTCTTACTTCTTAACTAATAAACACACGGAAAAGGCACATTTAAAGGCAGTTTTCATCTCTGCTTTATAAGCTGCCCTCACTGATGAAGAAAGCAACTGGTTCTGTGGAGAACACCACATCTAGACAGTAGGACAATATGATCCTAGTTCAGCACATTCTTCAGTGAGCTTCAAACCCAGCAAGGAAATCAGTTTGCTATCCATTACTCTTACATTCCTTAAATAAATAGCAGTAGTGTGATTACTAGAGCTAACATCTGTGAGAAAGCAAGCAAGAAAAACTACAACCATCTCCCCGAGGAAGGAATTGAGGCTGATGCTCACAAAACGTGCAGGTTTCTAATCAAAGTTTCTCAGAACCCATGAAGTTACAGCCTTTGTTCCAATCTAGACCTCTGTGCTTCATCAGTTCTGGCAGCCAGTACTATGGCATGTGCAAAATCACAATTACCTTTTTAACCAGGGAACCAGCACTGAACCACTTCAACTTGCTGTGGGCAAGAAGTGACAACCTGAGGAAAACAACAACTCTCAAAATGAGCAACCAATTTGAGAGGAACCCTAGGGGTACAGTAGATCTAGAAGTGTATTTGGGGAAAAAAAAAATAAAAGGTGAGTGACCTGAAGTCCTCATAATGAGACCCAAAATGTTAATGAAATCAGAAATATAACCTTTCAGTGCAGGTGGAGGAACATGCTGACACAGCTAGAGTGAATCATGTAATACAGTGAATTCTTTGGAGAGTGTCAGAGGTCACATCCATATGGAGATTAAACTCTCCTGAAATAAGTAGCATAGGTGACCTTAGATCAAACACAAGCACTGACACTTCTCCAAGGAAGGAAGAACTAAATCTGAGTGGTCAATAAATCAAAACAGCCAAGACCAAAGTAAGTGCTGCACTTGGAGAAGGGAAAAGTTGCTGCAAACGAAAAGAAAGGTGGATGAAGAGTGACCTGGAAGCAAAAACAAATTAAAAAATGAACCTCTCTACCTGCTGAGGTGTTGTGCTGAAGTGAATCAATAAGGACTGCCTTTCAGCCAGGCAGTAATATTCATCCTGGTTCAAGCACACATATCACTTGTACAAATGAAACCTAAGAGCATAAAACTTCATGAAGCACCTCAGTGTAAAGTGGTGCTAATCATTTCCTGCAGGCAACTTTCTACTGTGTGACTATTTTAGGTGAGACAGAGAAGAAAATACAAGGGAAAGATTTGGCTTTCCATCATAACTTGTAGGAAATGAGCAACATTAAACTCTGTAATATAGAAGTATTTCCCACATGTCCCATTAACATCCACTCTTGCTATTACATGCAGACCACTCTTTTTCTCTCATTTCTTCTTTCCTTCACAAGTTTATCATAAGAGAAAGGGAAAAAGAATGAAAGTAGTTCCCTAGAGAGATTTCTGCTTGCCTGAAGAAAGCAGGTACACACACATATGTATAGGTCACGCTTGCAGTTATTCACCAGTTTGTAAGCAAAAACTAAATTTTCTGCCCCAATTGTACTTGTACAACTCATTCCTTCACATCTAGGCCATGCCAGAAGCTATTCTAATATTATCATAAACTTTAAGAAAGAAAATCCCTTAAGTCTGTCTCAGGTATGCAACAAAATAAATTTGGAGATTAGGCTTTGTGCTCTTCCCAGTATTTCCCCATCACCTAAAACATCAGATCACCATTTGGGGCTTAGCTGTGTAAACCAAATGTTTGTAAATCTACTAAATACCAGAGGTATTTTTAACCCACTTCAAGGTCATTCATCAGATGAGAATGATATTTGTTTAGGGAATACAAAACACTAACTGTCACCTCAGTCATTAGGCTCTGCTGATTAAACAAACAGCACTTGTCAGAAAACAAAGTAGATCTTTGGAAAAGAAGCATTTGCTTCAGGTGAAAATTGAATCTCTGTTCTCCTGTCCAAGTATAATGGGTAGAACTGGGAAGGGCAACCAAGAAAACTTGTACTCTATTCTGTTCCAGCACTCAAAACAGCTCAGATTGACAAGGTACAAACAACTGCTGTTCTGTGTTTTGTTTTTTTAAATGCAAAGGTGTGTTTCCCTCCTTAAATGAAATTGCTTTTATGGGACTGAAAAGTAACAGGACTGTGCCTGAATTTGGCAGTTTGAGGTAGGCAAATGACCAATTATCATAGAATCCTAGAAC
>VWZO01015919.1:250215-316847 GCA_013396975.1 Bucco capensis | reverse complement strand
TGATAGTGGGGATTGTTCAGACCCAGGTGCAGGACCCTGCACTTGGTCTTGTTGAAGCTCCTGAGGTTCCCCTGGGCCCACCTCTCCAGCTTGTCCAGGTCCTTCTGGATGACATCCTGCCCCTCCAACTTATCCCCAGCACCCCATAGCTTGGTGTCATCTGCACACTTGCTGATGGTGCACTCAGTGCTGATGTCGATAGCGTTTATAAAAATATTAAACAATTATTCATCAGTTAACCCTCATTTGAGAATCTGCTCCAGAAAGATCCAGACATAAATGCTGTCATGAAATGACACAGTTTATGAAAGTTTTGCTGGTTGTCCTGCTTGAGAGCCTTAATTCAAAAGACTGACTTTGGCAGTGAATCTCTTTCCATTAATTGATAAGAGTTCCTTTAAATCATGCAGCAGCATTTGTTGCTGCTGAAAGAATTATCTCTTGCAGAAACCAGTGGATAAGATTGCAAATGTGAATGATACATTTCATTGCTGAAGTGAGATGAAATTTTCATGCAACAGGCAAAGCAGCCAAATGGAATTTTGAGGAACGTTGCAAGCAATCAGATCAGTTAATGCACTGGGCATCAGGCCATCAGCTCCTCAGCTGCTCTTTAATCCCTGGAAAAGCCCCTGTGTCTTGATCACCATTGATTAATTATTTTCAGAGTTTGCCTCATTTTATACCAGGTTTTATATAGCTATAATGGTTATCTTGGGTTTATTCTGATGGAATGGACAAGGAAAGCATTGCAGCAGGCCAAGTATAAGATCCAGCTGCCAGTTAAGCAATAACAGGTCATAAAAGTAAATTGCACAAATGCATTTTTAATTCTGAGCAGCATGAGAACTTTTAAATGGCTTCAGTCTGTGCAGACTGTATCCAACCTGGCTGGACACTGAAGAGCTAATTGAACTTAAGCTATTTTAACTATTGTATCCATAAGTGCAAAGCACAAGTGAGGTCTCCAGAAGGCCAACAGACTTTTTTTTTTTAAGTCATTTAAGTCATTATTATTGAATTATGGTGTTTGGGGTAAAAATAACCCTGCAGAGTGCTCACTGTTTTATGCACACCACAATAGTGAAAGAGACAACAATGATCAAATCATGATCAAATCAAATGAGAATTAGAACCTGAAAACAATTTCCCAGAGGCCCACATTATAAATCATGACCCTGACTTATACTGCTAACAATAAAATAATAATTAAAAGGAAGGTCAGGATTCGGAAGTTGTGAACCTTTTCTGTTTCATATTGATGACTTTTTCAAAGCTTCACCGTTAATACTTCTTTTTCTTTTTAAGGTTCTGCAGATCTCTTGAGCCTCTCAACTTTCACTTTTTAATCCTCTTTACTTAAGAATAAAGGTGCAAATCTAAAATTTTAACATTTCTGTTGTAGGTTGTAACCCAAGAAAATCCCAGAAAGGTGCAGTGTGGAGAGCCAAACCTGGAGATCTGTGCTCAGTACCTAAGATGCACACTCAAGTGGGTATTACCACAGCACACATCCAATGCTGATCTTTCACCTTATTTCCTCCATGTCATTATATTATTAATCCTATAATCTTATGCAACACAAGGCCTTTTTGCAGGCAATACACTACTTGTTCTGCCCAAATTTGGTGGTTAGAAACAATAAAGATAGTTCACACCCAGGCTTACTATGCGAGCTGCTATGAAAAAGCTGTGCAGATCAGTATCAAGAGAGTGTTGACAGACCCTTCTCTGGAATGGAAGGACTAGAGGTTAAGACTTTTTTTCCTGCTCCACATATTGCCTTCAAAGCACTGAAGAACCCAACCCTTCTTCCACTCTTATTGAAATGGACCATCTTTGACAACAATTTGAATCATAGAATCATAGAACAGTTACAACTGGAAGAGACCTTGAAGCTCATCAGTGCAGCCTTTGTCCTAGCCCTAGCAACCTGCTAAATGATTCCTCCCAATGCAACATCTCCCTGTCTCTTAAACACCTCCAGGGATGGGGACTCAAGCACCTCTCTGGGCAGCCTGTGCCAATGGCTCACAACCCTTGCAGCAAAGAAATTCCTCCTAATGTCTAGCCTGAACCTCCCCTGGTGCAATTTCCATCCATTTCCCGTTGTCTTATCACTCTCCACTAGGGAGAACAGACCAGTCCCTGCCTCTCTACAACCTCCCTTCAGGTAGTTAGAGAGAGCCATGAGGTCTTCCCTCAATCTCCTCTTTTCCAGGCTAAACAGGCCCAGATCCCTCAGTCTTTCCTCATAAAGCTTATGTTCTAAGCCCTTTAGCAGCTTGGTAACCTCTGTTCCCTCTCCAGCACCTCAATGTCCCTCTTGTAGTGAGGAGCCCAAAACTGGATGCAGTACTGGAGGTGAGGCCTCCCCAAAGCTGAGTAAAGGGGCAGGATCACCTCCCTGCTCCTGCTGACAACAGGTTGATTTTTCCATTTGAATTAAGCCATTCAGCTTAAAGTGAAAAATTGAAATATAATTTTTAAATGGTATAGAAGCTACTGTATCTTGTAACCTGTACAACAGGGACAAACTGGAGAGTAACATCAAAAACCTCCCTCCACACAATGCCTTAGCTTTGACAGAGAGAGACAACCACTCCAAGAATGTCCAACAGTTTAATCCTTGAATCATAGTCAAGCCTCACTGTGATCACTCAAAGGACTAAGAAGGCTCTTGACTCTTGTAGATTATTGTATTTGGAAGGAGTTTTTCTAGCATGAGATGGAAATTTGCTCCCTGACAACTGAGTGCAGTTATTTTGTGATGTACCAGCTGCAGTAACAGCACTTTCCTACACCTGCATGTAGCAAGACAATGACTGGCTTAGTTCCAGGACACTTAACAAAGAATATTTAGATTGGAGGCTCAAGGGAGGGAGAATTGAAGGGAAAGTCTCAAAATCCCAAGGGCTTTTAGATGTCCAGTTGGCAATGAAACCTATTTGAAATCAATGGAAATGAGATGTTTAAATAGAAGGAAGACAATTGGATAACTTTCTAGATCATGGCCAAAAAAATATCCAGGTCAGCCAGAAAAGGGGACATACTTTGCTCTCTACAGAAGAGAGGGATTGCCCTTCTTAGCAGGAACACTTGTCACAGCTGGGCAAGCTGCAGAAACCATGTAGTGAAATTTTCTTTCTAGAGTATCCCAGCTAGCTTGTCAGATTTGACAAACTTTTATTTTCACCAGAAAACAACTGGCTTCCTCACCTGATGCATTCTCCCTTGGCCCTAATGAGACTATCAGCAAACACAGAGATGAATTAGAAGAGTCATTAAGGAGGCAGAGCATAAAAAATGAGCCACAGAAAAGGTCAGAGCAACAAGGGTGAATGAAGAAGAGCACATGCCCTGTCACAACCACTGCAGATATGAAGGAAAACAACCAGGAGAGAGAAGCAGATGTTCCTGTTAAAGCTGTGCAAATTTGAGGGCTGCTGGCAAGGATAATGGAGCAGCCATAGGTGGCAGGAGAGGGCATGCCATTAACTTACACAATCCTGGTTAGACTCTCCCAGGAGCCATTGACTTTAACAGCAATGTTCCACCATCTCCCCTACTGGAATAAGACTAAAGGTGACCTGGTATAGTTGTCATTAGTTCCACTGTCTTTCCACGAAGATGGTACTCTGAAGTGGCTGGGGTTTGCCTCTTGCAGAGCACATTTTAAAATGTTTCTTCTTATTATATCCTCAAAAAAATATTGTCAAATCAATAGTTACACTGGTTATTTTTCTTCCTTTTAAAAACTATATTGACTTTAACTCATTAGGAAACAGCTTCTGCTAGTGTGGTTGGCTTGTCTGGATCTCAAAGCATGCATTGCCTCACTTGCAAGATAAATTATCAGAATGCTAACTAACTTTGAAAATCTATGAACTTCATCAGATCATATATAGTGTCCTTCTGGTACCAGGAATAAGGTAGGAAGGACCAACAGACATTGTAGTTGTTTTACAGGGTAGTAGCAGCTTCATTAAAGCAAACTCCTCTACACAATCCCTTGCTGGAAGGTCCTACAAACCCAAGAAAAGGTCATTTCAATCTGTAGTGAATCACAACAGCAGCATTCATTGACAACTGCATTAGTGCCACTGTCAGTAATGAGCTAGGAAGCCCTCCATAGTCTATACAAGATGCCTGCACGCTGGCTGGACAGACCATGGAAAAACACTTCTCTTCCATCCATGCCTCTTCAAGTCCTGTTATTTTCAGAGCTTCCTAGGGCACTGTGTGTGGTTGGAGTGTCTCCCTCACATTGTTCTATACTTTGACCAGCCCCCCACTCTAGACATGTATTCTACTTCTCCCTCTGCTGACATGACTCTGGTGTCCACATCAGAGGAGTCAAGGCTGACGCTAGCCAGGATCACATTAATCTTACCCAGTCAACTCAATCCAGGGAAACAGCAGGAATTCTGCCTCCTGTCTAGATAAGAGGGAAGCCAGACAGAAAAACATAGCCCCAGCAACTTTTCTTAGGTGGATATGTGCTAAAAACTCTGAGATCTCTAAATAATTTCACACTAACCACCCATCTGATGGCACTTCCAAACTCTACCAAGCAGATCTGGATTAGAAACCATGACCTTGAGGTGAAAGGCTCTGAATCTCATTACTAATACATTGAGGCTTCCTGTTCTCCTGTGATTGCATCTTGTAATTAGTTACAAGAGCCTCTTTTGAGCACAAGAAATTACAAGACTTTATAGTAACTACACCTTTGGAGCATACAGATCTGACCATTTGAGATTAAGCAATGTAATTAACATATTTGTTTCTGCACTACCACTCCCATGAGGAGAACTCAATCATCAGCACTCTGGCAGTCCTGGAGAGTCCAGTTTAACTCTACCTTGGCAAACAGAACCTTTAAGGACAATAATTCATACACCTGGACTGCCACATCCTAACTTCTTTAATGAAATGGTCTGAATTTTGTAAAAAATTTGTAAAAATATCTACATTAATAAAAAAATCTGAGTTTTGCTTCACAAATATTACAAAGTTTTCTTGTTAGGCAACATTATTCAGCATACAAATGCTGACAGACAAATGGCTTTTCAAAAGCCTTTTTGTCCCTTTGTATATGATTTATTGCTTTCAAGCTTCCTGAGTAAATACATCTAAACAAGTCATTTACTTTTTACTCATGTATTACACACAATTGAAGAGGAAATTTTAAGTGAGGTCTCCAAGAAGTTGCTTCTGCTAATGCAAAAATGGCAGTAAAGAAGTTAAGGCAAAATTTCCTTTTATTTTCGAGCAAAGGTAAAGGAGGAGACAAAAGAGGAAGAAGATTTACAGGATTTTAAAATGAGTATAAAAAAGTTATTGGGTTTAAAACAATAAAATCTAGTGAAAGATACCTGGTACTGTGAATCCCTGGCTGTGATAAGGAAGGATGCACTTAGGATGAATATTTCTGTTCATTCTGAAATTGGTGGCAGGTGGCCTGAGGTTATCATAAATATGTACACTCTGGAAGTGGCCTTAGCTGAGAAGGTGTCTGTCTTCAACAACATAACCCCAATAGAGGTCACTTATAAAAAGAAAAACAGATTTTCCACTGTCGAGTTCCCAGCATCCTGTGCTCTGAGAAGCTGAAAAATAATGACTTGTCTTTAATCAGAACAATTCCAAACTACATACCAAGCTAGACCAAGGAGCTGACAGTCAACATGTTCAGAATTTGATCTGGTGCTGTCTAGAGTATCCCATATTCCAAGAAACACAAAGTATTTGTTTATAAGGCTCAACATCACAGTGCCTTAGAGCTTCCAGTATGGTCTTTAACAACATCTGACACTTCCCTTAAAATATTCTCCTTTTACAGAAGGAAATTTGCCATGCAAGTTCACTAAAACAGAAGGGAAGCACCAGAACATACATTCATTGCTAGCACTTACAGTTCTACATGGGGTGGCTAAATGACACATTTCAGCATCAACTTTTCCTTAGGGACTGCTATAACTCCTAGGGACAAAGCCTGACCAACTGAACCATCATGATGTAGGCCAAGTACCATGATGGTGCCAAGGAAGATAACACCCACAAAGAGTTCCTGAGCCACACACTCTACTTTGGTTGTATATGAGACACTCAAAGAAAAGTGTGATAGTTCCCACAATAACTTCTTTGCTGCCTCTCCACAGAGTCCACTCAGGTCATAGCTCACTCTCTTTTGATGACTCTAGCTGGCAGACAGCTCCCAGCAGAAAAGCTCAGAGAAGTTTTTAAGTATAGCTTCCAAAAGACTGCAAGAGTTAGGCACCTGAAGGACTGAATCAATGTATTTAGTATAAATTTCACTCCCTTCCCGAGTTTTAGGTACAAGTACCTTAAATATAAATAGCAAAGCTCTCAGACCACCAAGACCCTTTCATTAGCTACAAAGGCTGCCTTTTTCCCTCCTCTTGAGCTCTATTGAGACTGTGAGCTAGGGTGGATTGGTTTCCAAGGAGCCTTGGCTTCACATTCATCCTTTTAACACAGGGGAGGCACTGAGAGCACTGAATTGCCACCTGTAGGTATCTCTTACAATCAGATGAACAACAGAGTGTGCCAAAAGAAGAACTCAGCTACCCTCCTACCAAGAACTATTGCATTTTTTCAGTTTGTACTCATTACATTTTGCTAACTATTAGACATGAAACCAGACCTGTTATTTGGCAACAAATTTGACAGCTGCTTTCAATGGACTAGAAAAACCAGCATCACTTATCTCCTGCAGGAATGCATTTTGCACTCTAAAGTTAAAAGGTGCAGTCTCTTGAAAATCATAACTTGGTTTGCCTTTTTTGTTGTTGTTTAAAGATATTGACATTTTATCAGAAACTTTGGTAATATATTGTTATTAAAAAAAACCCTGACATTGGGTAAGAAACAATAATAGACTCCAATTTCTTTTGATGTACCTGTCAGTTTCAACCAGAGGGATTTTTTTTTGTATTATGAATTTGCTATATGTGCATCAAATTTCAGTAAAAATTGCAGTAGTGAAGACAAAAAATCTGTTAATCTAGATGGGTGACTGATCATGATTCACTGTTTAAAGCACAGGTAAGGTAAGGTGAGAGGTGGATAGCAATTACTGGGGTGAGCAGATTCTATGTTAGAGATTCAACATGCTGCCAGTCCAACACATTATCCCTTATCAGCTTGCAAGTAATTTTAAGCATTTGGGAAGAGTGGATTATTATTTCATTTCTCAAGGCATGCTGACAATTTATGGAGTCTTGCAGTTAGAAGTGGAAAACACCTTTGCTTGCAGGATTCTGTTAATGGCTTACCCAAATACCTTCACACTACAATGTTTATGCTTTTACTGAAGCTGAACAGGGACTCTTTCTCTCAGCTGCCATCTCAGACCATGCAAAAACACAGAAAGTACTGAATTAAAATCTTTAAAAGCAAGGAGTGACCACTTTTCAGCTACCAGCAGACAAAAAACACAGTCTAGCTTCTTTGAATAAGCAATCAGTCCTTCAGTGTAAAAGTAAATACAACGTGGCTTACTTCTTATCTTCTCCAGTGCTGCACCAAGACAGGCAATTAGGCAAAATGAGAATGGACTCAGTGAAACAATTTGCTATGTGTTTACTATACTGTATCATCTAATAGAGACTCTACAGCAACCAAATCCCTTCCTGGAGGTCTTTGCTTTGCTCATAACTCATTACCCTAGAGACAAGAGATATCACTGATGCTATTTTAATCCACTAAGCTGCCTTTGCTCAGCTATAAGGCAAGTCTTGGAAAACTCTGCTGCGTACAAAGCAAAATCTTCTCTCTCCTAGCAAGACCTTGAACTTGAAGGTTTGAATCTATAGTAAGTCAGACTATGGCAAAATGACTAGTCATAACAGTAGTGGAGGATAATGCCTTGTATTTCCAAATTTCAGGTTTTGCTGTACTGTATTATTGCAGATCCAGCAGCTCTTGTCACCAATAACCACTATCCCATAGCAACTACACAAAAAGGACTCACCAATTAACTAATTTCACTTTGACAGTTTTGGAAACAGAGGTGGAGAAGTATTGATGTCTCCAACCCACAGGCAGCAGCTGACACACATCATCTTTCTATCCAAAGGAGCTGACAAATGAGTTGCTTAAAAAGGTATTTGAGGTGGTTCTAGGGAATACAGTAGGGAGGTATTGCAGAGCTTTCTGCAAGTATTAATTCTCAAGGTACCATTAAGATCAGTACAAATGAAACACACTGCTTGGTGGCAAGAAATGACAACTTGAGAAAAGTACTTGTTACAGCTGACCAGTCTTTTAGAAGCTAAAAGAATTTTGAGAAGTAGCAGTTGCCTCAAAAACAAAGCAAATCTTGACTTTTTCTGCAATGTGCACTAAATATTTAATAAGGGATCCTGGAGCTCAGCAAGGTTTAAGACACTGTGTTAGGATATTGAACTAATAAGCTCCCCCAGTAAGCCTCTAAATATGTATAGTTAAACACTACCTAGTTTATTTTAATTATTTAACACAGAGACTGAAGGAGGTTAATGTGACCCAGTGGACTTGTTTATGTTGAAAACTATTGCCTCTCCTTACTCAAAAATCTGCATGCTGAGCTGCATCATAACACAGAGTTACAAGGGAGCAATAAGGAATAGAAGTTTACAGCTGCTTGCTAACATCCAAATGATAGCATTTATACCAGGGCACTGGCTGCAGCAAGGCACAGGTAATAAAAGAAGTCAGGCCCATTGACTTTGCTGACATCACTGGGAAAACTAACACATGTAAGTTAGGTGCAGAGTGGAGAACACCCTTGATGATAGGAGATATTGCTAGTTTCCCAAATTAAGTCTGAGTAATAGAAAAATCCCTATCATTTACCATTCAGCTCACANCGTTCGCGAAGCCTAGCCATACATACACAAGTCATAACTGCTATTTGTCCTCCTCTCTCTTCAGATCATGGATGATATGCCACTTTGGTCTTCAGCCTTGTCCTCCAGCTGAGACAGTGGAGAAAGCAGCCTTCACTAAGCCACTGAAAACAATGAAAAAACTCTTCAAAAAATCCCAAAAGGGATAGTTATCAAACATGAGGGGAAGGAAACTACTTTTGCAATCTTCCACATCCAATGAAAAAGAGAGAAATGAGGGAAAAGTAACCATTAACAGCCCCACTAGGGCAGAATGGAATGATCCAGTTTTAAGCAATACCATAGAATCATAGAATCACAGAACAATCTGAGTTGGAAGAGACCCACAAGGATCATCAAGTCCAACTCCCATTAGGCACAGGACAAAAACCCTAAGACCACATGAGGTGACTAAGGGCATTGACCAAGGGTCTCTTAAACTTCACAAGATTTGGAGCCATGACTACATCCCTGGGGAGCCTATTCCAATGCTCCACCAGCCTCTGGTGGAGGAGCTAAGACCCAGTGTATTCACCTGGACATCTCTTCCTTAAATACACTAAAAGCTAGTCTTGCATAACTAAAAGAGGGCTTGAGTTTCATTTATACTGGGCAACTGCTTTTTCAAAAGAAATCTCATTCAAAAACATTTGCTTTCACTTGTTCTCAGGAATGCAAGCACAAGATGAGGTTTATTGTTCCCTCTCATACATGGAATGCAAAATCATAACCCTCATGCACAGCATGATGTGCCAGCTAAAAGTGTGGTGTAGTTCTGCAAAATCTGACTAATTCAGAGCAACGTTCAGTCATTATTTTAGAATCATAGATTCATAGAACAGTTAGAGCTGGAAGAGACCTTGAAGCTCATCAGTGCAGCCTTTATCCTAGCCCTAGCAACCTGCTAAATGATGCTCCCAATGCAACATCTCCCTGTCTCTTAAACACCTCCAGGGATGGGGACTCAAGCACCTCCCTGGGCAGCCTGTTCCAATGGCTCACAACCCTTGCAGCAAAGAAATTCCTCCTCATGTCTAGCCTGAACCTCCCCTGGTGCAATTTCCATCCATTTCCCCTTGTCCTATCACTCTCCACCAGGGAGAACAGAGCAGTCCCTGCCTCTCTACAACCTCCCTTCAGGTAGTTCAAGAGAGCCATGAGGTCTCCCCTCAACCTTCTCTTTTCCAGGCTAATTTTGATTGTATAAACCAGTATTTACACAACAAGGGTTGTTAAAGACTAAGGAAAAAGCCACTGAGAGCAGAAGTCATGGGACTCAGAGTTGGCAAAAGAAAAGTTTTGGAGTTCACTGCATTAGATGCATGATAATGGAAATTTTGCATGTGTCTCCTAGAAACAAAGAATCTGCTGTGCTAGAGAAATCCTGTCAGCAGATCCATGCACAAACATAGCTTTCCATTGCTCTACTGTTGAAGATCTACTGACTGAAAACTGCAGAATTCTGCCCAAAGGCTTGAGAAATGTTATTTCAGCTTCTCAAGAGACCAACACTGGCATCTTGACCCTTTACCATTCAATCTCTCTCATCACCACCACCAGCATCACCTTCCCTTGCAGTTATAAACATGGATGAGCATAGCTGTGCTTTGTTTCTAACTCAGTGCTCTCTGCCTGAGTGAAAGGTGTGACATTTTTAAACACTTTCCAAGATCCAGGTGCCTACATTCCACAGCTATTCAATTTCCAGCATTTAGATGAGGTTTGTGTTTTGGGGCTTTGCCTTCTAGAAAAACAAAACTTGGTGAAAATTACTGATCTCACAGTAAAAACAACCTAGTTTTGGAACAAAGTTGAGGTAAAATGATGCCAAAACCTTCAAGTAAGATCAACATCCTTTTCAATCACCTAAAATCTCAGTACTGGGGAAATCAGTGGGGCAGAAATAAAAGAGGGAAGCTCAGCCATTCAAAAAGAACATTTAAAAATAATTAGTGATTCAAATGTTTTATCTGAGAATGATCCCAGGAGGTAACACTGTCTTTTTTTGCCCCCAGTACTGAATAAAAATAGCACACTTAAGTCTTAATTTTGTTGGCTTATTTTTCCTTTTCTGCAGGATTTTCATTACTGCTTTCCTTTAAAACTCTCTCAAGATTGTTATGTGCCCGGAGAGCTTTTGAAAGAAAAGAGCTTACTAGCTTGGCATCTCTTTTCAGCATCTCTTAGCTCTAATTACAAGGTAAAGATTAAATAGCAAATGAGTTTTATCATTGCATCCTTGGCCTTTTGGAAAGGAAGAGAGGGGAAAAAAAAAACAACAAACACCACAACACACACAACAGAAACCCAAAACAAACCAAAAATCAGTGTAGCTTCCAAACTCAGGTAAAATGTTGAAGTCAGCAGATTGTAGTGGGAGGAGAGGGGAAAGAAAAGATGAAATCCAATTTACCAAAACAAAAAAGAAATCATTACAAAGCTCCCATGCCTTGTGGCAGTCCTGCTTGAGTACAAAGTTGTGCAGCATGCAAGTGACATAATTAGGTCACTGGGGGCAAGACTTCTTAGAACTATTACATGAAGAAATCCATAACATTTCTCAAATTAGACTTCCTCCAGGTTTAAAGGAGGTTCAAAACAGCAACTCTGCAAGCAACCTGGAGTAAGTCCTTCCTAGCAACACATAGCAGTGCAGTGATATGATCTGGCTAACTAAACAGTTACTTTCCATCGTTATTCCATTTTCAGCTTGCAATTATTGATGGGATCCTGCTAAATACATTTAACAACTTTGGTATTCAATATGTAACAAGATTAAAAGAGCTGCAATAAGCAAGCTGCCACTGGAGATGCATGGTCCTTTCAAGATAAGAAGTAACATTGCTCATATAATAAATGTGTCTAATATAATCAAAACCTAATGGAACAGAAATCAAGTGTGAGTTGGACAGTCACATGTGAGTGGCAAGGGTTGTGCTGGGGAGGGATGGATGTTAGTGTTGGAATCACTGTCTTGGTGTAATACCTGCTGCTGCTCCTCTATCACCACAGAACAGTTTCACTAATGGGAAGGAAGAAGCAACTTACTCAGGACAAAAACCAAAGAGTTGTTCTAGCCACCTGTAGCTATTTCCAGTACTCAGAACAAGACATCAGCATAAGAATCTGCTTAACAGCAACTTTTTTCCACAACTCTTACCACTACATAGGTCATCTTCTGATTATGCTGTATCATTTCCTAGTGAATGGACAGGAGAGAATCTCAGGCCACATATTAAGTGCCCTTAATACTCTCAAATTCCCCTTAAACTCCCCAACTTCCTGTGGATTACTTCATGTGTGTGCCAGCTGTCCTCTTTGTGTTTTTCCCATCATCTGTCACACCTTAGGCATACAGATCACCACTCCCAAAGGGTCAGTCACAGACCTAAATGAATAATGCTAACCAATTACCTTCTCTGAATGACAAAATTAACCCTAAGTAAGAGATCTGTTTCTCACTTAAACAAAAACAACCTCTTTCTCACTTAAAAAACCCCAAACCTCTGTGAAAGTGATTTTTCCTTTAGGCTTTTCAGCTAACCAGATAAATTCAACTGCTGGGATAGTCCCACAAGCCAAACAGCTCCAATTTCTAGAGCACAGCATCAGATAATGCATTCAGCCCATGCACATGGCTTGTGTAGAGAAGTTTCAAACAGGTTTGTGTCACTATATTTGCAAGCAAGCTCAAAAGGAGGTGAACAAGTTGCCAAAACCTTGTTTCATGCTAAGATTAAGGGCCATAACACAAGTCAAGCCTGTACCACCTCTAAGCTGCCATTTTTCCCCATATAGTACTTTTCCTTACTTTATTAAAGGGAACTTACAAGCAGGCTGCAGAGGGCCTGTTTGCAAAGGCCTGGAATGAAAGGACAAGGGGCAATGGTTTTAAACTGGAGAGGAGTAGATTTAATTTGGACATTAGGAAGAAGTTCCTCCCCACGAGGGGGGTGGAACACTGGCCCAGGTTGCCCAGGGAGGTGGTTGAGTTGCCATCCCTGGAGGCATTCCAGGTGAGGCTTGCCAGGGCTCTGGGCAACCTGATCTAGTTAGGGATGTCCCTGGCCACTGCAGGGGGGTTGGACTAGATGAGCTCCAGAGGTCCCTTCCAACCCTAACCATTCTATGATTATCTCCACATTCTTACCTAGCATCATCACTAGAACCTGTGGCTGGGATTGTCTTTTCTACCTATCCAGAAGGAACTACTGTGGAATTACTGTTGACAATTCAGACACCAGATGTGACTGCTTACAGCATTTATAGGCCCTGTTGCTCTGGGGAAATAGTCTGTGTTTTGATCTCTTATCTCCTGCTTGCAATTAACAACACTGTCTTTATTCTGCCCACTCAGTATCACATTCACCTCCTAGAAAGTCTAAGTATTTCCTCTTGAACTTAGAAACACCTCCAAAGAAAGAAAGTGTGCTATTGTCTAAAAATATATCTTGCTGTCATTTCAGCTGCAGTATTTAGTAATTAGTCAACAATTAAAAAAGAAATCAACTCTCCACATTTAGTTGCAAGAGACCAGAAGGTAAAAAACAAAACAAAACAAAAAGCTCTTGTTCTGTTGATTGAAGTTCAGTCTCTGCCTAGATATCAAAAAATATTGTCATCATTAGAACTTTTGTAGGACAGAGCCTTCAGTGTACAAATCTCTTTTCTCTTACTGTACAGACTTGGCACATGAATGGCTGAAAAATAGAGCCCTGGCACTGAGGTGAACTGCCCAAACCTTCATCCTAATGGATTGTTAGCCTCAGAGGCAAGCTGGAAGCCATCTAAATGCTGGCACAAACAGAAAACATTGTAGGTTTGAGTACTCAGCATAAAATCCTGACATTTAGTTAATATACATATTAAGTTATAAAGGTACAATGTTGTTACCAATTTTGAGTAACATCATTTACATTTTAAATAGACTAAAAAAACTCCAGATACTGCTTCAAGTAGCACGAGGAATGTGGGATTGCTCAAGGTCAAATCTAATTACAAGGCCTGCTAAGATGAGGATCATTTTTTTAAGCAGTGGGAAATTAAATTGTCCGTGCTCTCTGGCAGTAAATACCTGCCTCTTTTAATTGCTGTTGATATAGCCTAATAAAAATTGGAAGGGAAATGCTTATGCTCAGTTTCAGTTCCCTTTCCAGGTAAAGCTGTAGCTGATGTTCAGTGAATGGAGCTAAGTCATTGCTGCAGTCTGACCCACAGCAGCTACACCAACATATCACCTACTCATGCCTGACTGCCCCATGGCTCTTTGAAGATCTAGCAACAGGAATTCTTGGACACTGCAAGAAGAGGAAACTGAAAACTAAGCTTTGCCTCTCCTGGATATGCAGAAGCAAGTAACAGAAGATTAAATGTTGGGAGAAAGTCACATGAAAACTGGGAGAATATGTTCTAACTTGGACAATCCCACTACTTAGACCCCCCCAAAAAAGGAATGTATGGATGTGTTCTGCTGCTGCCATCCAGTGGGGAGGTTGAGGAGAAAGCACTTGAGTAAAGAGCAATGGCTGAGCCTGAGTCACTGTCAGACTGATACTCATTCTGCACCTTGCTGTCAATGCCATCTAAAACAAAAGTTTTCAGAGAAAGCAGAATAAAACAGGTGCTAAATAAGAAACTATTCTAAGTGTCTGTTCCTTCTGCACAAGCACAAAAGATGAACTCTACTGCTCCAGCTCATTCCTGGTGATGCCTGTGAAATCACTCTATGGACTCGATTCTCTTTGATCCTGCAGCTGTTTAGCTGGTTTAAGATGCTGGAGCTGACAGAGAGATAGTTACAGAGAGCCTTGTGACATGCAAGATCTCAGCTTATACCATGACAAATTTCAAGTCTTCAAATCTACATATTTCCTTGCAGTTAAAATGGAAGTTCAGTGACTTCCTTGCATACACACATTTGAAAAATCCTCCTGGCTGCTAAACTGCAGTGGTAGGTATCTAAATATCTTGTTAAATCTGACTTTAAAAGCCCATATCTGCATTATTGCAGTACTTGGGAGCTCAGAATATAGATGTGTAGAGCAAAATAATACTCTGCTATCTACTTAGCATCCCCTCATAGATAATAGAGGGCCTCAGAATTGGTAAATGATAGCATAACATTTTCATTATCAACATCATTACTTGTGGATGATGAAACAGAGGCAGTGACAACAATTTAAAGCCAACTGAAATTGTCAGGGTGCAGTCTACAGGGCAATTTATGAAGAAGATAAATTTCTGATGCTAATAGGACCCTACAGCAAAACATCAGTTGGCAAGGACTCCTCCAGTAAATCAAAAAGAGTGAGAGGGAAGTGGACTGACTTGGGAATGGGAGAGGGGAAAAGAAAAAGCTTTCCTCAATGGTCTAGTTGCGCAGTCAGCACACTGCTTTGTGAGACTGAGATGCTGCTGAGACTGACTCTTGTTTCTCTATGCCCATGTTTTTCATCCCTTACTACAAGCAACAAAAAATTATCATTCAATCCACGGCATCAAATCCCACCACAGAGAGCTCTCCAAACAGCAGTAGTAGTGTAGCAATCAACAAAGAAAGGGATGATGCTTTCATTTTGGTGTGTGAGAGGGAGCAGGTGAACTGTGGCCCAATAAACATCTTTTACTGGTACTGACATTCAGCTACAACATCAGTGGAATGGAAGAATCGTAACTCACATTTCACCTGTTTTGCCTATGGAGGAATTATCCACATCAGACCAACTCTTTGTCTTGGGATTTGTATAGCAGTTGGAAAGATTGATACAGGTTGTCCTCTTTGTACATTTAACCTTCCTGAACAGCAGGGATACAGTCAGAAGCTCTCTACTCTCCAGCAAGTGCTGAGTGCTATAAATAATATTCTACTGGAGCCACAGGCAAAACTTAGAGGTGGCCCTGGGATTACTTGCTATACATTGCACCAGGCACCAAGTCAGCTTTCTGCAGAGAAACTCCAAGTCTATCTGCCCTTATTTTCTGCCACATGTGCAGTTGAGCTCAGTCTGAGCAAGGCTTCAGGCCCAGGACCCTCTCAGTGCTTCATATCAGAAGGATTAATTTAAAATAGTTATCTTTTGTCAGTAAACAGATGTCCTTGAGTTACCAAAACACAAAAAACTCATTTACCTTTTGAGAAAATTAACTGTAGCATTACAGGCCTGGTAATTCACACCCCCATGCAAAAAAAACATTGCATAGACAAGACTTGTATAGCACAGAGCATGAAGAATAATCTTATCCTTTGCAATTTCTACTAGGCTACTGCTTATCTGTTTTTTAAGCTTTATCACTTGTTTGGCTACAGGACAGCAGAATCAACTGAAAATGTACAGTATGTTATTCAGTCTCTGTTTCTACTCAAGAGGGCATGTAATTATTAGTGCAGACCTATTTATCTCCATCTCATTTCCTCATTCAGTAATTCAAATGTGATTTCTGAATTTCATTTGGCTTGTCAAATACTCAGCAACATCACAAGATCCTGTCCCCATTGCAAGTGATTTCTGCCTTTCTCCTTCCTTGAAGACAGCCATGTCCTGTTCACTCCATCAATTGGCCTGGTCTTATCTTCCTTTCACAAAGCAGATAGCTTGAGTCATCAGATTTATGCAACAAAAAAGTAGCTCTCATTGCCCCAGAGAGCATTTTGCAATTGGATGCTGTTCTTTATACACCTTCCTACTGGTGTTTATCCCTGTGTCTTGCATACTGTCTTCTTTTTGTATTCATCAATTCTTTGCTCAATGTTTTCTTTACAGTATGTTATAATATCAATGACTTGTTTTAAAACATACATTACTTCCTTTCAAACAGAGAAAAAGGTAAAGAAGAAATGGAAAGACAGAGGTATCTAAGAAATCCATTAACACAAATGGGATGAAGGTCTGAACTACATACCTACGTGCTAGTGTAATTCATCTGTTTAACCACAAGCCTCTACACACACCACAGAACCCAGAGAACCTCAGTGATCAGCATCTCTCTTTCATGTTTCTCAGCCTGGGTGGTATCTCCAGTATAGATCAAAAGTACTTTTGCTTTCATTTAAGCCTGTAATTTTATTCCTCTACTAAGCAGTTACTCCAACTTTACAGGGAAAGAGTGATGTCTCACTGAAAATGGCTTGTTATTTTGTGTGCTACACATCTTGGTCACATAATCTGTCCAATGGATGTTTAGGATTGTGCGGAGACAGCGCTGCTGGAAGCGCTCCAAGAGTCGTAGGTGGTGGGGATAGATGACCCATGATTCGGAACCATGGAAAAGAGTAGACAGCACAATGGCTCTAGAAACACTGAGCTTTGGACTTTTCTTCAAGTGTTTATTTCTNCAGGATCACTCTGGAGGAGAAAAGACAGCATAGAAAGAATCGTGTCTTGCAGGTTCTACCTCCTGAGGAGTCCTTGTGCTGTGCCTTTTGCAACCACTCTGGTCTGTCCTGCATTGGCCTTTGCAGCCAGCAGCGCTTGGAAAAAGCACTTGGGAAGAGCATGGATGGAGCCCTCCCCGGAGCTGCGTTCACGAAGCTTAGCCATGATGATGACATCTTGGTTCTGTCTTAGGACTTGATTGTATTTTGACGATTTCTACCACTGAGGCTGGCCAAATGGTGTTGTGGAATGGTACTGCCCTTGTCTCTGGAGAAATTGGGAGGCCTTCATAGCCTGAAGAGTGATGCTATTGCCCAGTCATTTCAATGGGGCAGTGCCAGAGTGCTGTTGGCACCTCCTAAGATGGGTGCTGCTAATTATTGTCTAACAGATCTCAGAATGAAAGCCCATGTCATGCTCCACAAAAACACAGAGTGAGCAAAACCTAGTCACTTTAAAGAATAAAGTACTGAGCATTCAATACAAAGAATAAAGTACTGAGAATTCAATACACAACAATAATAATTTAAAATGCCATTTCTTTGTATGGCCATTTGAGCAGTGCAGCTAATAGACTCTGGACTAGGAAGTATTGGAAATAAGTTTGGGAAGGAGCTTAGTGCTCACCTTTGCTAGACTCTCATCTTTGCTATAGCTGGCTAGCACTGTGCAAGGATTGTTTTTAAGTCCTGCTCTCTGTTGTTTGCCTAAATAGTAGCCCAAGCAGCCAAGTGCCAGGCAAGGCAATCTAAATATAACCTCTGGCAGTGCTCTGCAACTGAGTCCAATTTGTTCCCAAGACCTGGAAGCTTTCACCATACACACATGTGTGTTTCAGCCCCCCATCTGTTAAATGAGAATAATCACACTCCATTTGTAAAGCACTTCATGTTCTACTGACAAACACCTTCTATTGCTTTGATTTCAGAGAGTCTGGCTGCCAGGGTAGAATTACTCCAGCTTATCACTGTTTATTTAGACTGAAGCACTTGGGGCACAGACCCTTCTCTTTTGTTGAGAGGCAATACAGAGAGAATGCTGGATCCCTCTTATCCCTCTGGTAAACTGGCCATTCTGCAGCCATAGTTCTTTTCAATGTTGTTTTGACACAGTTCTTGCTAGAGCTGAAAGAAAAATGGGAATTACATTGAAAAGGAAAAATAAACAAAAACTTACTCAGGCCCTGGTTCTGACCAATTATTCCAAATCCCTTGATACTGGGGAAGGGTCAGAAAAATACTTTCCATAGTCACTGTTGGATTAGATTTGTTTCCTCTGAAGAGAACATGTTTTCAAGAGTAATCTCTCTTTTCTCTCTAGCTTGGCATAAACTACCATGTGATACAGTCTGATAAAAGGATGTTTCTCTGCATTAGCATAGCAGACTTATTTGTCAGTCGTAGTCTAATTATCTTGGCTCCTTGTTTGGGGACTGTGGTATCACTTGCAGTACATTGCATTTTGCTGAGAGCAGCAGTTTTACTCCATTTCTAAAGAATGGTTTTGTATTTCCAGTAAAAATAGTGTGTGGAGAGGTAGAGAAATAGCATACCTGCCAGAGTATTTTGAAATGAAATGTCATACTAATACTTTTTCCTATGTAGTTCAAACAACAACAAAAATTGGAGCATAGGCCTGACAGTAAATTCCACTGTGTTATTCCCTCCCCATTTCTGAGACTTTGGAAGTAGAAGAAAATCTGAAGCATTAACTCAATGCAAGGAAATGATTAAACTCTTATGAGTGGACACTCCCAAACCAGATAACTCATATGGACACAGTCAAACAAGTGACAGTCCTCAAAGGTGCCTTCCAGTGCAATCAGGCTCCTTTCTTTTTAAGCAAGATGCATTTAGAAACACTGAAAATTAAAACAACACTTACATTTTTAATTCCTCAGTGTCCCAAGAGTACTAACTCCAACAAGGTGCAGCTAGAGAGCCCTGTGGACCTCTTTCTCCATCCAAGCTGGTTTAAATGAGAAGTTTCAGTTGATTTAGTTTTGGGGATTTTTGTTTGGTTTGGTTCTTATTCAGTTGGAGGAATACCAACATCTGCTGAAAGGACTCAGTAGACAGAAATCATTAGCATATCCACTATTTGGGCCAGACACTCATGTTGCTAGGGTGATTTATGCCAATTAACATGATTTGCATGTTTTTCCAATTATACTCTGACTTGATTTTCATACTTTCAGTAAATTATATTTTCTAAAGACAATCTAAGAAAACTTAGGAGTAGCAACAAACATCATTTACAACATACAGTCTAAGATTCTCCTGTTTGATCTCCTCTGAGGAGAGCATCTCCTCAAAATGGTAAGTCATAAGAAGACAGCCAGCATTCCTTTGGGTGATCAGTTAGCTACTGTGCCTCATTTAGAAATAAAATTGGGGGACAGGGGCACAGAGTGCTTGTTCAAGTATGTCTTAGTCATGAAATGCAATAATCTGTTCCCATAACTTCCAATGCCTCAATATTTTTTCCTATTCTATCACCAGACTGAGCAAATGACATCATTGGGATGGGGGGGGAGGAAAGTGTTAGAAAGCCTTCAAATTGTGTTGCACATAGGATAGTATAAAAGAACTGTAAATACGTATTTATAGGGAAAACAGGTACTTCCATGCTCTTTTTCAAGTGGTTTTGTCTTTCATTGTGCCAGGCATTGGATTAGGAAGAGCAGTGGATCCAATCTGGTACCTTGCAAATGATGGACTTGCATGCTGTTCCTCTCTCCCCTTTGTTGCTGAAGGATGTTTGTACTCTAAGTAAGTAGGCTAATGTCATAAAAGAATCCTTGAACTCCTTCATCATCATGTGACAAATCCAGGGGCAGCACAAAGGAGGAAGGACAGCATGGTCTCTATCAACTTTTATTTCCTGCTGTATAGAAGGAAATAGTAGAATTGTTAAGGTTGGAAGGGACCCACCAGAGGTCATGTAGTCCAACCTCCCTGCTCTACCAGGGCACCCTAGAGCACATACCACTACTCAGGCCTGTGTCCAGATGGTTTTGACAAGGAAAGAGACTCCAAAACCTCTCTGGGTAAAAGAGACCAGTGCTCAGTCACCCTCACAGCAAAGAAGTTCTTCCTCAGGTCTCCTCAAATCTTCTAAGGGAAAAGGGAGCTATAGAAGAAAGGATAAAAGATACTCTAGATTTTTTTCACTCAACCTGAAGATAATATGCATAGGAAAGACTATCTTGATACATTTAAATTTTTGCTTTACAATGGCTTACAATTTCAGTTTTGCTAACAGGCATCGACAGCCAATGTGAAACTAAAAGCAGCTACAAGCAACACCCTACAAACACCTGTTAACACCATCATGATCTGTTACACACAGACCCTGCCATTCCACCCCAGAAGTCTAATTTGCAACAATTTGTCTCTGTGCAAAAGAGACAGTAAAAGACATCTGTTTATTCCAAAATATTCACTCAATCTTAGGATGCCACTTTAAGGAAACAGAGGCATAAAACTAATGGAAGAACTGATATTGGGAAAGTGCAAGCAGTAAATAATGCTGAGAGAACTCCTGCCTCACACTTATCTGCCCATTATTTCTTTAAACAATGACATAAATCAAAAGAATAGTGATCATCACTGGACCACAAGGCATATGGATGCTGTCCATCAGGGGAACAAAAGTAGAAAGAAAGAAATAAAAGCAGGCCAAATACCAAGCAATAAAAATGTTGATCCTAGAATTTTCCACTCATAACTTCTGTCATTTGCAGGGTGTCATGGAAGATTGCCACTCTGGAAGGTAATGAATGGCAGGTGTAGGCTTCATTCCTGTGCTGATGGATAGCATCTCCAATCTGATGAAGAGAGATTACCCTGCTGAACCCTACAAGACCTCTTTAATCTCCTGATTTAGAATCCATTGTCCTCTACCAGTTGTCACTCTCCTGAAGGAATGCAAGAATGCTGCCAAACACTGAAAGCCAGACAGCTGCAGCAAAGGGCTATCAGCAGCAATCCTGAGGTGCTAAGCCAACAAAACACTTAAATGTAAGTGAAAAAAAAAATGCCATCTCCAGGTTCTTCCATTATTAATGAAATATTTTCTGGTTTCCAAGAGAAAAATGCTTGCTCAAACATTTCCTTGAAACTAGAGACATCAACACCATGAACTTTCAAAGTGACATCAAGGGGCAGCTCTCTAGCAGGGAAAGCATGAGAGCAGAGCTGAACTTCTTCATGCAGTCTGAATGGACAAGGAACAGGTGGGGCAGGTTTGATGCTACATCAAGCAGGACAATTACCTTCCTGCTCTTAAATATGGGGGGAATATTTTGTACCTATCTACAAGCCAAAACCATGGGCAAATGGAAGCCAGCACAGAGGGTCAGCCTACTTCTGGATCCCCCTTCATCTGGCAGCACAGATGAAAATTAGGCACCAACTCTACATCATCAAATCAACAAAAACTCCTATCCATTTCCATGGCTTTTCAGAATCACAGAATGTTAGGGGTTGGAAGGGACCTAGAAAGATCATCTAGTCCAACCCCCCTGCCACAGCAGGATCANTTGGCCACAAGGGCACATTGCTGCCTCATGGGCATCCTCCTAGCCACCAGCACTCCTAGAGCTTTTTCCTCAGGGCTGTTCTCCAACAGATCATTTCCTAGCCTCTACTGATACATGGGGTTGTTCTTTCCCAGATTTATTCAAGCCTTTGCAGACACTCACTTGGTATGAAACTCCCCAGTAGCACAAGACCTAACAATTACATTAAAATTGGACTTTAAGTTTGGGAGAGGCTCTGTGCTGCTGTTGCAACTGATGTAATTGCAAGGGCAGCCCATGCAGTAAGCACAGACATGTCGATCAATAGTAGAACAGACCCTAAAGCAATTCCCATCCCTCAACATGGCAGTGATTTGCAAAACACTGAATGATGAATTCTGTAAGAATGACTGGCTTAAGCCTTAATAACATCATAACTATGAAGTCTAACTTCCCTGCTGGGACCAGAAACCATATGATATGTCTGGAGCAGGCCGGAAACTAAATCACAGAAAAATCACAAACTCCTACTTCAGTGGGGTCAGGACTTCATCTTAGGCAGGTCTTTTAATCATTTCAGAGCAAGGAATTCAATACAAGTCCTTTACATTTCAATATATTCCCTTCATCCCTACTCCTAAAGATCTAATATGTTGACTTCCACGCAAACCCAGAGCAGAGCTCCTAAACAGAACATGTTCCACTTTTTATTGCATCACTTCATCCAAACAAACACTGAGGACAAGGTGCTTTCCACCCTATTTGTGGATTTTCACTTATCCAACCATTTTTTTCTCCTCACATTGTCACAAGTCTATCCATTTGCAACATAATTCTTGTAATACAAGTTCTAACTTTGGGAGAAGTAGATTAAAAAAAAGACAAAGAACAAAGAAAGCTTTCTTGGTTAGAATCTTGGTCAATGGAATGTAAAGATTATCATTTATCACAGATTGCAGCTATATAAAAAAAATTATGCTGTCAATGTAAAATGAATAAAATACACTCAGTATTTTCACAAGCTTTTCCCCAGAGGCTTTAAAATAAGGTCACTTTGATAATGCAGGAAAGAGCTTCATGTCAGCCTCCTCCTATACAGATTAATACACTGGACTTGCCCATTTGTGTGTTAAAGGAGACTCCATCTTCTCTTTGTTACAGAACTTTCTCCCTCCTTTGGAAACACAGTGAAAGATGACATGCAAAACCTGCACATTCACCAGTTTGTAATTTCTTTTTCACCCAGCTCCCTAGAATACACAAATCTTTTTCACATCCAATCACATGGCACACAGTTCAAGTACACCTTCATGTAAAATGATACCAGAAGAAATATTTTACCTTATAAAAGACTGAATTTCTGCTTCCTGGTAACATAGCTATGCTTCCAGATTGAAGTTGTCATCAAAATATGTCATATATATTAAAAGTTCCCATTGTTATTTGGGGATGGGGAGGGGGAGGGGAGAGAAAATAAGATGTATTTCTTCCTCTTTTTTCTCCTCAAAAAATAAATATACTCAACTTCATACAGAGAACTCCATTCCTTTTTGTTTTAAAGGGAACCTATTGCTCAGCTGAATTACTTTCCCTACCTTATTACTTGAAGAGATTACAGCCAGGGCTGTTTATTGTAGCTACTCTATATTTAGAAGCTGGATAATAAAACACATAAATAACACACTGAATAAAACATTAAGACATAAAAGGAGTTAAACAGAACAAAGGGCTAAAGCTTATTGTGCACTAACCATGTCTGACCCGTTGAAATACAAAGGAGTCATAATTCTAATTAGTAAAACACACAGTAATGATTTAAATCAGGATAAAGCCAAGTGCAGTGCCTTGTCTGGGGCTGTGCACTAGAATCTTTTTCACGGCCATGCAGGGCCCTCTGCTGGAACTGGGAAAATCCACAGCACCCTAGGAAGAATGATACTCCCAACTCCAAAATAAAGAACAAGAAGCCTGGGTTTTCCCTTTTTCCTTGAAAGCAGCAATATTTCCAATAGAAAGCTGCATTTTTTCAGACACAAAACCTTCTCTTAAGTAGGTGAAGTCCTGGAGCCTGTGTAAAGGACTCCAGTGAGGACAGGATTCTGTCTGTAAGCTGCACTGATAATTCAGGACAGAAATGACTCAATTACCTACACCAGTTAATGGGCTGCAAGTCCAGCCCCAACATGAGGTGACCTGAGGAAGTATCTTTTCAATGCTTCATCTTTTGTGGATCCTGACTTAAAGCAGTGAGGTGGAAACAGATCTTTTCTGATACTAAATGTATGTTGCTTCGTTCAGCCCAGCATGGAATTGATAGTTATATCAACATCAGTTAGGTACCCTGGGGACCAGAAACACTGCCCAGTTTTACATAGCTATAGTAAGGCTGGTGTTTATGCTTCCCTCAGCTGTTGTCAGTACAAAAGACAAGCTCTTCAGAAAGGTAATTCAGAGCAATAAATTCAGGTGAATATTCTGATGTATCTTCTCTACACAGAGAGCCTTCAGAAATAATCTGCATTAACCACATCTTCCGTGATTTACTGGTAATGAGAAGGGAACATTTCTCCTCTACCTTCTGCCTAGTTAACTCTGCCAGTTACAAAGTTCAAATGAAAAATAAGCTGTGGCCTCCAAGCTGGGCTCAATATTCAAACTGCTTCAAAGCTATGACAGGATTGGCTTGCTAGATTGAACAGCCTCTTTCTCCACTAACAGTTATTTGATGATGGTTGAATGTCTTGCAGAACAAAAGAAAGAACCTTTTCTGTCAAAGGGATTACTTAGTGGCACTCTCTTCCACTTTTGAGAATAGGATGGCTATTGGGCTCTCAAAGATCTTCTCTCTGTTCCTTTCTAAATATTGCAGAGGCAGCTGTCAAATGTCATTCTTTCAGGCACCATCTAACACAACTAAAGTCAATAATTGTCTTTCCCTGGATAAGGCTCCTTAAAAATGGCAGTATTTTGAAAAGAAAAAAAGCCAATCTCCACTTTTTATCTTAAATTCTATTGTCTTCTCTTGCTTAATGAACTTTCTTAGCTTTAACAAGCAAGTATTTTTTCAGAAGTGACTAGTGACAAGTACATAGCCTGAATAACTGTGATATTCAGGAGTAGGCATGTGTTCTCAACGATTAGCTCCTCCTAACATATCCAAGGCTAGGCACCTTGTGCCTCATAAACAGCACCTATTGCCATCCAAGAATGTGCCAATTTGTATTAATCAAATGAGGTTAATTATTTGCTTTCCCCAAAATGGGCTAAATGATTTGTTTTCCTGATGAACAAGGTATTGTCTTGCTCACCTATCAATCAGATCCCATCACAGATCTGATGGTACATTAGAAGGTGTAAGTGTATAGGTGTTATATGTAATAGCAAAGATGAGATGCAGCTAGGAAACACAAGCCCCTTGAGGAGAGCCCTTACCAGCCCTCTAAATGCTCTGTGGTGCCACATGCCAGACATAGGGAGTTGGGAATCAGAACTGGGATGACTGTTTCATCTGCTATTTGAAATCATAAAGTAGGATAAAAGTCACATCAGTGTACACAGAAGAGAAACTCATGTCTGGGGAAGAATATGACACCATAGTCTAAAAAGGTGCATGAAGGCTCATACTTCTGTTTAAGAGCTCCATGATTCAAATTGCTCCTGAAGAGTAGAACATTTTTACAGCCTGCCAGACAAAGCATGGTACATGAACCTGCTTAAGAGTTGAGCAGCTTGATTGTGGTTTACAGTACCTCTTTGATAGGAGGACAAGAACTCTTGATGTCAGTTAAAAGCATGCAGTCAAGCATTCTGAAATGTTGTGTCAAAAAGACTGTCATAATTTACACAATACATAGTGAGAGTTCACCATGCAAGTGCACCACACAGGATCACCACTGCCTTATTACAGGTGTTTCCCTTACATATACATGCCAAGTGTATCTTTAAAAGACAAAAATATTAAAGCATTTCTGGCTGACAAATGCTGCAGAAGGCTCTTCTCCAGGTTTTGCTTTGTAGGCAGCTCTGAAATGCTCTGCTAAGCAGCAGTTGCTTACAGGAAAGGTCAAGAGGGCCTAATTCACTTGTCATTGTGCAGAGACCCCATTCCTTATGGAAGTGATTCAACTCCTTTCCATAATAGCTACCTGCAAAATGGTAATATGGATCCTCCTCTAACACTCTATTCACTGCAATCACTTTATAGAGGCTTTTTTCTGCAATATGTCAGTTATTCCTCATAACTTGTGGCTTTGTTTTTATCACAAACATACATGACTGTCACCCAGCACCACGGATTGTAGAGCTGGTGATGGTATAAGGCAAGAAGGTGGTTTGTGTTGCTCTTCAATACACACACATTGCTGATGGGCTATGAGCACCTAGACACAGCAGCTATGTGCAGGTCACAGTCCTGCTTGCCAGGAGTGGCAAGCATATGAGGAGCCTTCAACTGCTACCTAGGCAATCACCAGAAGCAGCCAGGAAAGAGATCAATAGGTTGTCTCATCTGGAGGATGGAGCCTCTACCAAATGTATCCCCACTTCCTAGCACTGAGCTGGATTGGTTACTAATATTATACCCAGACCCACAAGAGCCTGGCTCAGACCTAAGAACATCACATATGGATTTAAGGCATTTCACCACTTTTAAGCATGACACTCCATCACAAATAGCAACACCTGCAGAAATCTCCAAGCCAGCAAGAAGATAACTATGGTACTGAGAATGCAGTCATGTCCTCATGGTGTTGCAGCCAGACTTCTGACCTCTCCTAAAAAGCAGAGTCCACAGGTGATCATTTATTAACTTACCTCACTGTCTTCTGGGATCAAAGGGTTCATAGGGCTAACACAGCTATCCAGCTTTAGGACTTGCACTGATATTTGTGCATTAACATAAGTACCTCTATATTTCTTTCTGCTTTCAGGCTAATATGTCTTCATGATTCCTATCACAGAGATGTTTCTTCAAAGATCCAGTCTGGTATCTATTCATGCTGCCTGCTCATCTTGTTCTTTCATTTATAATAAGATACTACTACATCATGCCTGATAGATAAGCCCTACTGCAATAGTGCATCCTCTTAAATACAGTATCTTTCTGTTTGCCTCACTATACAAGCTAAGAAAAGAAGGAGCATACCATGAGCTGAAATAAATCACAGTTCAGTATTTGTGCTTCTTAGTATAAGAACTAGTGTTAGCCAGTCTGGGGGCTTTGATCTATTGCCTACCAAAGCCAGTGATACCCTTGTAAAATGTCTTGATAACAACTGGATTAAGAGGGAGAAGATAAAGATACACTTCAGAATATCTTTGGATAAGGATAAAGCAAAACACCACAAACAAATCCTAAAGTCCTAGCAGTCATGAAGCCATTCCACGGTGTGCTGCAGTACATAACATGAACATTTACAATAACTCATTTTTTTGTTGTCATTGTGCATTTTTAACCCATTGTACTGCTTACAACACAGTGTCAACAGCCTCATCAATAATCCATTGCTAAAAAGTGGCTCTAACATTCTGCAAGTGGTATTAATTGGTCTTAGTAGCACATAATGAGTTTAAAAGCTCCTACCTGTGTGCCCTCGGGGATGGTGGCTAGAGGCGGACAACAATTTACAGCAGACCATTAACACATAGACCAGAAAGAGCCAGTCAGACAGAAGCATTGATTTGGCACAGAATCTCATCCTGGAGGCAGAAAAGGAAGCAGTTGAGTGAAAGAACAATACGAGTAGGGAATAACATCCAAATGACATGGGGAAGGAAAAGCTAAAGATGTTGCTGAATAACTACTATGGGTTGTTACAAGGCAACAGTGACAAAAATCATATCCATAGTTCAGTTGGGATCAATTCTTTGTTAAGCATGTTGTATAAATTAGAAGGTAAGGGTTATCAAGTATCATATTACCCACAAACATATCTTTGTAATAGCACATTGTAAGTGTGCAACTCATTTCTATGAAGCTGAGATAAAGAGATGGGGTTTTCTTGAATTAAGATCCATCCACACTCAAGTGTTGACACATTTGTTATGACACTGGTTTTCAACTGAACCTGCCCCAAAAATCATAGAAACATCACAGAAAACTCTTCTTTTTCCTTATTATTTCTCAGGAGACACATGCTAAATCTACCAGCTCCATGTAATCATGCAAATGAATTGGCTAGATCTCCCAAGAACACACCACTTGTGAGCTTTCCTGGAGATCAATACATTTGCTGAGGGTTAAGCACTCATGAAAGCAGCACCTCAGTCAAATATGTGAGAACTCACTTCTCTGCCAGGGTGTTAGAAACTGCACTGCAGAAAACATTTGTTCTAAAGGAGGTGAATGTTTAGTCTTATTCATGTTAGTGTTCAAACTAAGACCACAAAGCCTCAGTAATTTTGCTGCAAATATCCACAATTAAATCCCTCAATAGCTTCTGTTATGCCATTCATCATACAGAAAGGTAATCTAATCACTTTTTTAAACTCAGTTATGATGATTTATGACTCATGCTAAACATAAATGGGCATTATGCGTTTGAACCTTTAGATACAATGTTCCACACTTTCAGCAAATGCTGTAAGCAGGAATACATCAAATTAATTAAAGGCAATTTATAGATTTGCATAAATTGAACTAAATACTGCTTTCTTACAGTGATGTTAGTCTGCAGTTAATCAGCACGCTGGGATTTGAGCAAGCCTACCATAAGCATGTTTATTTGCACCAAAAAGTCCTCTGGGAACTTCTTTCCCCTGTAGATTCCAGTTCTGATTCTTCCAAGTGTTTTCTAAATATTTTGTTTATCTGTATATCTCTAACATACAGGAAACTATTCAGCTAATCCAAAATGCAAGTGCTGAATAGACTGCTAATTTAAAAATAAAGAAACAAAACCCAAAATTCACACCTCAGCTCTACTGTCAAAGCCAGGTGAAGCACTTGGATCCCATTTTTAATCTGATAAACATCTACAAAGGAAACAAAACCAGGTGCCATCTTTTCTCATTTAAAAGTGCTTGCATAATTTTCCCTTTCACACATCACAGAACAATTTTGTCCCCTCACTGTGTATGAATGGGAACATTCAGAAAGCCCAAGCAAATCATAAATGCACTTATTAGGATAAAAAGTTGAGACCAAAAGCCTGTTGTATGCAAATGTACTCCAGCAACAAACACTTTTACACCTGAGAAAAAGAAAGCAGATTGGTGAACTCAGCACCTTTAGCTCTCCTTGCAGACTTTACTCCAGCCTACACACTTTCAAAAGCTACAGAAATATTGCTAAAAACTAACTCACCATTTCTACAGATTTAAGAAAAAAAATTACATGTTAAAAAGCAACATTTTAAGGACAGATTTGGCAGAAATGTACCTTTCTTTGCTTTAAGAAGATGCTCTGTTTCAAACCCAGTATGTTGCCACCATGCATACAAATGAACCAGTACAGGAAGAAACATACTGTGGTTCTTTTTGCTGTAATATACAGGAGTCTTCTGCAAGCATGAATCAAGCCTAGGAGATAGAGATATCACTTGGTCCTTGCCTACCCTACAAATAACTTCTTACAGATCACTCCTAGGCTAATTCAGAGCAGCTAATGTGCATGGGCCTAATTCACCTCTTGCACCCAGCTGAACCACATAATGCTACTGCAGCTAATGGGATTGAGTCACTGTGAAACAAGCATAAATGTTATTATAGCTGTTGATCCAATATTAGTCTAAGGAAACTGCCCAGTGAGCTCTGAAATCAACCTACCATTTCAGATTTTAGTCACCCAAATCTTCTGCAGGTAAGTGAATCTCATTTTCTTGAAGAGAGAGCTGAATTTAACCTTAGTTTTCTTGCTCTCTCCATGAGAAACCCATGGCTTACACCTCATGTGGTTTAGTTACCACTAAATAGGGAGTCATCATCTGCTCATCTTGCAATACCATCCCTTTGTTGCTCTAAATACAAACACAGGAATCTAATCTAAGTATTAGTGAAGACTCCAGCTCTTGGTACCATTGTGTAATATCATAATGAAGGCAGAGACCTTCCTTCAGGTTTCCTGAGGTAGGACTGTAAGTAGGATTTAATCCTTGGAATTAAATGCCACAGATGAGACATTTTGAGCATGTCCTTTCTGGTATGAGTTGATAGAAGGGATAGGTATTTAGTCCCAAATCATGGACTGAATGCTCACCAGCTGCTATTTAAGCATGTAAGTGAAGCCAGGTGTTCCCACCATCCCCAGTGCAGGGACAAAGCTGGTCTCACTGGAAATTGTTGTGTGCTGACCTAATTTTTAAAGCCTTCCCAGATTATGAGTTTGGCTCTTTTGAAGCCCTGATATTAGACAGGGAATGTGAAACCAGATTTCATCAGGTTAAAAGGATAACCTTACCCCTTTGTAAGCATAGTCAAGTTTAGGAATAAGCGTATCGATACTTCCAAACTGAAAGGCTACTAAAAGCATCCAGTACAATTAAAATGATACAACATTTGCAGACTTTAGTCTGCCTTGCAGGTAGACAGGACACAAGTCTTCAGCCTGCTAATGTAAAAAAATACAAGAGGCTCTTTAAAAAGGCAAGGAAAAAATGAAATTGGGCAGACAGATGCAGCAAGAGGTGCTGAGCACTTCAACGTCAGCAGGCTGCCGCTTTCACAAATGTCAAGCCTTCATTCTCTGTTGGATTCAAGTGGATATTGTTGCTAACCAGAACAGCAAATCTTCAGTGTCTTTTGAAAGATAAAAAGTGCTCTTACCTTGGGGACTTTGCAAGAATTTTGTTCCAGTCAAAGACAATTATTTCAGTGTGTTTTTCATAGTTGTTCCAGATTCCCATTTGCAGCAGCCAATAAGCCTTTCTGCATTTCAGAATTTTCCCTTTGCTTTGGGGACCTAGGAAGAAAGCCATATTACACTGCAATTAATGTCTGGAATGGTGCTGTAAAACAGGCCTTCCTTACCAAAATCATTGTTTCACAGTGCCATCTACAGTGCAATCCAAGGCAAAAAAGCAGCAGTCATATTGCCTTTTTCACTTGTTTCCAAGAACACAGAGAAACTGCCATAAGGCAGCTGTGAAATATCACTACATTAACTAAAGGCAGAGTTCACTGTGTTAGAAATTACAACCATAATGTGTGCAGCTCACTGTGTCCTTATAACCACGTGCCCTCTTGCCACCCAACTGCTGTGAAAGCTGTAAGGTCTAAGCCATCACCATAGTGCAAACAGATTTCCAGGTGATTAGGTGAAACCTCCAGATTCAGCCAAGGCCCTTGGATTGTGGCTGCTTCAGGAGCAGAAGATGTGTAGTGTGACACCCATGGGATCACACCTGTATGATCAACACTTTAAGAGCTCTCTCTGACACTTTTGTCTCTACTTGCTTCCAGCATCACACCTCACACCCAGCCCACCTATACCCAGGAGCTACACCTTGAAATCACTTTATGGAGATGCTTTTGGAGCAGCATGGACACACACTCTGCAGAATAATGAGCTCAAACACTCCATTTCATAGACATTCACATCTCTTTACTTTTATTGTTTATATTTGTTCTCTCACTTCTATCCCTGGGCTCAACTTGACCTTCTGCTGTTGAAAACACAACACAGTGCAATTTGTGAGAGTAATAATAATGTGGGCTTCAACTACGGAGTGATCACAGTAACCTTTTCTTGTCTTCTCCCAGCACTCTTTTCTTTTCACTCTTTCTTTGATCAGCTAGAAATCTGCTTTTAAGAAATACAAAATTACACTATCACATTGGAGGGCAAAGCATCTCTTGAGTCATAAAAGCATGTAGGCAGACACCTTTCAGAAGCTCAGCAGAAGGCCTCTGGCTCAATTGGCTCAGCTCTTTTCTGCTTGGAACAGCATGAGAAAATAGAGGAATTGCTGGAATTACAGAGGTACCAGGCCAGCAATCTATAATTAATCACATTTTACTCTATCTTCGTTTTCCAGTGTGGAGAGTTTCAGAGTGAGCCAAAATCACAACACAGATGTTGTAATCAAAATCAAATACAGGCAAAGAGCTGTCTTAAGACAATACACTATTATCCTGTAGTAATCTCATCTTCCACAAATACACATAAAATAAACAAAGAAAAAAATCAGTGTGGCTCAAAAGGCCAATTGAGAAGTAAACTAACAGGCTTTTCAATATGGCTCAAATGATTCAAATGGTGGTGTGGCAGATTTACACCCATTTCATGAAAGGACAGATAGATAAATATATTCTTACAGCACTCTTGTAGAAATCAATATTGCAATACACTAACTCAGGTTTTAGAGCTTATCTGTTCCATAATTTTTATTAGAGAGGAAATAAAACCTGTATGGAGGCATCTATAGGTAAATACTAGCTTTAGTCTAACCTGTTCTGTAAACACATGTTAAACACTGGTAAAAGACAAAGAAGTATTGATTATTCTAACTAAATGGATACAGCAAAAGTAGTAGATGATACAGCCACCAGCATATCTTGGGGTTTCTGATGCCTTCCAGGCAGTGATATTTCTTAGGAAAACAGGGTTGTTTGAGGTTAACGTAAGGCAAACTTACACTGCAATCTTCAGTCTGAGATCAGCTGGTTTATGTCAATAAAGGAGGCAGATGAGAATGGAAACAAGAAGCTCATTTGGTTCATAACTGTGAAAGGAATTCCAGGCTTCTCATGGCAAAATCCTGTTTTGTGTGTATTTTGTGATCAGTGGTTTTCCTGCTGGTCCTTGCCTTGTGTCACAGTGCAGTGTTACCTCTGAAAGCAGAGCTGCTTCTTTGCAGGCTGCACAAACAAGCAAATCATTCCTGACCTGCTGTGCCAGGAGCTCTGGGGCAGCATGGCCTGTGAGGGCAGCTCAGGAGTGGGCACCAGCTCTCCCAGCAGCCACTGCCAGCAAACTACTTTAAACCAAATAAGAATCAGTGTCAGCTCCCAAAAGACACCAACAAGTCTGACAACACCTGGAATTTTGTGGATTAAGTCCATGACTTTAGCACAACAGGGTTAATTTGACTGAGAGGGAACCTCATTAATGTTTACAAATATGTGAAGGGTGAGTGTGAGGAGGAGGGAGCCAGGCTCTGCTCCATGGCATCCAATGGTAGGACAAGAGGGAATGGGAGCAAGTTGGGCCACAGGAGGTTTAGTATTAAGACGAGGAGAAACTTCTTTGCAGTGCAGGTGCCAGAGCACTGGCCCAGGCTGCCCAGGAGGCTGTGGAGTCTCCTTCTCTGGAGCCACTGCAGAGCTGCCTGGACACATTGCTGTGTGAGCTGGTCTAGGTGATCCTGCTCTGGCAGGGGGGTTGCACTAGATGATCTTTCTAGGTCCCTTCCAACCCCTGACATTCTGTGATTCTGTAATTTACACAGGAGGGAGTCAACCAGCAGTTCCCTTTGGACAGCAGTCTTACAAAGGAAGGGGTTGGGTTTCTATAATGAGCTCTAGGCAGGAGACAACCCAGCTCCACCTCTAGCAAAGCTGTAGAAAAGATGGAAAGATGAAGGGCTCCCCTCTCAGTACGCCCACAAAAACTCTTGCTTTACACCTTAATTGCCCTAGCCCCCACTTCATGCCCCACAACTCTCCTGTGTCAGTAGTTAGAGCATCCATGAACCTGAACTAAAACTCTGGGCTCTGATATCTGAAGGAAATTGCAATGGTTAAATCTGCTGTACCTCATTCCCAACAAGGCTGTTCTCTATGCTGTTGCACTCCAGTAAAATGAATATAAACAGCATTTGCCTATGCTAGAGAACTGTTTCAAGAACAGAAACAATAAAGGTCTAAATTTATTTGAAAATTATGTGGGCACTGCATAATTCCTTTGGCAGATGGAATAAGATAGCATTTTAAATTAGGTACTTTTCCTACCAATATTTACATGTTGTAAAATACTTCTTACGGCTACTTTCTGTAAAGAATAAATTACTAAACCTTTTCCTGCCATCTTTTATAATCAGCTATTAAATAATTTAGAAAAACTCCATCCATTAAATATTCAAAAGGCCTTAATTTCTCCATTCTCAATAATTCGTCACTTAAAACAAAGATAGTGCATCCCTTAAAAGGCTCTTTTTCTGTAAAGCAATTGGTAAGAGGGCAGCAAGTTTAGGTGCCACATACTCTACAGAGCAATTTCCCAGCTCAGAGTTTAACCCCACTGTTAGCCCTTTGAAACTCTTACATCCTAGTGAACACAGAACTGACAGAACATAGAACAACATCTGCAATTTCTTAGAAGACAGGGGGAAAAAATATGTAGTCTGGTCACTATGTATATCTGTAGTGTTGCTGTTCAAGTTTGAGGGGAAACAGAGGCAAAAATAAAGAGCTTTAGGGCCATGAGTGAAGAGCCTTTTTAGCAGGGCCTGTTGTGGCATGACAAAGGGTGATGGTGTTAAGCTAAAAGAGGGAGATTTCGACTAGACATAAAGAATAAGTTTTTTAAGCTGAGCATGGTGAAACACTAGCACAGGCTGCCCAGAGAGGTGGTAGATGTCCCATCCCTGGAAACACTGCAAGTCAGGTTGGACAGGGCTCTGAGCAACACGATCTAGTTGCAGATGTCCCTGCTCACTGCAGGGGGGGTGGACTAGATGATCTGGAAAGTCTCTCCCCCTCTACTCCAGCCTATGGCTGTATGACTCGCAGGCACCCTAGGGACTTCTCGCTCCTCTCCTGAGGGCAGCTGGGGCTACCGGTCCTGTGGCGTGGCGCTGCTGCCCTCTGGCGGCCTCCCGCCGCTTCTGCGGCTCCGCCGTTCCTCCACCCGTGCTCCGCTCCGACCTCACCCCGCAGGCTGCCGGCGGCGGTCCCGCGGCACAACGGAGCTGTCCCCGGGCCCGGCCGCATGCATAATTTAGCGGCGAGCTATTAAACACTTCCAACATTACTCTGAAATCTCATTAAAGCTCATCCGTAAAGCGTGCACAGAACCCCACTCATTGTCTCCCCGGCAGCACCACACCTCAGAGAGCTCGCTCCCCTCCGAGGCCCCTGCCTGCCACAAAGACTCTAATCTGCCAGCGCTCCTTCGTGTGAATGAACTGTCCGTGCAAATTAAGTTTCGTCATTAGCCACATTAACACATTTCTGACAGAGGATTGCTGCTTTCACCCTCCCGTGGGAGGGCAGGAGTGTGGGTACCCGCATCCCTCACAGGCTGTGCACCAGCCCCTCAGGGTCTCTCACCCATAAACCCCAAGAAATAGATCAGCCACATGGGAAAGAACATGGTTTAGCTTCTGAATGTAGTGCCTCACCCAGAAATCTCAGCGTCATGCCAGGTGACAGTAGCTTGACCTGAAGACTTCAAGTGGCAGCACCTTCACCTTAGCTAAGTTATTCCAACAGTTCATTAACTGTACTCTAAATATTGGACCCGATTTCCAGTCTCAGGAAATATAATCTCTGTGTATAAGAAAATCATCTAGAAGAAAATCTCATCTAGAAACTGAATTTTTAGGAAAACATTTTAGAACCTGCTCTCTCAGAGTCCTCATCTTTCCTCCAGCAAAAAACCCACCAAGACCAACAGGACTACTCAGAGAGTAAAGCTCACCTATTCTAGCTGTAAAGTAGAGGCAGAATAGACCCTTTTCTCCATAGAGCATTATTTATCACCATCCCACAAAACACCCTGCTGCTAAAGTAAAACCTCCCAAAGAGGTAAGTATTGCCATCAAAGTTTCACTTTTAAGGTTGCACAGACTTCCCAACTTGGACAGCCAGCACAGGAGATCTCCTCATTACAGCTCAGCATTTCAACTCTTTCAACTCCATTTATCAGAGAGAATTTTTCATTGTGATTATCCAGATTCTTTCAGTAGCTCACTACAGCTCAAACTCTTCCCCACCCCCTGGTGTATGGCCTACTTAAGAGGTGGGCAGACTTGGAGGCACTGTGTTCAAGGAAGCAGAGGAATTGCTTCAGCCCTCTTCAAAGAGGAGGCAGAGCAGAAACCATGCCTTACTTCACTCCCACTGACCTCCCAGCAGCAGAGCAGTACTCATGCAAAGCGTGCTAAAAACCATGGAGAGAAACATCTCTGAAGGAAATCTCTTCAGCAGTGATTCAGAAGCTGCAAATACACATTTTTCCCCCTACTGTAAAGTTTGCCTGGCAGGTAGCAAAGCACTGAAGTTGTTGCACAGATTATCTCAAGCAATAAGACACTATTTTCTATACTCTGAATTGAAGGAGGAATTTCATTCCTCCCATGGAAGCAAAAGATAACTGACCTGTCTGTCTTCCCACTCACCAGGGACCCAGGTAAACTGGTAGGTTATTTTGCTGAGATTGCTCAGGGTAGAAAGGAAGGGAAGGGATGGGATGGAGGAGGGGATCTCAGGTCAGTTTGTGCCTCTGGATAATACACTGGGAGATCCCAGACCTCCTCTGTGCCTGGTGGCCAACCCAGGGTTCACATGCAAGTTGTAGAAGATCACTGACTTTGAGGATTAAGAACAGGAAGTAATCTTAAGGCAATAACATTGAGAATTAAGAGATTCATCAAACGCAAGCAGTAAAGAAAGGTTGTGTCTGTTTAGTTGAGGGAAGGGAGTTTGTTGGAGACATTGCAAACTAAAGATTTACTTTAAAGAAGGGCAGGATTAAAAGAAGTGATTCTCTGTAGCTGCTGCAAATAGCATAAATTATGTCCTGCAAAGATAATTTAGTGTGTGCATGAGGAGAAGATTTCTGTGTCTAAGAGTGGGAAACTAGTGGTACAAGCTGTTCAAAAAAACTCCTGGAGTTGGGTTTTTTAATTGGCTGAACAGCTGTGGGATGGCCAAGGCTCCCTTCTCCATCCATAGGGTTGGATTACACATTTCCTCAGGGTCTGTAACAGAACTACATCTCCTTTATGCCTTGGAGCAAATAATGCACTGGAAGGTGAATGCAAGATAAATAGTTGCTGTTCACTGTGTCAGCCTCAGTACCCTGACCACAGACAATCATCAAGTCAGAGGCTGGTGGAGGAAACCTGTGGCAGAAAGAAACTCAAAATACCTCCTACACATATCGATTTATTTCTTTTTCATGCAGACAGTGTCAGCTTGTGCTATATTTAGGTAACTTTCTGGTGATTCTCAGGGCCCTTATGAAACCAAATTTTGATTTTTTTCCTGATTCTCTTCCATTAGAATACTACATGTTGTTCTTATTCCCCAAAATGCCTCCCTCACAGCAAATACAGCATGCCCACTCATGCTTCCCTAAGCTGTTTGAGCCCCTGACTGCAACAGGGTCTGCCCATTTCTGTGGCAGCAATGTCATCTGGGCTCTGCTTTTGTTTCAATCCATGAAACAAACACTCCAAGAGGAAAGCAGAGAATAGCTAGTTTTGCTTTTAGAGCACAAACATGCTTTATGAGCAGTGGATGCACATTGCCTGGTGAAAAATCCCAACTGCCTGAGTATATGGGATAATTGTTCCACTTGAGACTCATTAGCTAATTTTTAAAAGATTCTAGGGAAAAGCATTTCATAAATACAGCACTAAATTTCCAGAAGTGTAATTATGAGCTGAACACACATTTTTAGCAACTGTGTTACCTATGACATAAGCCAATAGCAAAATATCTCCTGGTTTGCTCTCTCTGTTCTCCCTCTCAGTCTCAGGGTAGTACATAGGATAACTACCAGCAAATTGGAGGCCAACTGTTCTTATATTCCCATTTTTGTACAAAGATAACACAATCAGCTTGGAATTGATTGAAAACTCTGCCTCTGTGGCAATAGTGAAGACCAAGACTTATACAGACCAAAGAGCTATAACCCAGCTTCTGGATCTTGTTTTGTCATTTGGCTTTCACACTGTGGGACAAGCTTTTTACTCACTGGAGCACCATAATCACACTACCAGCATGGCACAGTTGGGTTTTGCTGTCGTGGAGTTTGAGAGACATGGGTGAGGCTGTAGCTGTAACACTGTGCTGTGCTTTTCAGGCACCAGGAGTCATATAAGGTTTTCTAATTCCTGACAGCAGCCTACTACTGAGTTAAGAAGAAAAATGAGCAGATAGATACATCTGTTAATTATCTCTTGAGCCATTGGTCCTGTGGTGCTAAATCAATATTACATTGCCAGAAGAAAAAGCAAATGTAAAAGTGGACAGATCTCAAAAAGATCTATCATTTGTGGTGTGTAAGCAGCACACTGTAGCTGGTTTAGCTGCCCTGGCAGATCACTGATATGAACATGGAGTGGCTCTACCTCTCTCCTGCAGGCCCTTCTCTTTCTCCTTGTAACCAGAAAAATTCCAGATCTCAATATGAATACATAAGGTAACACACTCTCGGGTATTTTCCTTTCCAGCAGTACCAGTTACTGCATGCCATAATGTAAGAGATTTTCAAAAAGTCCCATCAATTACATTTTGGTTGGGTTTTATTTTCTTTTTCAGAAAGCTCAGAGGAGGCTGAACTTTAGGCTTTCATTGCCCAATCTGCTTAGGTTGGGTTTTTTGTTCTTCTGTTGTCCCTTCACTCATGCACAAACCATTTGATGATCACATAACCATGTGCACAATTGATGGGAGGAGCTGGGAGGAAGAGTAAGTGGCACATATTTAATTATACTTTAAAATGTGCAGGGCTGGAAATGAAGTATGAGATCCCCCTCCACTTTTCCTACCTCACTTGAAGACAATTATGATTGCCTTAAAGATGTGAGATCTGTGGAAAGTAATAAATTGTTGATTGTTGGTTTATTTGCAGGGTAGACAAGAACCAGCTTTTAATCAGCTTTTCCTTGCTGCCAGAGAGCTATTAACTCTCCTAAAAATAACTAGAAAACAGAAATGAAAAATCTCCTCCAATTATTTTCATCCAGGAAACTTGGACTTCATGAGAAGAAATCTCAAGATTCACAGAGAAAAAGTTAACTTGGGAAAAACTGAACCATACTTAACATTTTTCCGCAAAGCCTGCCACAGATTGCCAACCACCGAGCTGAGTGCTGATTGACCCATGCACCTTGTCACTGCCCAGCTCTCCTCCTTCCAAAGCTCTCTCACAAGATTTTCTCCACCTCCTGTTTCCTGAAGCACTTTTTGACCAGAGCCTCCAAGTTTAGTCCCATATTGGCAGTTCTTTCCCCTCACCTGCGCCAAATATTTGCACTCATGTTCACAGTGGCAGAGCTGAAGAAAATAACCACTATTTCTCTTTTTGTGATTTGTGCTTCCTGAGCTTATAGGATGTTAAGAATATTGGCAGCTGAATAAAAACCAACAATGTTTTCAGCCACTTTGGGTGAACACTCAGTTATTTCTGATCAAGTTGCAGGAGTCTTCCATATCTCTGACTGTTTGCAGAAACTTGTGTTTCAGTTCCCCACAATGCACTTTATTACCATGTTTGTGTAAATGAACTGTGAATACTGTCCTGGGGGAAACAGTGCTCAAACATAAATACAATCAAGAGAACAACTTCCAAATTACAATACTATTAGGATTAGCAGCAGGTATGAAATGTATCAGCAGCTACTACCTTTCTGTCATTTCAGAGATGCAACCAGAGATCTTCTGTCTCACATACAACTCTCCAGAAGTTTTCCCCAGCAATAATCTCATGAAAATATATCCTCAATGTGCCTCATTTAATTCCACCCTATTAACACAAACACCTTCACGAGTACACTGGTTGTAACTCAACTGTAGTCATCCTTACAGGAGAACAAGATGAAGCACGAGGCCTTTGCTAGATCACAAGACAACTACTGTTGTGCTTTTGTTGAGCTGCTGCTCAACAGGTGGTGACCAGGCAGTGTGCTCCTAAGGGACAGTTAAGTAGCAAAAAGCTTTTGGTGTAAGAAATGTTATCACATTGCAGGGGACCTGTCCTCAAAACCAAGAAAGGCTGTCCTTCTTGATGCTAGGCATTAGTCAGCTACATGGACTCAGAACCAGCAAGAGCTAACTGAGCAAAAACCTGATGGACTGTAAAAACCAGAGCAGATTGGATTACTGATTCTAAGGGACAACTAACTAAAGACTGTGTGAGGGGCTCAGTTAATTAACTACTCACCCACCAGGACCCCAGTGCTATAATTTATTTTTTTAATCATTTTTTCAGTTGCCCATTGGAGGTGAAGTGTGATTCACTTTAAAAGGAGATTCTTCTTGTGAATCGATCAGCGCTAGACCCGTTTGACCTACTAGTGTCTCTTTAAAGATTGATGAACTGGAACACAAAAGTGAAACTCTCTCACTTTAACTGTTCCCATCTGAGTTTCCTGCACTGTCAGATACGTTTTTAAAGGTCTGTAGAGTGGTTGCATCATTGATTCCAATACTAAGGTTATTGCACAAAGCATTTCCACAGCCTGGCAATAGGTTAAGACAGCCACACAAACTGAAGAAAAAGAAAGGCCATTCATTAGTAAAGAGTCACAGGATTGGCTTAGATTAAAGACTGCTGGTATTAAAAATACCACAGCAGGTATTTGTTAAGTATTTTATTTCAGCACTGGTCACTAAATAAATGCAAAACAGCAATGCTCGTTTAAAAAAAAATATATGGAAAGTAATTTCTTGGATTTCTGTTTTCCCTCCTCAAAGTGAAATCCTTCCCTTGCAAATGACAAGGGTTTCAGCCAAGATTAGCAAGTGAGGCTGCAGATAACTGAACCTTCACTCACCAGAGGGTTCCACAGCTTCCAAAAAGAAAGACAGACCTAATTTAGTCTTGCACTATTTCAGGCAAACCTCACTTGTGCTCATATAACTATCCACTGTCAATTTAGTCAGTTTTCAGTTAGGGATGAAGTCCTGCCCACTTCTATCCTCCCCTAAAATTCACAGAAAATGATCAAAATTCCCTTCTTTACTCACAAATACTGCTTGGTGAGCACCAAAAGGACATTTTGGAGAGAGTGTAATCACCCTTATTTTACCTTTTTAGTCCTTTTTCTAAGCTCATGACTGAGCAAATAGGATAAATACTTGGGCTTTTGGCTGTTTAGCTTCATTCAAATGGTACAATTTGGAGGAGGTATTTGTAAGCATGAAGTGGTTTGTGGCATCTCTATGTCAGACAGCATAACTCCCTCGGTATACTGATACTACTGCATAAACCAGAATAAATATCCAGTGGAGGGTGTGGTTTATCTTTTTAAATGATATTTGCACTCCAGCCAAAGCCAATTGCTTTCTTAAACCATGGGTTTTTTTCCTTTTTCATTTGACTACTCAATTGTATAAGAATTCCTAATTATTTCTCTCTGCTTGCACTAGTACCATCCAACCTATTAACTGAGAATAGCAGTACTGCATAAATAATCTATTGCCTTTTTAACCTGAAGCTCTGAACATCTGGTCTTCAAGAATATGAAAAATTTCAAATTTAATAATGTAATATTCCTATGATAGTTACCCTAACTGGAAAGTATCACTTTCTGAAGCTTTCTGTTCTCCACTCAGGAGGATTTAGGGTCAAATAGATCAGTCAGTGACAGCACATCCTCTTCCAGCAGAGACCCAGAAGTATGAAGAGAGATCAAGAGCAGGCTGGCTGATGCATGAAGAGCCTAACTAGTCTTAAGCCAAACTAATCTATGATTCTATGATTAACACAGTGCTCAAGCCTGAGTTAAGCTCCAGTGCAACAGCCCAGACACAGCTATAAGTTATCTGGGACCTTTTAGAGCTTTCATTCACCAGAGACTTCTGGCCAACGTGCCTCCTGAGATACATGTCCCAAAGTGGAAAGCCACAGCCATATCCTCTCTGTGTGTTGTAAAGTGTTGAGCAATAGTATTTCAGAGTGAAAGTAACACTCCAGAGTTTGCTCCCCTGGCACAGAAAGCCAATAAGAGAATTTCCCCTGTGCCTGGGTAAGTTTCAGCTGAATTTGCACAAGTAACAGGGCTTTTTAAAAACATCTCTAAGAAAGATCTGCTGAGCACCATGTAGTAAAAACAAAGACAGACCAGACTTGACAGGTTTGCAATTAATTTTCCTTGGCTCTTATTTACATCTTTGATTCTGGCAGTCTTCCTCTTCTGAACAAGAAACACTGGCTCCCATTCATTACTCCTTACATAGCAAAATCCATAATGTGGCAGGTGTTTGCTACTCATTTCATTGACACAAGTATTATGTTTACTCAGTAGCTGAAGCAAGACCAAATGAATAAAACAAGATAAAGTAAAGCCTGAAGCACCAGCCTATCTTCAACACTTCACAGTTTGGCAGGGTAGAACCTCACAGAGTAAAATTTGTCTGCCCAAATCACACTCTATTATCAAACCATCCCATGCAATCTCTATGGAGACATCCTAACAGGCTTCTCAGATCATGTCCTATCTACCAACCAAAACCTTACTCCTCAGAGATCACAGGAATCCTCTCTCCAATCCTTTCCCATTACAAGTATGACCTACCTACAACATACTCTTCTTCCTCATCACCCACCTGAACTATTTCACACAGCTAGCATTAGGAGGAGGTAAAATCAGATCTTTGTGAGCCAGCTGTTGTCCTACCCTAGATAGGATAACTAATCTCCAAAACAACCTCTGGACAATACATTTGCAACAGAAAGGCAGTGACCTAAGGACCTGAAGCAGAAGCTCAGCCATGCTTGTCAAATGATGTATTGGTAGCTGCACTGAGATTGGAGAAAATATATTCTGAAAACAGGATCTTGAGGCTTGAAAAGCAGCATGACTTGGGAGTCACTTAGAATTTAAGCATGAGAACTGTGAAAGTCTTACTGAAGGCACAGTACTCTAGACATAATTATTCCCACCAGGGAATCCACCAGTGGAATTTGTGTGGGTGCTTGCTCCGTTATGCAAGACCCCAAAAAAAAACAACCCACCCTGAAAGAGTTTGTGACACAGAGCAGCCCTTCCAGCAGAAGGCTGTTTCATCTCCTCCTTTAATAAGATCAGCTACCATGTCTTGATAGAGGAGCTCCTCCTAACACCTCCTCCTCTACACTATGTACCCTGACAAGATCTACACCATATCAAAAGCAACACTGGGTGAAAGACAGAGGCCCCAAGATGTCCCTTTTTCATCATGTATAATTTATAAAGCTGGGCAAAAAATAGCAAGCAATCTAGCCTGGAATTTTGCCAGCTCTGGTATTCATAACACATGTGATCAAAGAGCAGAATTTGCCAGTCACTGGAGAAACAATCAGGCTCATAACCTGACTTCCACCACTGAAGACAAAGGCTGTGAACATGCAAGACCCCCAGAGTGGAACTATTTTCACCAGGCTGCATTGCACTGGACATTAAACATCTGCAGAGTCAAGGGCTAGGTAAACTCTAGTTTGGGGCAGATAGTTCCAAGAATTAACATTCCCACTACATGAGCAATTTTCAAAAGAATAAGCAATTGAAGATGCTATGAAATCACATTGAAAATTAAAGGAAAGGATATAATAAATGGATTTTATGTAATACTCCACGTTATGTTACAGCATATTGACATATGCAACAAATTAAAACAGCTAATTCATCTTACTATTGTCCACTGATAATTTTTTAATTAAGTCACTTATCTTTATCTACATATTTAAGAATGTAGATCTTTCATTATTCATCTCTTAAAGAAAATCAATGTCGCCCTGGTTTGCTACAGCTCAAACAAGTGAGCAGTATTAGCAAAGATAAGACAGCCTAATAGAAAAATAATTCATTAACTTTATTAACAAGCCCTAAGAAAATGCTATTGAGCACATTTTTATATTCCTAAAAGTCTGAATTATGAACCAAAAACTTGCTGGTATTCAGTATGACTAAAATACATCAAGGATTACTAAAACAACAACAAAAAAGAAAGCTTATAAATAGAAAAGGAAAAAGAAGAAAACTATTAAAAGCTATTAGAGGAGTTCAATGAAATGTTTTAGAGAATTCATCTCTGATACTGTTTTGTATTATATAAAAACCACTATCAAAAAGCTTCACAGCCTGTAATGAATTAAGAGACTGGAAGCTAATCTGTAGCACTGGTTAGCTGTGAGTGCCTCAATGCCTTCCCACTATACAGCTTTGGCATATTTGCACATCAAAACAGACTCCAGTTTTACACTTGGGATTCTAAAGCTTTATAAAAGACACCGTGAAAAGAGTAAACTTTGAATCTCAATTTCTCGAGGAAGCAGACTTTTTCTCGTCATCTTAAGTGTCCTTTTCTTCTCAGGGTGACCTTAACTTTCAGATTTGTAAAATGGTTTCCTCTTGTGTTCAATCCTACAGTGTAATAAATTTTAAAAATGACTATTTATCTTCTTTAATATATGAGTCACATGGAGCAGGAGAAGCCTCTGTGGGAATTTTTGCTATCGAGTTTGCTCAAGCTTCAGTCAATGCTGATTTAGAAAATACAACTTAGGCTCAGTAACAAACAATCATGAATATATTTATTGGAATAACATCTTTCCATTCTCCTCCAGCAGTGCTTTTAGTTTATCAGCTGCAATACTATATAAACATGGATAGATATTTACAGTGACCAAGGCAATCTGAAAGCAATGTTTCTACATTGCCCATCTTATTACACTTTTACAAGCCTGAATCATTGGCATTTGGAAAAGAAATAGATCTGATGGCTCTGAAAAATGTAAATGACATGCAAATAAACCAGGCAGGTATAAAGTATATTTATTTCTGAAAAAAAGAGAGGATTAGTGCATTGCTCAAAAAATCTGCCTGTTGCAAAAGTTTTATTTAAGCAAGTTGAAGTATTTTCAGGTTTTTGCCTTACTAATCATGACCTCAGCTGCTTGCACCATGTAATGACAATAATGAATAAACATGCTGTGCTTATGAAGAACTAGAACCTAACAAGCTGATCAATTGTTAATTCTATAAAGTGACTCAAACGTGTCTCTACTATCAATAAGTAAATCAGCTTCTATTTGTGGGGACTAATGCACCTTGTACATATCCTCCAGCTATCCTGCCCTTCTCTGTAATAATGTAATTATCAGTTTGGTCATATTTAAGTATAACCTGAATGAGATTTGATATTATTTTTTTTTTTCTTGAGGGTGGAAAACCAGAATTAAAAACTGTCTGGGTATGTAAAGAGAAACACTACATTTGTTTGGAGAATGCAGATTTTTCCATTTGCCCTCCAATTAGTTATGCATCATAATTCATTTGAAAAGTAATTATTTTATGGTGTTATTCTTAGATCTTACAGGCTGCTATCAGATAAACATGCCAGGGAAGAAAGGTCTTTTTATTATTAAAGCCTTCTTGCTCTAAGCCACTGTAACAAAGAATTTAAACAAAAGACAACAATGCTCATTAAGTGTAACAGAAAATGTTACTTCTGTAGAAAAAGGCATTTAAATCAAGCCTGATCTGGCTTTATTCAGTCTTTATTTTTTCTCTTAGAGGAGGAAAACACAGAAGGTTCATCAAGTTTTCAGCCATAATATATTTATGTATATTCCAAGTATGCTAATTACACAGAGCTGCCAGTCTCCACTACATTTCCAAGCAAGATTTAACACTAACAGATCACTCACTGCTGAGGATTCTGTTCCAGAAGAAGAAGAACGTGTAAAACATGCAAAAACCAAGAGTTTTGCTAAAAATACCTGTTTTCCTTCTCATTCCTAGAGCTGTCTGCAAAGACACAGGGTGAGTGCAGCTCCCTGTTCATCCACTCAACAACACAGCTCATCTCAGTCTGGGATGCAACTAGAGAGCAAGGATAACCTGAAGCATGTCATAGGTGAAAGATGCTCATTGGCACAGTAAATTATTGTATTTAAAGTTGTTGCACCTTCTTCAGAGTTATAGACACTAATTAACCTTACAGGTTTAGGACTTCTGTGTCTATTCTATGATTATACCAAAATATGTATGACAAAAGAGATTAGAAACAGCTACAGGAAGGAAATGTTCTGGAGGGAAATACTATTAAGTACATGAGTAAGCTCAATACCAATTAACTTCTAACATTTAACAAATCAAATGAATCTATTCATTTCTCAGGTGGAAGGTTATACTAATTCTGCCAGAAACTGCCCCATTTCACCTTAGATCCATCCCTCCATGTCAGTTAGGTGTAGAAAAGGAGAGAGAATCCTTTTACCTAGTACTCTTTTAATATAAGAGAATCAGGGCAGGTTTTTAAAAGTAACTTTCTCTGACAGTATTTTGTTCTTTTAATGGCCCCTGAACAGAAAGAGATCTGTCATTAAGCAAAAGCAGAATGAATTGGTTTAGCAGTACACAAAAAACATGGGGATAAAGCAGTAATAAAATAATTCTTTTGTTTTTTCTCCCTTCAGCCCCAGTTAAGCCCTATACACCCCATAACTGTATTTCCACAGGTAAACTCTTACTCCAATAGTACCTTCCAGCCAAACAAGCCAATGACAAATAAATCCTCTCTGATATTCATCCAAATAATGGATATTAACTCAGAAGTTCAGAGTCACTGTTTAATTGAGTAATGTAACAGGAATACACAGATATAGGAATTTTTCTGTGCTCCACAATATTACTAATCCTTTTTTTTTTTCAGATTCAATGGCCTATTTTATGTGCAAGTCCACTCACTCTCTAGTCATGTCTTTGGGGAAAATTCTATAGCACTTGACTTCTAACCATGGTGCTTCACAGTCATTAAAGTGACAGTGCTCAGCCAACAGGAGCCCACCACACAGTCAGCATTAGTCTTTTACTGATGGGCCAATTCCAGTGAAATCAGTGAAACACTCCTGGAGTAGGGCACAGCTGCATATATATATAAAGAGGAAAAGGTTTAGCCCTCATAATAACAATATTAACCTCCCTGGCTCACTGCATTCCCATTTTCCTTGAGGAGGAAGCAGTGCAATGACTCTAGGGCTGGGTTTTGGGGCAGACCAGCCACAACAGGCTTCTCTCTTCTTGGCTGTATGAGTGTGGCTGATGAGAATCCCCTTCCCTGAGTGCTTGACAAGGCACAATCCAGGGAATGTATCCTAGGGGGAAGGCTCACCCAATTCCCCCCAGGAGCTGAAGTATATAGTGTGCAGGTGGCAGTGGAAGAGAACTGGAGGGCATCATGAAGATTTCCTTCACTCTCCAGCACATCTGCTAGGAACAGGGCAAAAGGACAGCCCTGAATACAGCCCTGGCAGTGTCCTAGATCCTGGCAATGGCCAGAAGAGGAGAAAACAGCAAAGGGGAAGAGATGGTAACTACCTGCTGAGCATTTGCCAGGAAACTGGAAGGAAACCAGCAAGGAATGTGGGCTGCCTGAATTCCCAGCAAAGAGACCATCACCAGCAACTATAGCTGCTCCATTTCCTTTTCAAAATTACAGGGAAGAGAGTCCCAAACACTAATTGAAGTAGGGCATATTAACCCCATGGCTTGTGCCCAAAAGCATACTTCCATAAAAGGCCTTCAACCACATCTGTTTAATAGTTTAAACAAAACAAGAAGTTTCGTTTAGGAGCCCAAGTGAAATGAATTTTACTAGGAAATCACCGTGCGGATGCATTATATTCATTTCTCAAATAAGGCATTTCTCTTCCTATCTCCAATGTTATTAGCATCTTACAGTGGCTTAAATTAAAAAAGAAACATTTATTTTATCACCCTGATATCAGCTCACTGCAATATAGCATTTTTGGAACAGGAAAATATCACAGCTTAGCATCATAAATTCAACACTGCAACAAGATAAATCCTTCCTATTAATGTAAACTGCTGCACTTCACCATATATCTACAGCTGCGATGCTCTTCTCTTTGCTGGTCAGACTATCATAAACACACATAATTCTCATTGAATAATGGAAACAGCAAAGAAATCTGAGGGTAACTATGTTCTCTAGCCTAAAACAGCCCCAGCCTGGTCCTTTGAGCAGATTCATGCACACAGGGATGTTTCTGCTTGTAGATGACAACATAAAACACCATCGTCCCCGTAACTGGAATCTAGCTAATCCAGGAAAAGACATCAAAGTATAGTCACTCTTTAATCACACATGCACAGGAATGTATGCTGGAAGCTTTCTTAAGTTGCAATATATACATAAATCCCAGAGAGCCATGTATATAAGACTGGGTACCCTATCAATTAATATATTTCTCACTGAACACCTGAGGTGACACTGAAATGATTCAAGGGGAAAAAAAAAGAAAGAAATAAAAAGAAAAAAAAAAGAAAGCTCATTTAATTTTGTTGGAAAGAATAATTCAATGCTGCCTACAATAAACTAAATTTTCTCCTGTATCCTCTTTACACTGAGCTCTAAAACTTCAACCAAATGGGAACCTGGCACACAGTTTGGGAAATGCAAACACATTTATTAATAACCTGAATTATGCAAATATGAACCCAAGATTTGCAATTTGTTTTCAAGAGCTAAAAGAACTCATATTAACCAGTTTAACTGTGTCCAGGCATTACTCAAATGCTTCTGATTTAGTTAGCAGTTTCTTGCAGGCTAGAAAAAAGCCTATGAATGCTTTAAGAGCTAAAGCATCTGAGCCCTGCTCTCTCCTTCTAAGGGGTTAGTTACTTCCAGAACCAGCAAGTGCAGGCTGACCCCAGTTATACCATGTCCTTCCATTCAGAAGGATCTAAGGTATGACTGAGTTGTGCTTTGCAAACACCTGGCTGGAGAACAGAAAGGGGCAAGAGCTCTGAATCAAGGGCTGGGGACTAAGTTCTTTAAGTAGACTTTTATCATCCTGTAACACTAAGGGGATTGCTGCCCCTTAATATATTTATCCTTGCTTGCTATATCTCACAACCCTTGTAGCACAACTGTTATTTTAAAGGAAGGAAGGAAGGATAAAACTTGTACTGATGGTGTGCAGGGGGAAATATCCTCCGAGGAGAAAGGCCTGACCCCACCAGAGTTCTTATTCCACAGATGTTCCCTGTAAAGTGTAACTGAAATTGAAACACAAGAGAAGGGGCAATAAAAACAACAGGTCACTTTTTGAGTCACTGAGATACCTGATACTGCTTTCCTTCATTTGAGTTTTATTCTGACACAGTTGCAACCAAGCCTGAGAAAAATCAGCCTTTCAGCTCACAGCCTTTCCAAAATAATTGCTGGGGAAATACAAAATAAAGCAAAATTGGAGAAATCCACTGTCCTTTGTTCCTCCTTATAAGCCTCTTTAGAATAGCAAAGAGGCTTCAGTGACACAGACCTACAGAAATCCCCACAGCTTGCAAGTTATTCAGGATGCTTTGCCACTGCAAAGCAGCTCCCATCGCACTGCCTAAGCTCAGGTGAAAGTGTGCTGTGATCTTCTGATCTGCAGGGTTGGCACTAGCTTCAAAACAACTGCTTGCATGATGGTTATCAAGTTTTTCAAAGGGAAAAAGAAATGCTGAGGGAGTTCTTCTCCTAGACCTTGAGAGGGGGCAAGGTGTCCCAGGGCCATAAACGCTGAGAGTGAGACAAGGAAAATCCAGTAGCTTGAATTAAAAGTGTGTGTGTGTATATATATATGTAATGTATATATATACACACACACACACAGATATATATATATATGGGAGAGCTCTTTATTCTGAATATGCTTCCAGAATTTAGGACAAAACTATATTCTCACACTTTCCACAGGAGACTGGAATGAAGATTAGCACTCCAAGGCATCTTGTTGTTGCTCCATATTCATGCTGATAGTGAGTTAAAACCAATGAAATATTTGTTTTCAATTGTTACTAAAGAGTGATATCCCAAGCTAAACTATTTTTTGCACTCACTGTTCTAAATTAGAAGCTTAATTTTTCACTGGCCGCAGAGCTAGGTGGCATGGCAAGAATGGAATTTCAAGGTTTCCTCAGAAACTTTATTTTACATGAACCTGAGAATTAACTGCTTCCCATCAAATATTTTAGTGTTTTCCTCTTAAATGTACATTTTTTTTCCTAACACTTGAGGAGCAGTGGTCAAATTCTGCCCTTTTCACTCAAAGCCCAGTCCTTTTCTGGGCAGCTTGCCTGGGAGAGGCCAGCAGGTGTTGGCCTTAGGTTAATAAAAGATTGGCAGAGGGAGATCAGGAGCTGCTCCACACAAGCACTACCAATGGCTTGCCAATTCAGTTCTAATCCAGAGCAGTCACATCTGGAAGGCAATAGCAGAGAGCAGCCTCACAGTGACATGTATGACCAGGAGAACTGCTGGATTTAATCTAGTTCTTAGAAGTTACATAAATCTCAGTGAAGACAAGGGGAATCTGTTTTTTGTGCAATTTAAATCACATCCCAGAACTACCAGAACTGGAGCAGCCTTCTAGGCAGCTGAGGAAAGAGTCCATGCAATAAGTGGCATGGACCCAGACTCTCTCTGCACCCTGCAAAGCAGAAAGCTCTTCAGTATTGGACTGAAATCTATTACCAAGCCTCTTGTATTATTTTTCCTGTGTTTTTCTTCAGTAATTAGAAGCTTTTAGCTACCAGACTATATCAAACCTCTGCCTTCCACAAGCACCGAAGTCACTCAGAAAAAAAAATGGTAGCAAATATTAATGTGAAACTAGAAGGCAAAAAAAAAAAATAAAAAATCCAAGGAAATCTGCTACAGCATCATCTAAACATAAGATAGTAAGTAACAGCATTTAAAAAATCTATTTCACACAGATGAAAATCATTACAGTTCTCTAGAGACCCTCTCTCGCTCTGCAGTAACCCGTGTCATTTCCTAGCTAGTGAAAATATGCCACAGGATATCAAAAGATGATAATGTTCTTCTAATTTTAATATTCCTCTAATCCAATAATGGCTTGTTTACTGCTTTCTAATTTAAAGGTAATTCATTAGATGTATCCTGTCACGTCTTATTGGCATCGGAGGCGTAAGAATCCTAAGGCACCTCTGAGGCATGTCAGTTGTGCTGCTAATATTGCTGTGTGGTTCCTTCAGTGCTAAGGGCTGTCAAAGCAATGGCACTGGGAAGGGGCTGTGTGGATATACACACACACATAAATTACAAATAAAAATATTAAGAGAGTTCAGGGATGAACTCTGAACCCACAGATGCGTGTTCAACAAGAACTCTAGCAAACAGAAAATATTGAAGGTAATATAAGTGATTGGTGTGCAAATATTTGTGATAGGGACAAAAAAAAAAGGTCTCATATGGCCTATGGGGAAGCCCCTGACTGACTTGTGGGGAAAAAGGATGAGAGTTAAGGAAACATTAGACAGAAGAGAGAGTCTGAACTCAGAAATGCACATTTCAAGAGCCAGACTGTGCTTGACAACATCTGTTGTGATTCTGCAAAAGCCACCCAAGACAGCTGAGTTTTTGAGTAACCCTCCAGCAATGTAACAAGACCTGAGGCCAAAGGCTTCAAACCTGCTGGACCTTGGCAGCATGGAGGCACCGAGGTCCTGGGGTGAAGGCAAGAGCACAGCAGGAGCCATTAGCACAGCAGGGGAACACACACTTTCCTGCCTCACCAGCCACAGCAGCATCCACCTGGCTTCACAGTTCCCTCCTCACTCCCCTGACAGGGAGGGAGCCTGTACCCACCTCCACGTGAGCAGCTCTACTCCCAGCAATAAGACAAAGGAGGCAGTTTACCACAGGTAAAACCATTGTGTGCTAAACCACATTCATCAGGCAGCTTTCCTGCCACAAGGGCTGCGAACTCTTTAGCTGTTTATATTTTGCCAGCAGCCAGCTCAATCACATCATCCCTCTCTACACCAAGGAAATAATATGTCCATTTTTAATAATCTCTCCCTAAGAAGTGAAACCTTTGATCAAGCAGATGAACCACACACACGTGGCTATTTAGTGTGCCATGCCTGTCTTGGAGGAGTTTTCTTCTCCTCAAGTTGCAGCAGAGAAACACAATGAAACCAGGCTCAGAAACCACCCTGTTTGTCCAAACTTGTGTTGCTCCTTAGGAGCATCTTAGGATCACCACATCAGTTTGGAAGACAGTTTGGGTCAGTACATGTCCAAAACCATCACTGCATTGGCTGTTGATGATGTCATGCCCATGCATTAATCCCCAGTGACTGCAGGTTTAACACCAGGCATATCATCACATCATCTACAGAACAACAATGAACACAAGTCTTAGAATAAATTACTGGAGCAGAGAATAAAGCAACTTGTTGCAACAGAGAAAGTTGAGTCTCTTAAGTGGTTGTTTCCAGCTTTTTTTGTTGTTGTTGTCAAAGTGAAGTTGGTGGAGGTCAGGAAATAACACATGCCTCACAGAAAGGACTAGGTATTGTTACAGCTCTGTTTTAAACAAAGTAAATCTTTAAGACCTGCCACTCAAAAAGAAAAGCACCAGGCGTGAGAAACCAACTGATCTGAGAAATAAAAGTATTTCAGGAGCTATAAAATCAGTAGCTGAAAGAGAAAAATATATTTTGAAATAAAAAAAATAAAAATGAAAAGTAAGGGCAATATCTACAAAACAATTTTGTCCATTCACCAGTGACATTCTCATCACCAGAATAACCATGACAGTAAATGAATCACATACACACACACAGATATATTTAACTATAGGACAAATATTGGCAGTGTTAGGGATTGACATACAGTCATGCTCCCAGTGCCAGAGCTTGCCCAGCCCGCAGGGTGGGCTTTACCTACAGAAAAGAACAAATATCCCAGACACTCGCCGACAAAGTGGGGAGAGGTCTGGTGCAGACACTTGCCGGCAAAGGTGAGGGTCTGCCCGGTGCGGGTCTGCCCGGAGGGCACCCCACTGCCCTCAGCTGGAGCAGTCCTCCAGACCCCGATGGCCAGCCACTTTGGGAACGAATAAAGCATCTTTGTCCACCATGCTCCTGATGGTTGCACTCTTAAATACAAGTTACATCGCCGATGAAGCTTCTCCCAGCACCGCTGCCCGCTCCCAGCCCAGATGGCTCCTCCAGCCCGGCCGGGACGTGCAGCGCCGAGCCCCAGCCCGGGGAGCCGGAGAGGAACCCCGTCTAGGCAGCCCCAGTCCCTCTCCCCGCGTATCGCTTACCTGGCCACTGTCTCGCCCGAGGAGAAGCTGAGCTGAAGCACGACGGAGGCAGGAGGGGAAATGGTCCAGGGGAGCGCGCTCGGCTGTCAAGCTGCGAGGAGGATGCTCTGCCCAGGCTCCCGCACGTAGCGGCTCAGTGCCCAAAGTGGCTTCGGAGCTCCCCTCCCACTCCTCCTCTTCAGAGACGGGGAAGGAAGCACGGTGTTACGGCTTTTCTTTCTCTCCCACCTGCGTGGGGCTCTCTGCTCCCTCCCTTCGCTTCCCCCTTTAGTCCCTGACTCCGCCGCGGAGCTGAAGCTGTGTGGGCAAAGTGCCTTCTCCTCCCTCCGCTCCGGGCAGCGAGGATGCTGCCGGGGAAGGTAGCGCTGCCTTCCGGAGGCAGAGCCCTGCTCAGCTCTGGCTTCGAACCGCCTGAAAGAGCCCTGACCTTATTTTAGCATCCGAGTGGGCGCTGCTCAGCCGAGGGAAGAGAAAGGAGATGTTTTTGCAGCTCGCAGCCGGGCCAGAGTTCGCAGCATCTTTGGGAGACAGTCGCAACTTGAGAAGGGTGCAGAGGGTCAGGGCCACCACCTCCTCCTGCTTCTCATCGCCTGGCTGATCACTGACACCAAAGTTATCAATAAATTATCACCTTCAAAAATTTAGTTTAAATGGAAAAAGTGAAAGATGATGTTTCACAGGCTATAAAGCCAGACTCACTTCAACAGCTTTTCCAGCAGCCACTGGCCAATGGATTCTGTTTCTTGCTCTGCCACCGACTTTCTGTGCAACCTTCATCGCCTCATGTTGCACCCTCAGTTTCTGCTGGACCTCTGGTGCTTGCTTCAACAGTGATGTCCAAATATGTGCTTCAGATGGAGTCAGGCTTTTAAATACCTATTGCTATCAGTCCCATCCATTTCTGTGAGAGAGGGCAGTGTCTCACCATAAGTGACCACAGAGCTCAGTGTAACAGTAGGCTGGTCTTGGCAACATTCCCTAAATGCTGTTATGATGTAAATCATCATTATCCTAGACAAACATTCCTTAAATTGGAAGAATCACTGAAAATATGCCTTATGGAACAGGACAGGCTACTTTTATCACAGGAAATTATTCATCAGCTGTTGATAGGGAATTGCATATTGCCTGTCAAGTTGTCCATGTGCAACTTTTCTAGTGCACGTGTGAAAACTAGGAAAAAAAAATCTCAGTAGCTTTCACACCACAGTTCATTGTAGATTAATAATGCAGTACAGACTCTCACATCTTGGATAAATTCATTTAGCCTGAAAGAAAGGGCCCAAATCTCCAGCCTTAGCTCTCCCTCATCTCACATTAGCAAAACTCAGCTATGCTTTTAATCAACAGGAGCTACAATACAGTCAAAATAGGAGGGACCAAGCCCACAGCATCAGAACACATTTCTCCATCTCATTCCTTGTATGTGTAGCTACTGCCTTTTTACTTACTGCTCCTGATACTTAACACCTCTCCAGATCCCTCCTGAGCCTAGAAAAGGGGACAGAGAAAAGGGCAGAGAAAGGAAGGTGTTTCAAGCTTTCACAAGGGATTGTGAGAAGTAGATCTGGGGAAAAGGGGGAGAACTGGATGGACTGGTGGGAAAGGGAAAGATTTAGAGGGCAGGAAACAAAAGTCAGCAGGGAAAAGGTTTGGTCTTGCTGCCTGGGCAATAATTTGTTGAAAGCAGACTAGCCAGGACATCAGACAGTGATAACATAGGATTAGCATCCCCTGGTACGTGCAGACGGAGCAGTTCTCCTGCCATGGGTACTCTTACAACCAAGCTGCCAAGCCACAGGGGACAGGAGTTCACTGCTCTCCCTGACCTGGTGCTATCCTGTGCTCACATTTCCCTCCCCAACCACCTCTGTCTCAGGCCCATCTCTTAGACTCAGTTTTCCCATCCGTACAATGGAGACACCCACATTTCTTGTGCAGGGTTGCTGTCAAAGTGAATTAAGTGATGTCCAAAGAGTGCTTTGAAGTGCAGATATTATGCTTGCTAGTTTTAATGCCTCCAAAGCGGTCTCCAGATATCTCTAAATCCTCCAGATATCCCTGATCAATTCCTGTTTTACAGATGAGGAAGCTGAGCAGAGGGACAGATGCTTTAGTCCATCTCTTTCATGTCAGGTTCTGCAAGTCCTCCTGACCTTGCCATGGCTCAGGCTCCCAGTTGCTGGCTCACAGTGACTAAGTCACATCCAAAGCCACGTTTTGCTGATGACATAGAATAACCATCACACACACTCAGTACATCCACACCTGATTCTAACCCTCTATAAAGCTATTTCCTTTGACATGTTGATGTCTAGGTTTGAGCTCCCATCCCCTCCCACAACCTAGTGTTACACGTGTAGTTCTGGCATCTGCTGTGCCCTGCAGGATTCCCTCACCTCCAAAAAAGTGTGGGTGTTGTGAAGCTGAACTAAATCTCCCCCTCTATTTTCTTTGCCTTTGTAGGTGTATTGGGAAGGAGCAGGACACAGGACCTTCTAGTCCCCAGGCCTGTGATCAAATTATCTCTCCCTCTGTCACACATCTAATCATCCCAGCTGGCAGTCATGCCAACAATATTAACACTGCTGAGTAGCTTTCAGTTTTGCAATTAGCAAGGTTTTCTGCTTCCCTCAAATAAAAAATGGGCTTGTACTCCTTAATGCTGCATAAATGATACAGATCCATCCAAGGCCCATGTTACTGTCTTGTTGAGATGAACCAACATTGTAAGTGCTACAGATACATTAAGGCTTTTGAAGATCACAATGGTTAAAAAGCTCATTATTTCTAAACATGTTTATCCTTCCTCTCTTTTTTGTTTGCAAAAATAGCCAATGCACAGCTTAAATAAACAACTATTGTACTATTAAACACCGATTAAAGAAAAGGGTTTGATTTAAATTATTAAGTGCTGAGATAAAAAGGATCCCTTCTCTTTTGTACACCACTTTATTCAGAAGTCAAACTTCTGTAGTCTTCCTGCATGCTAATGAGTAGCATAATAATGCACAAGGGCAAGAGGGGGCTGAGTAATTAAAAACAGAGGCCAGAAATCAAAGGGCTTGAAATATACTTACAAAAATAATTCAATTATACATTAGAAACCTGGAATAATCAAGACACATCCCACAGTTTCATTCATCATTATGGCCCAATTTAATATCTTTGCTGGTTTGCCTGTACACAGAAAGCAGCAATTGGGACTTTTGTGTGCAATGCCTTAACCAAAGAGACAAAGGCAATGTGCACTCAGGTCCTGCTCTCCTCATCCTGCACCTTGAAAATGGCTTCACTTGACTGTTTACTTAGTTATCTGATTTGGTAAACTATTTTTAGCCACAAGCTATTTCTATATGGGTTGTAGCTTTCTTTTCTCTGTAGCTTTGCAACAAAATAACACAAAATCCCACACTCACCAGTTTATCTTTGCTATAAATCCATCTTCCACCTCTCTTCTGGGCTTCATCTCTTCTTGTGGCTTCAGGTTTTCCACGTTATCCACACAAACCTTTGCCAAGCAAAGCAGCAGGTGGGTTCATTCAGCAAACTATGTATTTAGGTGGGATGGCATCATAAGCCTCTGAGGTTTTCATGCAATACAAGCTGGGTCAACAAATCCCTGTGTAGTTCTGTAATGTCACCACTCTTATGGGCCAAGGAGTCCCAGTGCAGCTCCTAATCTCCAGGATGGCAAGGAGGGTGGGGAACTGTGCATTTCAAGGAAATTCCAGTATCATGTGATAAAACAAGGAAAAAAGAGCCAGTGTGACCTTGTTCAGTGTTTTTTGGAGGATTGATGTGATTCTGCTTTGTGCAGTCTTGATGCAATAAGCAAGGATCAAACATAGTCCCATCAACAATGGTAACAGCTTCATGGAGGAAACTACAAGCAATGCATTGCCAGAAAACATGGGAAAAGAAAACCAGAAAAAGTGAAAAGAAGTTTCCAGCTGACAAAGGCCAGCTCTGCTGTTCAAAAAGTCTGCAGATGCAGAAGTTGCTCCCTCCCTTCTGACACAATTACGGCAATGACAAGTGAAAACTGTTCGAAACAACCAGTTCCAGCAAAAAACTAGGAATTCCAGCAAAACCAACACTCAGTTGCATATCAGCTTTCTAAGGAATCAGAATCTGATTGTCTTACAAGATTTTTTTTAAAGGTTTAAGCATAGAGACTTCTAGCTGTCTCTAATGAGCAAAGAAGTCAAACAAAATCCTGTCATGCTTCACAAGCCAAGAGGAGCCTGTAGGCCAACATAGGTCACAACATTAAGAGGTAAAAAAAGGGAAACAAGAATCTCAGGTCAAGTTTTCCAAAAGTAGGGGTCTCAATTAAAATGAAGGTTATGACTTTAGCAGATAGATGTCATTTAGGATGGTCCCAGCTGCTACTGAGATTTGCTGCATCTTCAGTTTAGAAGCAAACAGAACGCTGCATGAGAAGGATCAAGCGAGCATGCTTCAGTCACCTTATGCCAGTAGCTAATGTGGATGTCTCAAACTTCCTCCAGCCTTATCAGCTACAGCTTCCTCAATCAGAAATAAAGCTCCTTTCCAGGTGATTCAGCTTCCTCCAAAGATGATGTGCATTTACTTGTTAAAAAGGAGATCATTAAGAAAAACAAATCAGCTCATAATGTGGGCTGGAGGAGTCCTTGCCAAAGGGGGAGAGGGAAATGGACAAGTCAAGGCAGATGTAATTTTAACATACAGAGAGAAACAGAGAGCAAAATACCTATTTTATCCCATTTTTCTAATGAGGAACTCATTTTCAGAAGAGAAGACTACCATACTCATTGCTTGATTTTGCAGAGGGATTGATTGGAGAGGGGGAAGCTCTATCCAAGGGCAAAGCCTGAGCTACATGGGAGCCCCAGTGCTCAGTATTTGTTTCCTAAGTTTGGTGATGAAAGACTCTAATAGATATCTTAGTGACATCCTTTCCTGAGAAACAGTCTGGGGCTGTAATTCTAACAGGACAAGTCAGCTGTAATGAATCTCTTTCCTCAGTGCAGATGGGGCCTCACTTTACTCACATGCATAGCTTCTTCCACTTCCCAAGACTACAAGGAGACAAAAGCAAGTAGCTCTGGCCTCATATGCTTACCTGCCTTAAACAATATAGTGGCAATCAATAAATGAACTTCTTGTTTTTTTTTAAATATGCAATTACATGAAATAGATTACAGAAGTGACAAAACCCAGGAACACTTCACAAACACAGAACTGGGCTCTGATTTCTATCAGTGTGAGATCAAAGTAGTGTAGTTGCTCATTTACAGCTCAAAGCTGCATTATTTTCCCTAACTCAGGCTGCATTGCTAGTGAGCTGAACTCTGTAAAGCAGAATTATCAAATCATCTTGATATTCCTTCCACAGTAAATAATGATTTACAAAGGAAGGGGAAAATCTCCCTTCCCCTCCCTCTTTCAATTCATTAAGTTCAACTGTGATAACCAGTCAGGCATACAGGAAAGGGTTAGGTGTCTCTGCCTCTGAATATTTAATTCAGGACTCAATGTAATGCACAGCATCCTTATACCCTTGGGAGTTCAGCAGCCAATATGCCAATGAATATATCCTGACAATAGTGATATTTTCTGCACTTTGGAGGCATGAGTGACATTTGCTCACCACATATGTTACATCGGATGCTGAGGTCTACACTTGTGAGAAATTAATCAGAATCCATCTGTTTCCTTCTCATCCTGGACAATTTCATTACAACTTAACCAAAGATTATAGGATTCCCATGTCTGTGTCCCCAACCCCCAGCCCAGCCTTGGTTTTTCCATACTGAACGATTAAAGCTGCTTAGTTTAAGTAAGGTCAGAAACAATCTTCCTTCCTGTAGGGAGAGGCATAATGCTCATGAGCAGGGTCCAAAATCTGCTCTCAATTACCCTAGGTAAAGCCAGACTATCCCTGCTGAAGCAAAGGGGGGTTAGATTTATCATAGAGCAGGATCTAGACCTTTATCCCTCAAAGCACATTTCTGGTGGCTGATTTTAATGAACATCAGGCTCAAGATGACACAAAGTCACTCTGCAGGTCCTCTGGTACCTTTTCATTTACCTGTCCAGGTGGTGAGGAAAGGGCTAGCTGTGGGGCAAGGATACACTGTGCTACAGTGCTCTGTCTTAAAATACTCCCTGTACTGACACATGCTGCTCAGCAAACTCTTTGCTTATTTCTTAGTTCCTAATACCTCTTTAATGCAATGTGATAGGGAGAATTGGACATAAAGGTTGCCTGGACTCAGCTGATTTATAATGCTAAATATTGCACAGTGGTGGATGTATTTGCCTTTAAGTGGGAGTTTCTAGGCGTCTTTTGGAAGAGGCACAAATAACCTCAAAAGCATAAATATCACTGGGAATCTGGTGCTTGATTGCTAGGTAACAGTTGCAGCCAAGCCTGCTAAAATGAGGCTTCCTGAATGACAGGAGAAGCCAAAAAGTGGCTATGAAGCAAAAAGTGTGGTTTCCATTACAGAACCTGTCATCAGGGAGTCACCACATGGGAAAGCTGGGAAAGTCTAGTAACCAGGAGAACAAGCTCCTGTGATAAGGACCACAGAGGCAGATGTAGCACCAGGCTCTATGTGTCAGGGAGGTGAAACCTGGGACACAAGGAGATCAAGACTCCAGGCTGGCTGCCAGGGCACCCTGGAACAGCAGTGGGGACTGCAGTGCCAACCCAGAGCAGGAGATGGCATCCCAGCCCCTCTGTTTGGCAGGTCCCTTCTGCCAAGTGAGTGAGCAGAGGCTCCTGTACCTACCACCAACCCAAAGCCTTTCAGCCACTTACCTGTGAGTGCTTTTACTGCTCAGCCTGAGTGAAGCAGGCTACTTAGAGACGTGAGGTTTTTCCACCAGCTTCAGCAGGACCACTCACCTCTTCCAGCTGTGGCTGGTTCCATGGTGTGGCTCTAGATCCAGATCCCAGCCCATGAGGTGGCAGAAAGCAGGTGCTGGTGCTGCTAAGCATCAAGCTGCTGCACAGGAGCAGCAGGACCTCAATGGGTTTGGGTTAACATGGTTGACTCAAACCAGGCAAACATCCCCCAGCACTGCAGCTTCACAGGGAGCAGCCCCGAAACCAGACTATGCAGGCAGTGNAGGTCTCACCAGAGCAGAGTAAAGTGGCAAGAAGGAGGCAGGTGGTCAAGCAAAGCTGTGCAAGGCCAGCTAGAAAGAGCAGCTACAAGCAATAGATCATAGCAACAAGATTTGTTTGCAAGCAAAAAAAAATTCATCCAACAGTGAGGAGATGGAAGCTGAAGGCAGATGAGATCTGCAAAGCAAAACACTACTCAGCCAGCCTGAGAGGAGAAACCACACAAAGCTCCCTGACCCCATTTGGAGCTGTACTGCCTTCCCCACTCTTCACAGCTATTATTCCAGCTGACTTGCAGATACCCAATAGTTATTTTTGAAATGAAGGTGCATTCAGATCAGGCTGTCACAATCTGTCTTTTCAACCAGGAGTTACTTGATCAGATGCTTTATTGTTGTAACATAATCACGTGATACCAGGGCTTTAAACAGGACCTATATTCTAGCTCCAGTGTTGGAGCCTTCCTTGCCAGAAAGCTATTGACACATTGGGAGATAGCTATAAAAGAAAAGAAAGATCTTGCATAAATTAACTTGGACTATTTATAGACATGGAGAGCAGTCTATCTGTGGGACCATCTGCTAATCTATGTCCCATGACAATTAAAGTCAACATTTCACTGTATCTCCTCCATCAAGGGCTGAGATTATGCACTGTACTCTTTTTGTGTGTGTGTTACACCAACCTTACATCTGTGCTGTTTAGCATCTCCTTCCAACTTTCCATAACACTTCCTGTATCCAATCTCTGAGTGCCTGCTACAAGAAAGGAAAATCTCAAACTGTTTATTTTTATTACCATGAGGACAAGGAGCCAGCAGGTGACAAAGGCTCTATTTATTTCATTGATCCTCAAGAATGTCTCTGTTTTGGTTAAAAGAAAACAGATATTAGGTACTAAAGGATTTATATATTAGGTACAGAGCAGATTTCACACAGTTAAATCTTTTCACTGCTTCTTGTTATAAACTTCCCACATACTTTTTCAGAAGCAATTGCTGATTTTGGACACCATGTTTTTTAAGCATCCAACCTGAGATGCTTCCCAAAATTACCAGAAACCTGTGAGCAGACCTCTCACCATCTCCTTTTCTTCAGGGAAAGCTGGAAGCCTAAAAAGTATGGCAGCCAAGCATTTTGCTTTAGAAAACTTGTTAAAAAAACCCCAAACCCAACTGTATTTCATGTACAGCTTGTCCATATTATAGGTACTTGAGATTTTTTCGAAGTAACTTAAAAGCTTGAGTCCTACTGCCTTGTTCTGCATCATTTTATACACAACACACTTTTATTACTCTCTGTAATTTTAATAATTTAGACTGGCACCATCATTTCAGCAATTGCACTCAGTGCACTTAGCAAGCAGCAGTTACTATAAAAGCAAGGAAGAAAATACAGAAGATTCGATTAGCAGGATAATTTGCCAGAAAGGAAACCTTCCAGCAGGACTGAAGGACTCTTGCTCCAGGGAAAGATATTATTTTACAGAAATAATCACTCAGGGCTACATGTTTCATAGACACTAATCCATTTGGTTGATTAAAAAATATTGAAGGCTTACTTAGCTAGTGCATTGATCAATCACACAAATAACAGCTCCAGAATGCTGCACCTCTGGCATAGCTGATAGAGCAAAGAGCTGCTTTGCTTTTTTTCCAGATGTGTGTGTGAAGGAGAGAAAAAAATGGAAATACTAAGCAGTGATGCAAACATATTATCCATTTTGGTCTGAAACCTTTTGCAGTCACAAGACAAGTAACAGTTATGTGAGCACAGAGTTCTCCACAATTTATGCTGCCTGAGCCACTCTGGATGGGAATAATCTGCTCCCAGATCTCCCATTCCTTCCTATCTTCCCCAAACCTTTCCTCTTTCTTGTTTCCACTTTCCAACACAGGATACAAAAACCACTGAGAATGAAGGTGCTAAGGATAAGCTTTACAACCATGATCATCCTCCCAAAGGTCTAAACTCTCCTCAAAATCTAAAGGTTATTATGCAAAGTCCTAGAAGAGAAAAACTGGTGTGATACTTTCCTTCAGCACCTAAAAAGTCATACCAGGCCATTACTGGCTACAGATATACCATATACAAAGTATACCAGGACACAGATGGAAGTATTTGTGGAAAGGCTTTAAAACCATTGTTGTCCATTTTTGCACATTAAAACCCACAAAGAGATTTATTTAGAGCACTAAATCATTTCATTTCTCTCTGGCTAGATTTTTAACTATTAAAATATTCATCATGCACTCCAAGAATCTCGATGCCAAGCATTTATTTTCTTTTTTTATAACCTTTTAACTAGCCTCTTTAAAATACCTTCAGGTGTACATATTGCTCTTAAAAACAAAACAAAAAAAGACAACAACAAAAATCCAACCAAACACTGAAAACAAGAGCTTATTGTAAAGCACCAAAGAGAGAAAAAGAGACATCAAGCACTCCTGAGAGCTGAGATCTGCCCATCAGCAATGGTCTCTGACCACAGGACAACCAAGGGGTGGATTTCGTAGTTTTCAGTGCTCAGGGTAAACAGAAAAAGCATTTTTTTTTCAAAGCTGAAAGTTCTCAGAGATAACTTTCTACTGCCAAGAAGATTGGGAGGAAAAAAAATGCTTCTATAAAGGGAGCATTTGTGTCAAAACCTCCTTTCTTGGTTTTCCTTCAGGTGGGCAATATTTTTGGTGAGATGGATGTTTGGCACTAAGGAAAACTAATTGTTTTCTGTCTGAAAATCTCCCTCTCAGTCTGTTAGTCTGTTTGACTGACAGGATGAAAGGATGCTCAGCAGCAGCTAGCCCTCTCAGCTTGCAGGCAGAGTGCTGGACACAGCCCTGGTGCTACTGCTATCTCTAAACCAAATCTGTGCCTCTGACATTCTTGAGCAGGGTCAAGAGGAGAGCTTCATGTAACTCCTACTCTAGGTAGTCTGATGCAGTGGCTACTGCTCAGCCCAAACTGCATTTGTCATTTAGATTTGCCTCATGCCAGGTGAGTGGCACTTGGTAATTCATAAGGTGCTGTCACCATATCCTGCTGGCCTCATGCACTTGTCACAGAGGGGAAGCAAGGACCACAGGTGCCAGCAAAGGGATCTCTTACTCATTGTGTGATGGGATGAAAGGCACAGACACTACAAGCATTGTAGGAATAACTGGTCTGTAGCTCACAAGCTCATCCCAGCACTGGTTTCCTGCTCATAGCAGCAGCATTACTTCTTTCCAGTGCAGGTGCCAGAGCACTGGCCCAGGCTGCCCAGGAGGGCTGTGGAGTCTCCTTCTCTGGAGCCATTGCAGAGCTGCCTGGATGCATTCCTGTGTGAGCTGGTCTAGGTGCTCCTGCTGTGGCAGGGGGGTTGCACTAGATGATCTTTCTAGGTCCCTTCCAACCCCTAACATTCTGTGATACTGTGATGGAGACCAGCCCACCTCATCCTGCAGCTTTCAGTGCAGGGGCAGATTGAGCATCTTCTGCCTGGAAAGACACTTTGGATGGAGCCTCTGACAGAGACTTGAGGCCAGGGCTGGCTCAGATACCTTCACACCCTAGTGACATGGCTGCTCCTCACCCTGCAGCCTCCTCAGCTGGAGATGCTGAATGTGATCAAATACAATTTGGCAGCTGTAAAGCTCAGTTACAAACTGCCTGGGAAAAAGATTACCTTCAGGTTCAAGAACACTTCTTTTAATCTGAAGAGAAGCAGACACCTCTCCTCTCCTCCTCCCAAAGCCTCTGCTTTAGAGATGGAGCCAATCTCCAACACCACAAGTTGAACCCTTATGCTCCTTTCTATATTCCCACTGAGGATTTAACTTCTTCTATGGGGAAAGAAATATTTCAACTATCCTTCCTCTGTTTCTGCTCACAGAGGAAGAAGTCCAAGAGTGAGGCACAAACCTGAAAAATGATACCAAATTCCTACCAACTGCTTTGGCCTCTCCTCCAAGAGGTCTCTGGCCACCATGGATCCTTGGAGAACAATGATAGGCAACATCTTCAGATGTTTTCATTCAGAACTGGGGCCATTGCTTCTCTGTCCAAAGGGGTTTCATTCTGCATCTATATAAATGTAGAAAGCAGAAGCAGCTGACAGTCTCCAAGGAGTAAGGGATGTGCTTGTACATAGTTATTATACCTGCTTTGTTTTCTCTCCCAGACACTAAGATTAATGAAAAAAGGCAAGCAGGACTGCATTGGTAGACACTGAGTACATTATTACTGAGCACAGAACTTAACACTGAACGTCTGGGTCATTTAAAAGGTGACATGCATTTGTGAGAAAACACATTTAGTTTATTTATGGACCACAGAGACACACACAGGTTTCACTATATCATAGGCTTTCCTAAGCAGAATGCTCCAGTCAAGGTAGAGGAAGTGAAGACATCACACAGCTGGGGAGGAAGCTTGCTCTTTTTCAGCAAATTGCTGGTTATGCCATATTAAGTATCATTAATGGATTAAATTTTTACTGAAACACGACCTGCTTTTCCTACAAACAAGTCTCTTACCTTGACCACATTTGTTTCCTACAAACTCTTTGATTTTCATTTAATGTCTATCTAAAAGGCTAAAGACCCAGGCACTCCACTCAGTTGCACTGATGTTATCTTTTAATTAGCAGAGGTCAGTTAATGCTTTTAGTACAATCAACAGTTGCTCTCTTCCCATGATCAGCTGCAAGAGCATCAGAGCTAATGCAGACTGATTAAAACTTGAGAATCCTTTAGCATAAATATATCTCAGGACTAATATAATTGAGCTATTGTAGATCATTTTCCTTGACAGCTTTCATTAACATATGACTGATTATCATCACAGTCATAGAACAGTTTGGGTTGGAAGGGAGCTTAAAGATCATCTATTTCCAAGCCCTCTGCCATGGGCAGGGACACCTTCCACTGGATTATCAGTGTGTGGTATCATTTGATGGAGAACACCCTAATTTGCACATCACTGCCAGGTCACAGGAAGAATCATTCAGGACCTGTGGTAAATGACCTCTCTTCTCTTATCATCTTACCAGAGCACTGACAAAGCTGTGGGTGAAATTAATCCCCAGGGCTGTCTCCAGCTGCATGTGTTTGACATCCTTTAAGTGTTTCCAAAACCTTGTCTCAGAAGAAAGAAAACTAAAATTAGGGTCCACATGTGACTGGTAAAGTGATAAATAAAGCTGACACTGGAGAGACATCCACAACTCACTGCTTAGCATCACAGCTGAATGCACATACAAAAAAATGTGACCAACTGTGTCATGTCTTGCAAGTGATAAATCAGTGTTCTCAGACATAAATGAAGCTGAGATTCTTGCCTAAAGACCTATTGGATGTTTGGTGGTGAGAGGTTTGCCCAAGTGAATGAGTTCTTTGGGAGTAGGGACCATGTTCACCCCAAGAGAGTGGCAGGTCTGCTCACTGCAGAGTCACCTGCCCTTGAAGAGACAGATTGGAAAAGCTAAAGGCAAAGAGACAGGGCTACTCTTTTCAATACCTAATAGTTGTGTTAATCCTTATCCTTTTGACACATGCTCAAAGAAAATTATTCCAGGAAAAAGAAAAAAAAGGTAAGGACTCCTTTATAATCCCTCTATTATATTCTATCTGCTACTGAATTTGCAAACTCAGTAAAAGCTCTCACTATGCCTGTTACGAATTAACGAAGGCTTCTTAGTCCTGGCAGCTCTTTACTGCTAGACAAGGAGCATAAGTCAGAAAACATATGGTAAGCAACAAAACCAGGATGAACCAGACCAAAAAGAAAAAAAAACAACTAGAGAGCAAGCATTTCTATTTAAAAAACAATTACATAAATCTCCCTTGGAATGGCCATAGACATCCCCAAACCAGCCTTTTCCATCTCCTCTGTTGCATTTAGGTTATGAAAGGATTTACTTTCCCACGAAAAGTATTTGAGGCACAAGGAATGCAGGACCATTTTGAATTAAGCAGCATGACTAAGGTAACATCTGCAATAGATTGAGTGCCCTAAACACAGTACAGGAGATAACAGTCGTCTTATCTATGGTTTGGTAAATAATTTCTCCTACCTCAAGGGTCATTACATCTTCAGCTCTTCCTGTCATTTGTGATTCCACTGAGGGGCTGAAGAATAAAGTCTCTACAGGTGCTTATGGTACAAGGGAGCAGCTATAAATAACATCCCCACGTCCGGCTGAGCAGGACAAGAAACCTCATTCGCATCCTGACGTTCCTTCATTAGGCACCAACTTCCAGCCCTGCAGATCTCAGCAGCTCCCAACATTGAATTTGGCAGGCAGTCACTAACCAGCAATATCAGCCATTAGGGGAAAGGTTTTCTGCTTTCCTACATCCCAAAACAGACACAGTCTGAAAATCCCTTGTGGTCTCCTGTGGCCCCTGGTGTGATAACTGTGCCGACAGCAGAGGGAGCATTAAACTCATTGCCCACGGGAAAGTGTGGGGAGTGATACCCATGTTCCTAGAATCCTTGTGTGGGTAGGATGTGCTCATTAGCCTTCTGGCAGTCATCCTAGGAGAAGGACAACTCTGATTCCAAACCTGGGCAGATGGAGCTTGTTTAGCCCTGTAAGGCCTTCCATCTAAGAGGTTAAACCTCTGTCCTAAGGACTTGGCTGCCAGCATCCAAGCTTGCTAGGCCCTGGCAGATGAACCTTAGGACTAAAGGGTGGGTCCAGCTCTGCACATGCTGTGTCTCACCTAAAAAAAATCCCTAGCACAGGCTCGAGGGTGCTATCTGCTATCCTCTTTTTATCA
>VWZO01015919.1:85514-250149 GCA_013396975.1 Bucco capensis | reverse complement strand
GACACAGAGAGATCTCACGGGACAAGGTTAGGACAGAAGTGACAGCTGGGCTGAAGAAATAGCATTTTAAGATCCAAAACCCTGGTCAGGAAAAAAACCAAAGCATGCAGCTGATAGAGAAGTTCAATAAAAAAACATGCAGGCAGAAAAAAAGGACAGGAGGCACATAAATACATGCTTATTCAATAAAGTAAGAAATGGAACAGCAAAATTGAGCAAACAAGGCTGGCTGGGGATGGGAGACAGCCTGATTTATTTGCCTTGCCCAAACACAGCAGCGTGGAGAACACAGCAGGGAAACCACGTTGTCTCGGTAGGAATTATTCAGCATAGGAGGGTTAGGTCATGGCTAGAGCACCAAAAAGAGGCTTTTGGAAGCCAAGTTTCCAAAGGAAGAAAAAAACCCAACTCACACAGACAATGCATAATTGATGCAGATGTAGCAGGAGTGTTGTATGCTCTAGGGACAGAGAGGAAAATCACTTGAAAAAAAGAAATCATTCACAAAGCGTTACTAATAAAGCAGTAGTGACTTCTAATTACCTGTATACAACTGATTACAGCCCCTGCCACACTGACAAGCTGTTTCTTAGCAACTCAGAGGCAGCTTTTGGGAAAGCTCCTTCCAGGCAGAGAAGTTTCTATCTCCTGGGGACCAAAGTTTAGCAGTAACTTGTGCCTGGCCCATTAGCTTTTAGGAGCTGTGGTACATTGTAGTGATGTAATTTATCTGCCATAGGAAGAGATCACATTAAAAAACAAGCAAACAAAAAAAAGAAGGGGAAAAAAGGAGGTTTGGAAATGTGGACAGGAATCAAGCAGTCCTGTAAATGAGTATATTCAAATTGTGGATTTGGCATCAGGGATGCCCAGGCATTTCTGGCAGAAGAGGGGTGCAGCATCACCCAAGCCAGCAGCACAGAAGACAGTGCAGACTATCAGGGCCAGATGGCTTCACCCAACAGCTCAGCAAGGAGAGAGTAATTGAGTTGCTAGCACAGAAATCCCTCTCATCAACCACAGGTATCCCCTTTCTGAGGGATGCTCAAGACAAATCCATTTCCCAGCCATGATTCTGTTTTTCCCTTGATTGTTTTGAGAAGTCATTAGAAGTTACATACACCTAGGTGAACAATATATTTCTATAAAGGAGAAGTGCACCTTTCCTCAAGCTAATCTGCAAAATAAGAAGGGAAACTCACATATAAATCATATTAGCTTTGAAAACATCTTGGGCAAAGGTCTGTTGATGAGCTGAAGTATCCAGGAAAGAGGGAGAATTACAATGGCTCAAGAGCTGGGTAAGAGACAGACATAGCTGGTTAATTTTTAAGAGGATCAAAGCCCTGTATCACCCTTGATGCTTCATAAATTAATGAGCTAGAAAAGCACACAAAGAATAAATGTCAAATACTGGAGAGAGGCTAGCAAACCTCCAGAGGTTCAGGAAACCTCCATGACTAGACATAGAGAAAAGTAAAGGAACACACCCAGAGCACAGTGGAGCCCTACTCCTTGCTAGACATCAGTCTCTTAATTCATGGGAAACTGCTCCCAATTGCAATTAACAGTGAAAAAGAACATAATGAAACAGATCTGCCTACAACAGCCCTGCCAAAACTTTTCTCTGTGAAGTGCTGGCTGGGAGTGTGGCTGGCAGGAGAAGTGTCACCGTGTGAAATGACATCAGCCCTCACCTCTGATGCAATCTAAGCACTGCTCAAGTCCCTGAAGAAGCAAGCTGTGGATTTCAGTGGCAGCTCCAATCCTCCCACCTTCCACCTCAGAGTGATGCCAAAAGTAAAACAAAAGAAAAAACACCAAAAAGCAGCAGTTCAGGTCTGGTTAACACCAAGAGGAGACAAGTAACAGAATGTACTGAGACTAAATTGTCACCTGCCCCAAGAAAGGGAAACTCAGACATCTCTTCTTAGTGAAGAAATTGGATGGCAGGAGTTTAAAAAGTGATGTAAAGATATGCTGGGGGACAAAAGAGCTGCAAGGAATGTGCTGTACTTACTTCACAATAGGTCAAATCCAGCAAGATTTTGCCCCCAGTAGGGTTTGCACAAGGATCTCCACAGGATCCTCAGTCACATTTCTTGCTATCCTTCTTCATTTAAATATCCTAAGCACAAAATTTGATAAGCAAGTCACTATTTGTGCATTTAAGAGAAAGCTGTCTTGTCCAGCAGTGCTCTGACACAACCTTGCCATGCATACAGCCTGGTGAAAGATGCTTTAATAAAGTGCTCTGTTCAAAATCACCTGCCAAGAGAAGAGCACTGACTGTGTAAATAAGATATTGGAGAGTTGTTAGGAGAACAAGTAAACACTGTTTTATCAGGAGGGGACAAGACTCAGAAAGCCTTAGAAATAAGCAAAATTATTTAGTATTTGCAAAATACAAGGCAAAAATTTTTAGCTGAGTACTGAGCCAGTGGGATCTGGGATGTCCCCAGGCAAATTCCTTCTGCTGAGATCAAGCTTCTGCCAGGCAGAAAGGGTTTGTGCTTTCTCCTATTGTCTCCACAGTGACAGCAGCATCCTCAGCTGATGTCATCACATGAAGCTAATACTAAATGCTTTCAAATCTGATCAATAAAATACAATTAACATTAAATGACCAGAAAGCTGTCAGTTTTGGGTTTTAATCCTAGACTTTCTCTTGCATCCCTGACTTGAAAGGAAAACATTATGGTTATTAAGCAAGGAAAGATTGATTTATTACATACCATTTGGAAATGTTTTCTTTGAGGCCTGCACTAAAAAGTCAAATATTCCCAACTTTTTCTTCAGGTGGAATGTTAAAAACACTGAAGAGATAATATCCTGGATGATTTGGTTTGGCAACCAAAAGCATTAAAAGGAGGTTTGCAGTATTTATGTTCATTTTATGTTGTGTTTTTTTTAGTGGAGTATTTTATGACTCTGCACTGAGCTAACTACCTAGTTTTCTTTTGTTAAGGAAAAGCAGTGTGACAACTACATGATGCCTTCCAGATCACCATTCCCAAATGCAGACCTGCCTTGCAGATGTTACACAAAGAAACCTGGGGGGGGGAGGAGTGTGATGGCACATCACATTTGGCACTGATTCCAACACCACCCCCAGGGAGCAAGCAGATTGCTTGCAAGGATGCAAGTCAAAGCATAGCTCACACTTCACATCAGACAGATGCATTTTTCAGCTGCAGTTGTTCCTGTTGACAGTTATCCAACTTTGTAATTAACACAAGGCAGGGAATAGTCTGTACTCCAAGAACACCTCCATCAAAGGAATCTCCTGCATTTCACCAGTGCTAACCCAGCTGCTGCTGCAGGATGGGATGCAGCAGGACTCCACATCCCAGCAGGAGCTAGGTTTCCACTTTGCTCCCTGGGTATCATTCCCCCTACCCTACCAAAAGTGCCACTGAGCCACTTTCTCACTCAGAAGAGCTCCCAGGCTTCAAAGCAACACAGTTCAAGCATCACTTCAGCAGGTACTCTAGTGCTTTGCTGAAGCTGTAGCATTTATGCTTTGGCTGTCCAACTCCACCCATTGCAAAGGCTTCTGCTCCTCACCAGCTGGGAGAGCTGATGCAGGCACAGGAGGTGAGAGTAAAGGGGAACAGAGCATCCCACCCTGCCCCTTGCCTGCTGGAAAGCTGCTGACACAGATACACCAATAACTGATAACATTAAGCTGTAGGGAAGGGTGTTTTGAGAAGCAGAATGCAGGCTGTTTAAATAATAAATTAAGAAGGATCAAAGAATGTGTATGCAAAAGAACAGAGAGGGAAGGTTTGATATTTTAGACCATGCTAGACCACCATGAATAAATTATAAGAAAGGCTGAATACTTTGGTAAGTATAAAGGTGTCTAGCAAAAGAAAAGTTGCTACACTTCTCATCCCTCACTGGGTCCCAAATGAAGACAGAGCTGAGGGCTCAATCACTTTGTGAGGTTTTCTCCATGTATGTTTTCATCTGGACTGAAGTGTCTTTATTTAACAGCATCCATCCTGCCTTTTACACCAGAAATGAGCTTGCTTATTTTTCCTGAGGCTGAAGTTCCCCCAGTCACAACAGACTAAGAACAGCCAGTCAGTTTGACAAAGATGAAGTGATAGGTAGGAGGCATATTTCATTACGCTATCAAGGCTTTGGCATGGTAATTGGTGAAGAAACAATTCAGAGCTGTCAGCTTGGGCCACACACCTCTCCACTGACTGATGTGCTGAGTCTTTGATGGGGTAATGAATGCTGTGGACCAGCAGTCACTGCCTCACTCACACCTTCTCACCTGGCATCCTCACAAAGCCCTGAGCAGCATGACCATCTCTCCTCGTCACGGACACAGCCCCTCAGACACCTCCTGCACACCCAAAGGACCAGGGCAGCTTCCTGCATCTGACACATGACCATGACAAGGATCTTACTTATCTGCAAGATGCAAAAAAAATCCACTGCTGAACAGAGAGAACCCCTGCTGCAGGCTCCAGCAGAGCTGCACACACTCTACCTTGCACATCCAGGATCTATCCATGTTCCTCACCTGACACAGACCCAGGGATGAGAGCAGAGAGATGCCAAGTTGTAACAGTCAGTCACTAACCTTCATTGTCCACAGCAGCCTTTCTCTTTCCACAGGATCTGCCCCACTCCTGCAGCCCTGAAAGGACAACTGTAATTTCCAGATTTCACCACATATGCCCAAACCCTAAAGTTACCCATGGATGTATTGCTCTTGCATCACAGAAAGGGAGAGCATCTGCCTTCTTTCAATGCTTCCACCCTCTTACAAATCTCACCTGCTTTCTGTTCTTCTTGCACAGTAAATGAAACAATTACTACCCTGTATTAACTTCTACAGCTTATTTTCCTTTTGCCTTAGCTGTTGACAGCTGTGGGCCAGAAAGCAGGCAGAGAAAGCAACTCCTCCAGCTCTAAGCAATGAGCAGGGGCAAGACAGGGCACCACAACCCCCCCTGGGGCAGCCAGTGCCTGCCTTGGCTCAAATGCTTTCAAAGCTGCCAAGAAAAGTCAATCAATTTGATTTTTAATGACCAGCTGTGGGAAAAGTTTGGAAAAGGAATGATCTGCAAAGCTCAGGGATTTTTCTTGAAATCCAAATGTTCTCAAGGTAATTATTTTTTTTTTTTAAACAGAACTCCATTATTTTCCAGTATTTTCTTACTGTTTTCTGAATGTCAATGGTCTACACTTTCAGCAACATCAGATGCATATCCATATGCACACACACACACACACACAGTGCATTAAATGGGAGAAGTACTCAGGTGGTGGAAGGTGCATGAAACAGTTTAAGACTGGGTAACGTGGTGCATGAGTAAAAAATAAGCCTTTGCAGCCCAAGAGAAATTGCATCAACTGCTAAAAAGAGACAATTTGGCACAAAATATTCTTACAAGACAATGCCAAACAGCATTTTGCAACAAAAGATTAACTGAAAACTGTTTTCCAACATGAACTAAGTTGCTTAAAGAAAAACTGAAGGAATATTCTATTATTAAAATATTCTATTGTAGCATCTGAATATAATACTACTTTAAAACTTAAGGTCTCCCTGGATTAATTTTTTTCCAGGTATTTCCTTCTGCAAACAGGAAGGGGGGAAACAAAATCATCATCTGCGGGAGCAGTTGCTTTGTTGTACTCCTTGGTGAGCTGACTCTCTGCCTTTGAAATGAGATCCCCTGTGAACAGCCCAGACATCTGAATGAAGGGCTCTAGTGCCATCTACTGCCCTCTGCTAATACAGGAAGGCAATACTGTTGAGCCTTACCTGGAAATGAGGTGTCCACTCCAAGGCAAGAGGTATTTCCAGCTGAGGGAGACCACCAGGACAAGCAGGAAAAATTTCTGCACTGAGAGTCGTTAGGCATTGGCCCAGGCTGCCCAGGGAAGTGGTGGAGTCACCAGCCTTGGAAGGGTTTAAGAAACATATAGATGTGGTACGAGGGACATGGTTTAGTGGCATGGGGGATGCTGCTGCTCTCCTCCCCTGGCTCATACTGGAGGAACTAAGGTCCTTTTCTGTCTCTCTTCAGTACCTCCTTGCAGCTTATGACAGTAACATTCTCACCACCCTCATTCTTGCTCTGTCCCAATGGGGTTTCCACACACTTCACAGAGGTCTTTTGAGCCTTAGCCTTGGGAACAACTCTCTGCCCATTTCACCCATCTGCAGCCTCTACACTTCCTCGCTCCTCCTTCCTCCTCACCCCATCATTCTCTCTGTGCATCCCCCTCCCTACCTCCACTACACTGCACTATTTGAGCTACCCCCAACTGTAAACTGCTTAATTCCACCCACACAGAAGCTACTCAAACTTTGGACATGGGCTCCTTAAGACTGATTTCTTTTCCAGCTCCATTTTTTCCAAGCAAGGTTACCACAACCAAGACCTGTCTACCTGCTCTGAGGTGCTGCCACACTAGATAAGCAGCTCACACAGCCATCCCACATCCACAGAAAAAAAAGGAACCTGTAGCAAGCTGTTTAAACTGTCAGGTTTTGCTAAGGCACTTGACAGGTAGATGTCCCACCCCTTGAAACATTCCCAGTCAGGTCAATGTTGTCAACATGTCAACTTGTTAACAGTCAGGTTGCACAAGGCTCTGAGCAACCTGATCTAGCTGAAGGTGTCCATGCTCACTGCAGAGAGGTTGGACTAAATGATCTTTAAAAGTCCTTTCCAACACAAACCACTCTGTGATTCTATGACTTTGGCTGAAATGAGGCAGAGCCCTCACAGAAGCTGATCAATGCTGTCCATGGACAGAAGGAGCAACTCCCATTCAGAGCAGGTCAGTGGCTTCAGTAGCTGCAGGCTCAGCACCCTCACACCCACACTGGGAGATGAGGAACTGTAATGCAAAAAAGATGGTGAGAATTCATAAAAGAATAGTGAAGAGCCAAGCTACTTTGGCCACTTGAAGGCCAAAAGAAAAGAGTATTTAATAGCAGCTCTTTTATTTCAGACAAAAAGCCTGATCCATGAGAAATGTGTGTTCAGAGGAGCAGAAGTAAGAGCTCAACTTCAAGGCAAACACTGCAAAATGAAGCAATTACTCAATGTTGAAATCAAAGGAAATTATCCCCTCACATTTTACTCTCCTGAGCAGATAAAAAGCTCTCAAGGAGAACATTTCCCTCAGTTTCTCTCCTGCTTAAAAAAAGTAATACAAGATTAAGAGAGATTCTAAACCCTGAGTTATCTCATTAATGGCACAACGGGCAAGACGAACAGCAAAAATTAAACAATTTCATTATTAAATTGCTTTTAAAAATGGATCGCCTTAATATTTATAATTGTACTCTAAAGATGAATGACCCTGATTCACCACCTCCTCACCACAAACCACTGCTCACACTTACCCAACTTTCACAGAACTTCACCAAGAAATAAAACACCTGAAAATGCACCTTGAAGTAAAAAGGGAAGACACCATGTGCATCCATAAATTATTTTTTATTTCAAATCCAACTCTTCAGTTTACATTGTACATGAAACACAGGCAACCCTGTAAGCATTCAGGATTGCCAACGTTCACTAAGTCCCAAAGCTCACACTGCTGCCAATGTGCCAGTTAAGCACAGACGCTAAACTTAAGTAAACTGGAGAGACAAGAAAAAAAAAGGAGCAAGGAACAAGATTCCTATAGTCTGTTAGGAAAATAATCCAGAGCTTATACCCTGCCTAAAGAACAAGTGGCCTGAAAGACTCATGGATTACCTCAAATTCCAATTTCCAGGCAGACCTAGATGGCTCAGACCCTCTTTGTGGAAGTCATGAGCTAGATCTCTGCTGTTGAGAAGGGATCTTATCAATGCTTTTCATTATCTAAAGGGTAGAGGCAAGAGGATGGGGCCAGACTCTTTTCAGTGGTGCCCAGTAGTAGGACAAAGGGCACAAACTGGAACCCAGGAAGTTTTACCTAAAGATAAGGAAAAACTTCTTTCCTGTGAGGGTGCAGAGCACTGGCCCAGACTGCCCAGAAAGTTTGTGGAGTTTCCTTCTCTGGAGAGATTCCAAAGCCACCTGGACATGATTCTGTGCACCCTGCTCTGCATCTGGACTAGATGATCCCCAGAAGTCACTTCCAGCACCTACCATTCTGTGATTTGGTAATTCTGTGCTGGCCAAGATTTATTTCCCTCTCTCAAGATCTGTTGGCAAAATCCCATTCATCCAACTGAACCTCTTTCTCCTGCCAAGATCATTTAGTGACTACTTGTAAAGCTAATCAACCAAAATAGTATTTTCATCCCAGTAATATTAAGCCATAAAGGCTGAAGAATATGCTGGCCATCAACTGTTGATGCTGCACTCCAATTTGCTGAATCTAGTGAACACTGGCAGGATATTTTGCCCTTGGATTAAGTCCCCACAGCCTCTCTCCACACATGCAGGCATATGTTCAACCACTTGCTCTATTGAGTCCTTACATAGCTTGAAAGAGAAGCTCCTCATTAGCTGCTCCTGTACAGATTCAAGCACATGGCTGCATTCACACAGTGCCTTCAACAGCATCATCTGCAGCACAGCAAGTTCAACATCTACCAATGTTTGCCACAAACCAATCTTAAAATACCTGGTAACAAAACCATCAGTGCAAGGTGACAGTGTTGTCTCTGCATGATTCCCCCATAAAGAAAGCTGAACATCAGCTTGGACCTCAGAACATCAGGTTGTAAGAGCAGGAAAAAACAGAGACACACAGGATTCTATGCAATTAATAGTATTTAAAACATCTGCCTCTAAAACTTGGCAAACTCTGACCAAAAATTTTACACCTTTTTTTTTTTTTTAAATTAAAAAGCTTTTTATTAAAAAATTATCAAATATCTGTGCACAGCTCATAGTTAAATGTTGCCTTTATTTTGATTTGGTTTCATTCAAACTCAGACATTCTACTAACCAGTTTTATACTTTTTTTTTTCTCCTTTAAAAATCCCACAAGGTAAAAAATACACACACACACACACACAAATACAGGAAATTGTATTTCTCAAGGGTTTTTTTTTCTCATGTCAAGAAGTGCAATTTTGCTTCTATGGTTCTTTAAACAGTTTTTTCCATCAGTAACACAATACATTACACTAAGAATTGCACCAGATACTTTAATATATCTTGTGTATCAGCTATGTGTAGCCTTTCCTATGCACTGCTTAAGGTTGTGAGAGATCTATATGAAAATCATGCTTACAGTAACTCATCTTTACCAATATAGGCAGGTCAGTAAAATTACCCACACTCTGTGAAATTGCCTATGACTGCTGGAGAATGGAAGTCAATAACATTTACAATTAGACCAGTGAAATGTTTACATTTACTGTAACTGCTTTGCTTTTGCATACAAATGTATGCTGTGTTTCAAGCCACTGAGACTGTATGATTATACTGCAAGTCTATCATAGGAATACTTTCTCAAAACAAATCCATAATTTAACACAGAACTCTACTTTTTAACTCACTGAATGTAGTTTTTCCACACATCTTTCTGGCCCCACTTAATAGAACAACTCCCCTTTTTTCCCACTCCTCCACCAGCACCAACATGTCATCTCCAGAGGGAATTTTACAAAGAACTTGGCTTTGGCTTAATATTTCCTATGCTAAAGATTTTAAGAACTTTTCTAGACTGACTCTTCAACATCTTGAGAAAAGAGTATTAATAGATTAAGCTTTTAATGACTCCAAGAACAAAGTTCCTCATGACTTCCTTTCAGCTGCAGTTGAAACAACTCCACAGCTTATCATCTGTCATAAATTCCCTTTAGCATCCTGAAAAAGACTCAAGTTTTATTCCAAGTTGCTCATTTTTTCCATTACAGAGTGCTGCTTTAAAACAGGAAACACCCAGATTACCTGATGTTTTAAGTATTACTTTGGAAAAGATTGCCCTGCTTTGAGACAGAAGACTGACTAATCCTACTGAGGAGAACTGTTACATTTCAGCATTTAAAACTAGAAGGGAGAGGAGTCAATATTTATATTCAAATGCAAAAAAAACATCAGACATACTGCTCTCCACCTTGAAAATGTTCTCAAAACATGAACCAGAAGCCTGCAGAATCTGCTGTGTCAAACAACAAAAGTTAAAGCTTGTTGAACCACTTCATTCTTACAACCACTATTATGCTTTAGAAAAATCTTCACACCTAGAAACACCACAGGGACAAGCCCAGCAATGATATGGATGGTGATGGAAGTGAACTAATCATCCATCCTGAACTGCTGGGGCATGTAACTCAACTGCAGATGACACACTGGGCACTGTCTTACAACAGGAAGGCAATTGCTATTCAGATTGCTTCTTAACAGGTAGGACTATAGAATAAAAGCATCCAGCCTGTTAAAAAGAACTGAGGAGCTCTGACAGGCCTAGTTCATTCCCAGAGAGACTACACCAACAAACCAACACTCTCCATCCTCCAGCACTTCCTCACATAACAGTAGGCATAATTACAAGGTTAGTATCTACCCCCCCCAAAAAAAATCTTACATGAAATGAATGGACAAACTTTTGTCTAAAGACAAGTATTTCAGAATTTGGAATGCAAAAATACAGTGCAAAATCCAAAAAGAGTTCTGAAAAATACTTTTTACATGATGAAAAATCCCAGGAGCAAAGGGTAGGATTAGAAAGATAAAGTATGGTGCTAAGAAGAGGGTTGACAAGGTACTAATGGGTTATTTCCCTCGTAGAGGTTTACATCTTTCACACCAGTATTTTCCTTTCTGTTGCTACAATATTTTTATGGAGCATTATTTAAAAGTAGTGTTTCAGTCAAATTTAGAATTCATCATGTTTTACCCTAAATGGCCACTTGGAATGCTGTGAAACATGATTTGCAGCCAGAAGCACCAAGTACATAAATTCTTCCACATCAAAGGAGTAGTTGGTAAATTTTGGATGTTCTCCCAGTGTTGGGTGGTGTCCCTAAAAAAAATGAAATAAGGCCTTTTAGACAGAAGAAGAAAATACATCTTCCACTCAAAAAGCAAGAAAAAAATAACTGAGCATCTGCCATTTTAATGTATTATTTCTGATCCACTGATATGCTTCGAGGCAAAAGAGTCAGCAAAGCAACTGCATAACAGGAATGCCTTGGATTAATGGCCAATTAATTTCCTTTCTCCCCTCAGCCATTAATATCAAGTGATTTCTTACTCACAACAGGGAAGTTAATTTGGTCTAGAGAATGAAACCCATATTTCAAGTATCAGAAGAGAGAGAGTTTGTTTTCAAGCTAACCTTTACATGTTTCAAGTTACAGCACCCCACCCCCAGCTCCAGCAGATGCCATCATTACCTCATCTTGAGGGAATACTTTATTCCTTTTTTTCCAAGTGATGTAATGAATGCCTCTGAGCCTTGCCAGATCCAGGTAACAACGTTCATCTTCACAGTTGTACCTAGGGGCAGGCAGAAAAACCATGTTTACCTACAGAGATAGGGCTGGTTTACCAGGAAAAACAAAGCACTTCAGGCCAAAATGTTTGTTGTCTAGTTCTAGGGCTCCTAAAGCATGGACAAATTCTATTCCACTGCAAACAACAAGAAGGGCTACCATCTGTTCTTAAGATGTGGCCTAGGAGGCAGTTTGAGGCACATTGGCATATCAGGCAGGACCCTGCCCAGCTGCAGCAGCTCTTGGGCATGGCTTTCTGAACTTACTTGGAGACTGGACAAAATGCTTTCAAGCCAAGATTCTCCTGCAAAGCACCAGCTCTGCAGCCTTCCCACAGCAGAGGCTTTAAGCAGAATTACCCAGGCTGGAGAATTCCATGCTCTTCTGGAAGTGTGCAGCATTTTTGTTCAGTTCTATAGAACTGGAATGTCACCAAAATACCATTAAGTCTCAGACTTACCAGGCAGAATCTGACCAGTGAGGCCCTCCCTCTTGTCATTTTCCTCAAGCAAGAGCTGACTAGGCTGCTTGTTATTTATCTTAAGAAATTATAGGCTACACCTGGATGATACAGTTACATTATATTTTATAACGAAAGCTTCCTCACTTTTGATTCCCAAAGAAGACTGCCAAGAAGGAAGTCTAGATGAGTATGTAAGATAAACATTCATAGTGAAATACTAGCAAGGGAAAGTGCTTCATTAACAGACATTAGCAGTTAGGTTATAATAGGGGAAAGAAAGAAATAGACTTACAGTTCAAAAACAACAGCCCAGTCTGGTAGAAAAAGCAAATGGGTCAGTCCAGCTCCGTGCATCCCAATGAATATATCAGAGTTGTGGGTAATTCTCAATTGCTCTGAAAATTCAAGTTCCCTGCAGGCAACACAACAAAAATGGTGAGACCTGGTGTGCTTAGTCATCTCAGCAAGAATTAGTTACATGTAGAAAGTGCAAACTACTGAAAGAGAGATTTTTCAAGGAACAATACTAAGAATCACAAATGCCACAACCAGCAATAACTCAGCTTGGAATTAGAAGAAATGCAGATAGGTTTCAAAACTTCACAGTTTCTTCTACCAACTTACTTACTTATATTTGTAGTCTACCACTTTGACCTCCAATGTTGATACTGTTTTTAAAGCATTCACAAGCTAAGGAAGAAAATAAAAAGACAATGATTTGGTGGTATTCTCCTTCAATTAATTCCTGCCCTGCACTCCAGATCATTTTAAACACTTGTCCTCCCCACTAGGGAATTACAATGAGTCAGACAGAGCATACTGTCACTGCCATATAAAGGAGGAGTTTCCCTCCTTTTCTGCCTTCCCACCCAAGATACTTATCTTATTCCTGGCAAAGCAGCCCCTGGAGAGGAGACTCTGATCTCCTGCACTTTCATAGAAGCTAATGTTGACTTTACATGCTCCGAGACTCATCCTAAACCACTCAAACTACCAGGAGTTTTGCAAGGAACAGTGGAAAGATGTTGTTGGGTTTCCAAAACAAACTCCAGAAGAATTTTCAAAACTACCTTACTAGGTCAGACTCCTACTCACATGAAAAGTGAAGCCAGATTAGAGCCTGGACTTCTAACCTAAAAGGGCTTTTTCTAAGTCTCCAATCCATAGCCAGCAGAAAAGGGAGAAAGGGCCAAGTATTTTCATTTACAAAAGTGTCATAAAGATAAGCATAATTTCTCTCTTTCTGTCACTGCTCACTGCCAGAAAACACACTACATGTAGCAGTGTAGGCACACATTGTGGACAGCCTAGCACAAACCTAGCCATCTGCTCTCTCTATTCTGCCACTGAGCTATTGCATCAAACAAGCCTCAGTTTCTCCCTGCATAAGGTGGAGATGACAATGCCAATTCATTTCTGCCAGGCACTAACAGCTAAGAATGAAGACAGGTATGAAAACATTACATATTCTCATTTTACCACAAGAGAAGCTATATCACAAGTCCACTAAGTTGTGTGATTTGAAAAGGTGAATCAATATGAAAATTCATTAAGTTTTGAATGCACCTACTCAGACACAATAGATTATGCATTTTAATCTGCAAGCATTACAAAGGTTTTTTTGTTAGAGCCTTCCACACCAGGGATGCTAGAAATAAAAGAGATAATCTGAAAGAGAAATAATTTAATCAGAAGCTCTGCAATGTCTGTTTGATAAGAGGAAATACTTTTAGTATTACATCTGTAGTCTTCCACTGCATATTTAGAAAGGGCAGCAAGGTTCAGTATCTGGTGTAGAGAAACGGGAGAAGACATATTAGAAGGAATTAATATTAGAACTGAACATATTTGTCCAAGATTTGTCAGCAGATAGTCTTTCTTTTATTTTCGAGTACAACCAAATCAATTCAATAAGGAAAATGTAACTTCTTCTATATATGTTTTAGAAAAGAACAAAGATCAGACCTCATTCTGGTTTAATATTCTCCTGTAATCTGTGCTGCGTGCAAGTATTGTCACTCGAATTTTCCCATCCTACAAAGAAAGAAACAGCAGTCTATTAGCTATAGGCACACTTCACCAAACAAAACCAAAATCAAACAAACAAAAACAGAACAACAACAAAATCAAACAAACAAACAAAAAAATGCCCCACAACTCCATACACTTCCACATTTATTTTGGCAATTATATGAGCAACTAAATACATTCCTTCCCTGATGTAACCACATTAAAATCCACATTGCATTTTCTGACATATTAGAAGTGTCAAAACCTTTCTAACAAAGAATAAAACATTTTCTGAGAGATGTATTTTATTCAGAACAAAAGAGCTTTTGTATTACACATTATACAGCAGTTTTGGAAAGCAGGAAAGGTGCTTTCAGGATTGCTTGTGCACAAGATCCTTGGAAAAACACATTTTACTTCTATAACACTTCCTCCTTTTACCTCTTTAAATTAATTGGACTCACAGGGTTAAGTGTTCCAAGTGAAATAAAGAGATTTAACTGCATGACTCCCATTAGTATCAGCAGGAGAAGCGTAACTGTGCAGTGCATTGAATGTGTGCTCTCAGCCATACTATATATGCTTGTCTCCAGAGCACCCTTCAGGAAGCCCAGTACTGCTATATCCACCAATGCAACAATCTGCAAGAACCACCCTTGCGTATGACAGAAGCCCAGGGCCAGGCAGATGGTCCTGGGCAGGGATTGGAAGGACCAGATTCCATCATTTTCTCCTCTGATCTGAGCTCAGCAGGGATTAGAAGGATCAATAAAGAGCGAGGTCACTGCACTGCTCTGTGGGATCCCCTCTGCTGGACCCAAGGACAGCATCTTGTCAGCACGCTCTAGAAGAGACCACATACCAGCTATCTTGCTCAGCTGGCCTTGAGCACAGAGAATGGAGACAAGGAAGAGATCCTAGGGTTGGAAGGAGGATGTTTTAAAGTCTGTCCTACAGAAATAAGATATGAGGGCAACTTTCACAAACATAGACAAATATTTGCTGAAGGCCTTTATAGAACAGGCTGACTTACTGGACAAAAATCCTAAGCATCACAGGAAAGGGCAAAAAAACCTATGTGCCCTTATACCCCACTGGGGCCAGCTTGCTAATGCTGTTTCTCTGGTAAGAGTCATCAACTTCATTATTTATTTCTCATACCTTGGGACCTTCTTGTGTGATATTTAATCTGTGTAACACATGCTGAGAAAAGGCTCGGAACAGCCCTGTACCACGACAGCCAGAGATCTGAAATTAAAGAAGCAACTGTTAATACAAAAAGTTATTTTGCTCAGAAAACCTCTCTCTGTGATCAGTCTTTTGCCATTCTTGTGGAACAAAAGCCTAGCATCATACACTGTGCTAAATATGTCACTATTCACTGCAACACAAGTGGCACTTTCATTTAGAAAGAAATATAACTCTCTTTACAGTGTTGTAGCCTGAATGCATGAGCTAACAGCCTCAGGAAAAGTCTGTCAGTGAACAAGCCCTTGTGCTCTGCAGAAACACCAGTAAGTTCACGGTGCCCACCCATGAAAGAGAAATAATATGTATTTCATGAGCTGTGACAGAGGAGACTGCACATAACTAGGTACTATCAACCAGATAAAGCAAGTTCAAAATCCTAATCTTTAAGGAAGATCCTTTAATTTGGAGTTGCACAGCCCTTCAATGCAGCACATTTCGTGGTAACTCAGCTACCTATTTGAGAGATTCATTAGCTGCTCAGGTTCTACATTGTCACACAGGCACCTAGTTAACAGAGAGGATGGATAAAAAGGACTCACCAATGGTGTGTTATAAAACAAGCCATATCTCATTCGAGGCAGTAAGGAGAAGACTGCTTCTTTAAAGCATACCTGCAAAGGAAGATCACAAGAAGTTACACTGCACTGCTACCTTCCGCTGGCACATCCCGTGCTCATTCAGTGGCACCACTGCTTATAATGAGCTAGCAATTACATGCTCCTGTCAAGAACATCCTCACTTCCTTGACTGTGCAAATGAAAAGAACAAAGGCAATCCTGATCCCAAAAGAGCTCTCACTTAGGATGCTACAGAGTCAAGTGTGGGAAGAGACGAAAAAATCCACCCCCAGAACAGAACAAACATGAACTAAAGAGAAGAAAAACAGTCAGGAGAGTAAAGAGTTTAAGACAGGCTTTAAGGGATGAGCTGTGAATGAATGGGTACATTTTTTGGTGGAAGTAAATATATTTTTAATGATAAGCAGCAGGTATTCTAACAGTGTAGAGGAATATAGACACCCCTGTAGGAATCAGAAGACTTAAAAAGACAGTACTATTTCAAAACCCTTAACTTCAAGTCATGGTCCCCACAGAAGTGAAACCAATACATAAATATCACCTCTCAGAAAACACAGAAGTCTATCTATATAAAGCATAGACATGCCACAGAATTAGGTTACAGCTCTTGTTTTTAAGGTAGAATACTCATATTACACAAATTAAATATGCATGGAAAGTATTAATCCTTTCCTCTGAAACACCCATAGCCACAAGTGGCTGGAAAAGCTGTCCTATTTACTACCTAGTGACTGTGAATTAAAACAAAATATACAATTCCATACCCTTTTAGAGTCAAAAGTTTTCAAGTGTATTATTTCATAGTCAGTAAATGCCTTCCAGGTCTCACTGAACAAGTCACCATAGCCATATGAGCTCTAAGAGAAAGGAAAAACCATAAGGGTATAATGATTATATAATTGCATAAAAAAACCCTCTCTTTCTGATATACAAAGTTCTGTATATGGGTTTCAATCCACAGTTAATATGCACATTTCTATGATGGGACTAAGACAGCCTAGCACAGAACATGGATATTACAGAACACCAAACCCTTCATTTACAAGGGCAGTTAACTCAAATTACTTGTCAGGTAGTTAATTTTTAATAAAACAGTTCTATAAATTAGCAATTTAGAAAAGTTCTTCAGCAGTGGATCAGAATTTCTGAGTTAGAAGCAAGGAGTACCTACTACTGTCCCCAGAGACAACAGAAGACAAACATGAAGTAACAAACACAGGGCTGGTAGAAGGCATGAACCTCAACTCCTAAAAAACCACCTAGATTCTAGTGCAGCAGTAATGTTTACAGTAAAAAGTCACAACAAGCCTGCCTCTGTCACAACATTTTCCTGTTTGGGGATGGACACCTGTATCACAAATTAAAGTCACTGATCTGCTTTGATGGAAGAAACAGACAGGAAACTATGTTTTGCATTACTCTGACAAGCTACCAAGAAGTTTCTCTCCAGGGCAGTATAAAACTTCCCCCTTTGCACTAACACTCTGTCAAAGCTTTTAAGAACCATCTACTTCCTACAACACTGGCCTAATAGCAGGGGCTCTTGTCTTCAAACCTGTAACATTTCCTACACATCTGAGGGCTAAGAGCCACCATCTCTTGCTCTTTGAATGCAATGAAACATGACCTCAGTAGCTATGGTGCAGATTCTCACTTCAAGCTTCCTTTCAGCTCTGGAGCTGGTTCAGGCTGCTTGGGAAGTTATGTGGAAACCATATCAATAAGTAATTTGTAAAGAAGACTACAGAAGAGAGCAGATATCCAGTGAAATGTAAAAGAATCTAAAGCATGCCAGATATCCTTCAGCTGGAGAGGTGCTTTCTTTCCCCTTCTGCCATTAAGCTTGAATGAATTCTACAATCCATACTACTTTGTGGCCATCTGTATTAACAAAAACTGCTCCTCCAGATTAGAAGTAGAGAACTGATCTTCCAAGCTGGAAGTACTCCTTTCTAACCCTATCTGCTCTCCTGTAGTGCTTTATAAACATTGCTTTCCTGCATTTGCAGACAGTCTGCAGATCAACACCCAGTGGATTACCTACTCATTTTCTGCTTTGTTTAACCTACATCTAAGGGCATTACTGTTGGATAAGAACAGTGCATGGCTTCTATAGTAGCTAGAAAGTATGGCTAAATCTAATTACATCAAGTTAAACAAAAAAAAGAATGACTAATAAGCTTGCCCACCTTTCTATCAGCTGAGACAGTTCATCAGCAGTTAGCTGGTGTCATCAGCTGGCTGTACATAGTAATGAACTCAAGCAAACTGAGCACTTAAGATTCACTTAAAAAGATAGCAGCAACAGCACTTGCTTTGAATTATACCCTTAAAAGAGTTATTTGATTCAACAATGTGATGTAAGACAAAAAGTTGCTTTTCAAAGTAATTTACAACACTGTCTGACACATCTGCTCTTTTCAGAAAGCCATCAGAGCTGGTTTAACAAATCCCTGTATAATATCCAAAGACCGTGCTTACTTGGCAAGCATATTTATTTTAGCCTTCAAAATGTAAGAGAACTAACAACAAGGTCTCTTCTAGTCAAAGAGGTTTCTCATGAAACAGTAAGCAAGAGATATTTGCAGTTCTCTATTGAATATTTGTTGTCCTAGTAGCAAACACTCAGAAAGAAAACCCAGAACAAAGGCAGGATGTCATAGCCAAGAACTGTGTGACTTCTGGATGTGATTATACACGTTTTCTAACATATTACAAATTACCTAGATTTTCATTATTTAGTTTAACACTCTCCTACACAAATACTGGCCAGTAAAACTAGTATTACTCTTAAACACAGCCATGGTTTCAACTCAGGAGTGCAGTAGAAAGAGCCCCACTTAAAAACTTGTTTTATGTGTCATCATGGCATTCTGAGAGGGGATTGAGAAAACTGCCTGAAGGTTATTTAAAGTGATTAAGTATTTGACCATGTTTTCATACATATAACGATTTAATTTAGTTGTTTTCTTTATTATAGGCTACACATCCCTGATTTAGAAAGATGCAAGGCTGCATTTCTTTTTAAACACAGAAGGAACAGTTTTGAGTAGATCTACTTCAATATTCATAGAGAAAAAAGTCTACAGAAAACAGCATGAAATGTTCAAATGCTACATACTAGAAATATAGATCATGGTAATTTTGAGGTCACACCAAAAAATAATAAAAAGCCCTAATTATGTACCAGCAAAAGCTGAGGTACAGAGTAGTGTTCTAACAGCACAAGTTTTATTGCAGAAAAATCTGTTCTTGAACTATTTTCTTGCACCTGTAGTAACAGGATCCAAAAACTTACCAGTTGCATATGGCTAAGCTCACAAGCAAGCAAAGGACTGGCTTACTAAAAGCTTCAGAGTCCCTCTACAGCAGAAATACAACCCATTAGAAGTATGTTAAAAGCAGAGCAGACTTACAGTGTCCCACATGACTATGTTGACATCAGTACTGAAGGAATTATTGATATGCTGTGTAATATAAAGGTTGACAAAATCACAGAAGTGATGGTACATATTAACACCTGAGAAAGAGAGAAAGAATTGTTAGCAAAATACTACATTATTCATTCCACTTTTTGTTAGTTCATGCTTTTTTTTTTCCTTAGTAGTATCCTGCATTTTATGTTAGTTTTCCACTGCTTCTGACTGAATGCTTCTCATACACCCTTAAAAAACAAATCTTTAATGGGAAGGAATCAAGGTAAGAAAACTGAAGTAAAATGTGTTTCTCAAAAGTTTAATTAAAAGAGAAAAGCAGCCAAAAGACAGCAAAAAGTTTCACATGCTATTCCTCATTACAGTCTACAGCTGCTCTCTGAACTATATGAAAGCAAACTACTGTTTTAACAATAGATACTTAGCCAAGGGAAACATTCAAAACAGGCCTTCAGCACTGATCTTAGCTCTGCTTTACTGGGGTTAAGGAAAGCTCTGTCTGCAGGACTACAAGACAGAACTTGTAACTGCACACAAGCCAAAGCCCAAGGAATTCCTTTTTTTTTTGTCTTTTCCCTCAGAGCATTCTTGTTCATTCTTGGTTTCTCAAGCTAATACCTGAGACCATGGTGCATAGAAAACTACCACAAAACAAAGGAAGCCCTTGCTAGTGAAGACTAGATCCCAGTTTTGGAATCATGTTACACAGCTCCTGTTTCTAAGCTTCTGACCAAAAAGAGCTGCCATGATAGGAACTACCTGTTGGGCTTCCCATACTGCTCCTATAGCAATTTTCCCCCACCTCCCCTAAAACAAAGGAGCTGGACAAAACCACCTCCTGAGCCACAGCTAGACCACCCTGCTCAAAGGCACAAATTGACAACACAGCAACTCTTTCATATAACTGTTTAGAGGCCTGGGACAACTTTGCTTAAAAAATGAGCTATCTGTCTGCAGGGGAACAAGGGGTAATTCAGTTTATAGTTGCATTGTGCCACATGGTCAGAGCACAGTGGACAGCTACACAGTTTAAACCACAGGTCACCCCACAGTAGCTTGTTTTGTGTGTCTACATCCTGAACATCCTCTTTTCATTAATATTTGTCTGCAAAATATGCTGCATGAACAAAAGGCTGGTGAAGTTCAAAACCTGCCAGATACCACTGGTTGATTCCTAAAGCTGCTTGGGTGCTGTCCCTGTTTGAATACCACTTCTCTAGCATTCTACACATGTAGAATCCTCAATTACTGAACAAATACCCCACACCTTGTGTTTCATGGCATGAAACCTGTCATCCAGAAACACAGCCAAAATCACAGACTCTGCACAGAAGAGCCTTTGGCACAAAGTCAAAGATTGTCACAGCATGGTCAAGAGAACGACTGTGCAGGACAAATGGCAGGAAGGTTTTTATTTATTATGTTTTTTAATCATCTGTGGGAAAATGTAGCTTTTGAAATTTAAGTTTCTGAGTTCATCAATGGAACTACAGAAAAAAAAAAAGAGTGAAGAAGTCACATAATTTTTCAGAAATAAAAATATATTACAAGTGAATTTGACAATCCCAAAGGCATAATGTAGATGGGCAAGCTAGGTATGAGCTCTTTCTACTGCAGTACTGTAGAATAAAACAAACTAAAGATTCCAGTTACCTGCATCTAGTTTCATGAAGTATGTTGGCTTTTCAATAACAACATCACACTGTTCATCTTCTAGGGGCCTGAAGTCTAATGCAGTAAAGGTCTGGAGTTCTGCAAACCTACAAAGATTCAATCACACAGAACATGCTTTGTCATTAACACACTTAAACAGATGAACTTCATACACTTAAGAGTCAGTAACTGTTCACCCAGTCCATTTGATTTAACAGCACTGCTGAAAACTGATAGAGTCTGGCAATTAAAATGATTTGAAATTGTAATGGAAGGTTCTTCAGGTTATGAGCTTCAAGAGGTTAAACACAACCTTTGATCCTCAGGAGTGAAGAGCACCTTTGATCTACAAATCAAGGCAGCAGAGAAGCAACAAAGAGCCTAGATCTGTGGGTCTAACCAACTTGATCTGCATTGCCAAAGACACTTCAGCAAGATCTTCATGCTTTGGTCAGAATAATGAATGCAGATGTAATATTTATTATTCCTAGATCTGAACAAGGATGAGCAATTGAGCTGACAATAGTAGGTAAAGAAGAAAAGTCTTTTCTTCCTCTGCAGCTATTCTTAACAGAAATCAAACATCAATGCAAAAAGAAGGGGGAAAAAAACCACACCAAAACATGAGAAAAGCATAAAAAAGAATTCTTATATTGACCTTACTGGCTCCAATTCCTTCATGTTTGATCAATGAACTGGCAAGGCAGCTTTGATATGCTAACATGCAGCCTGTGATACTTAACTGGCTACCACAAAGCATCCTGTACACTTCCTGCTCAGTCTGTAGACTGCTGCCCATTTCCCACTCCAAACATAGGCTCCCTGGGAACATCATGTGAATATAAACACATGAATATATATCCAGATCAGGCACTGCACTTGTCCCAGCATCACCAAGGACTGTGTGAACCAAGACACAACTGCAAACTTCAAGGCATTTCACAACTGTCTCCTTCTACAGGCAGATGAGCCACAGAACTAGTATATAGTCCAGAAAACACCTGAATGTTAGAACTTCAAATCACAAGATATTTTCCAGTCTTTTGCTGCTGTAAATTAGGCAAGACACAATTACACACAGCACAGTTCAGAATATTCTGCAGAGATGCAATTATCAGAGGTATCTAATATGAACTCTCAACTTGACCTTTGAAAGGAGCAACTCTTTCCTCAGGATAAAATCTCCTACATACAGCTGCTAACTCCAATGAAAAACAAGACAAAACAAAAAAGAATTAGTAAGTGAACTTGGAAGCAGCCTTGACAAGTGATTCTTACCAAGACTGCAGAGGGCTCTTGCGTTGACCTTCAGCCAAAAATGCTTGAACGTTGAGGGAGCAATGACCTCCGATTTCTCCCTTCTGTAAGAAGTCTTCTTTGAATCTAATGCAAAGGAGTAAAAGTCTATCAGCTTTTGTGCAACAATGCTAAAAGTGCTCTGCAATCTTGATTACAAGCCAGCACTAGTTAGTCCCAATTCAGCAAGGTACTTCATACATATTTAAAATCTGAGTATTTTCTTCAGCACATATCAAGCATTTCCCACAATTCCCAAATAAAGATAGTGGTGTCCCACACATTCAGCACTAATTCACCCAGCATATTATTAGAAATCATTTTCACATACCTAAATGAGTAATTTATTTAATTTTGCTACCTGATTACATATAGAAGAATTATTAGTTGGGTTTTTCTGTTTGTTTTTAGTTAACATTTTCTCACTGGAATTCACCTCAGATTTCACAATCCAGTTAGTAACCCAAAAATTTTATGTAACATAGAAAGAGTCAGATGCAAGAACAGGTTTGATGAAAACAAATTATCCACTAAAAGCCCTGTCTAAATCAGCTTATGGGATTGCCTGAGAAAAGACAACAAAACCCATTCTGAAAGGTGTCAGTACCCCAGTCATGAACCATGTCTTTTCAAGTCATGTGCCCAAGACACTGACTTCAAAGATGAAGCAGAAGGAAAAATGGGCAATGCAGCAGTAGTATCAGTTTTTACCCAGTTTTCCAGTATGCAGCATTTTAATTTGGGATATGGGAGATCCAGGTTCAGATCTCTCTCCAGTCTCACTGTATCTAAAAATGCAATTCCCTGGTTCTGGTATAAATGCACCTAGCAAAGGAAAGGGTTTCTCAGTGCCTCATATAAAAACATCACCTGATCAAGAAAGGATGTGACTGAAGACACAGAAAAGCCTTCCTCTCTTCCATCAGGAGGGAGGATTTCAATCACCCATCATCATTCCCTGAAACTGAGAGCTTGAAATAACCTGTACTGCTGACAGTAGCAGCAGACAGCAAACAAGAGGTGAGGATCTCAACAGGACTTTCAAGCAAGAAGTCTCTGATCAGCAGCAAAGCCCATGGCAACAAGCACACCAGCTTTGTTAAACAAATTCTGAGCCCTTTTCCTTGACATCCCTTGGTTTTACTGTAACAGAAGCAAATCAGAGACCTGTCATGGTTTCTCTTTACAGTTCGTAAATCAATGTACAAGTTTGTTGCTCTGCAATGCTGAAGGTACCGAGAACAGGTCAGAGAGGAATCTCCCTGTCAAGAAAAGAACAAGGAGGATTTCAGCAATAATAAAAAAATATGTTTAAAAGACAAGTAGAAAGTATCCTAGCTATCGGAAATACCTACTGGTGCTGCAGGCTTACAATGGGTTTTCATTTCACTGAGCCTCTCTCCAATGTAACCAAAGTCAGCTTGTTTCCAGAATATCTGTTGAGCTGTCTCAATGTCACTTGCCCTGATGGGTGAAGGAGAGAGGAGGGGAAAAAAAACCCCACAAAATAATCAAGGTCCATTGCTCAATCCTAATAATAGTTTTAACAAATAACATTTTTTCCGCTCAAAGTGGAACAGAAGATCCAGTTAGTTACTTTATTGACATCTAAGATGCAAAACAGGAAGCAATTGATCAACTGCATGCAAGTGAAAACATCAATTACAATTTAAAGCTAGTCTCCTGTAAAAGGGTATACTTCTTTTTTTAACATATTTTCCTCTGCTTTTAAAGCTAAGAAAGGAAACTCAGAGTTATTCTAGGAATCTGAATTCAAGGCTAAATCAGAATAATGAAAACATGTGGAAGGGAGCACTTCAAACAGTATTTTCTTCCTTTAAAAGTTAGTTGTTTTAAATCATGTTGAAAAATAAGTTATGCATAAAGATACACAGATACATACCCATATCTTCACAAAGAATCATCCTTTAAACTCTAAACATCAGAGTAATGTTAACTTGACAGCCAGTAGGAAAAGGAGCACTATACTGTTTTTCCAATATACTGTACTTTATACATCCAAAATGAAAACTTACCATCCAGTTTCCACATAATCACACACTGGGTAATTGAACCTGTAATCTGATTTGCAAGATTTCTCATAGCCCCAGCAGGATTTTAGTTTCTTCAAGTGTTCCTGTAACACAGAACAACTGAATGAGGTTAAGTGGCAGCAAAACAGGAAGTTTCTTCAGTTATTTGTCAGTTTATCAGCTACCTCTTGCTACTACATCTTGTGTAAAAGGCTTTTGGTTTGGTCTATTTTCAAATGGAGTTCCAGATTCTTTATGCACAGCAGAGCATGCTTGTTCTAGGATTACCACTTCTCCTGACCCAGTAATTAGGATTCCAGAATCTTCACACCACTGATACAGATAACAAAACTGAGCTCACACAAAGCAGTATAGTCCAAGCTGAACATACCACTGCTCCCCACCAAACCTAGAAACATGGGCTTCTGGGAGGGCTGTAGCAAGCCAGAGAAGGAGGAGCACAGCTTCCAACCACAGCTCTGCAAAGTAGCTCCAGCCTGAGGGGCACTAGAACTGCTCCCTCAGCCCAGATCCTCAGGTTCACTGTCTCTGCTGCACTTGGATGAATTACATGCAGCCACAGGGTAAGATGAAATCAGCATTTTACTGATTTGCCAATACGCCTAGCAGTCCCACAGAAGTACCACAGCATGCTAAAAATCACAGGCCTAGAAATTAACTACTTAGTTCAAACACTTTTCATATGCACAAGAGTCATTCAGATCAAGATCATCATTTCAGCTTTGTCACAACTAAAAGAGAAAGGATAAAAATCTTGCAAAACAGTACATTAAAAATGCAGTTTTGTGGAATCAGGAAGAAAACAACTATCACAAAAGTACCAATTCCCAGCTGAACTGACTTAATTGGCAAGAAGACTCATCTATAACTGCTATGATTCCAAGGACAAACCACTCTACCATTACATTTGGACAAACAAACACACACAAAAAAACCCAAACCTACTTTATATGGGCAATGAGAGTCCTGCTTGCAGATGTCAGCAATGTGCTGATTATTGTGCAGAAAGTATGGAATATGCTCATCAGGCAAGTTGATAGTTCTGTAGCTATATAATGGCTCTTCTGGAATGTGTTTAAATTCAGTAAGGTTTTCAGCTTGAGAGTTAGCCAAAATCTCTTGTAGTAGCAATCCAAAGGCAAGCAACATGAACATGGCAACCTAGGAGTTCTGTACTTACAAAAAGAACAACAAAAAAAAAGACACTGAACATATCTGCAGCAGAGCACATTTCAAGCATACAAGACAATATTCAGCCAAAAGTCAGTCATATAATCAGAGAATTTGGGCTGGTATTTGTGCTGGAGTGGTTTCTTTTCCTACGAAAAGCCAACTTGCACTAGGAGACAAGACTGCAATCTCAGGATTATCTTGGAATCATTAGTCATTGAGGGTTATTACGCACTACCAACTCACAGTCAAACTAAAATGGGTGTGTTTATTTTAGCTAAATCACAAGGGATCCCAAGAGTTCAAATGTGGAAGCTAAGTATAGAGCATATAATATCCAGACAGCAGGAAGAAAATGTAGAAGTATTGGGGGGGGAGGGGTGAGAAGAGGAGGAATTTTAGTTTAAAAATAAGTATAAAAATAATACATTCTCCACTTTGGAAGACGCTAATCATTAGCTGAGGGAAAACTATGCAGTCAAAAAACAAAGGGTCAAACTTCAGCCTGTTTCAGGATGCTTGTTTTTAGTAGTTAACATCACGTTAATAAAATTTTGAATACTGAGATTACTGAGTTATGCACTTAAAATAAACCACAGGCCCACACATATCTACGTGCTCTAAAGCAGAGTAGATACCTTTCTGGTAACGCAACCCTTTCATCAAACACTCCTGCTTTGAACCACTAAACTTCCTGAGGAAAAAAACCCTAGATTGCTTGCATCTGAAAAACCTTTTTTGGCATTATAATTTGCACACTCGCTTGCAACTGAAGCCTTCAGCAATGTTCCTACAATAGAAGTAGTTCTACCTGTTCGGTTCCAGGAGAACTGCTTCAGATTTCCCAAGTACACAAACCTGTGGGGGAAGGAAAACGGAGTTAATAGGTCCCGTTCCTCAGAACACAGTCCTGCTTCTTGGGAAGCATCACAGCGACAGGAGCAGCATTCCAACAGCCCGAGAGCGTTTCCGACCCCTCCGAATATTCGAATACCTGCAGGAAAGCGCTTCCCTTTCACTACAGCACACACCCCGGGGCATGGGAGGGGAGAGATCTCGGGAGGACCACACTGCACCCCAAGCCCAGCTCAAAGCCACCACTGCGCTGTCCGGCTCCCCAAAACGGCACTGCCCCTTACCCTCCCCCGGCTAAGGATCAGTCCTTTCGGGAAGGCGCCCGACACCGAGTGCCAGGCTCGTACTAGTACCAAGCCCATGCTGGACCCAGAGCAGGACCCAGCCCCCGGCCTGTGCTGGTCCCAGCGCGGATCCGGCGCCTGACCCACAGCGATCCCCGTGAGGCGCCGCTGTCCCGCCCGAGCCCCCCCAGGCCGGCGCTCACCCACACCCCACGGCCAGCACTTCACCTCACCTCGGCCCAGACCCGTCAGCCCAGGGCTGCCCCGCCGCCCACGGCACCGGCCGCTCCTCCCGTTACGCGCTCGCCGTCAGCCTTAATCCTCATGCCGCCGCGCCAGCTGCCTGCTGTCCGGAGAGGGCTGGGGGGAGCTCGGCCGGCCGCACCAGGCTCCACCGGGCTAGTAGGGCTGCGCCCACCTCCCGCCCCTCCTTCACACCCGCGGGGAGAGGAACAGGGCAGGGCTAGCAGCACCGCCACACCCCGTCCCGTCCTCCGCAGCGGGGAGCAGCCGTGGCCTGAGGGCTGCTGCCGGAGCCCGCCTCACCTGGAGGCGGCGGGAGCGCCGAGCCGCCGGGGAAGGAGGGAAAAGGCCGGGCCGGGCCGGCGGCGCCACTCGCCGGAAACCGGGCGGGGGCTGTGGGTCAGCCTTCGCTACCGGTTCTCAGCGCCCCAGCCCGGCGGGTAGAGCCGCGGCGGTGCTGACAGGGCCAGGGCCGGAGCCGTACAGCACCTGCCCGGGGGCGGCAGCCTTGCCCCGGCACGGCCCGCGAAGGGAAAGCAGAGCGGGAGTTGGCGGCACGTCTTCCTTCTGCTGCCGGAAATCAAGCGCTGCCGCTCTTTATCGCAGCGGGCACGGCGTCCTCAGGATGGGGAGGAAAAGGGCCTTTTCCTGCCGCCGCACAGCAGGAAGCGGAGCCTCCGGGCACCCCATTGTTTGAGGCGCTACACCCCCACCCCCACCCCCCCACGAGCCCAGGCCCGCCTGGCTTTCACACGGTGAGAAAGAGCCTCGGCCACCACCGCTACGCTGCCTTCAGAATCGTTCGCACTGGCAGGAGGAGAGGTTAATTAATCCCCTGCTTGGCTTGAGCCGCCAGCCAGGCAACACGGCATCGCCCCCGAGCTGCCCTCGTTGGAGCTCACAGCGTCGTTCACAGCTTCCCTCGGTTCCTGCTTTTACAAGCGCCGCAGGGGTTGTAGGCAGCAACACTCAAAAGTGATTGGAATCCTTCCTCTTCTACCCTCGTTCAGAGGTAGGAGATGAGGTACAGGCGTCGGTGAGAAACGCCTGGCACATGACACCTGTGGGAGAAGAAAGCATCGGGGCAGCAGCAGATGCGCTGACATCTGTATGGACACTGTTGAACTGGAAAGCTGTTCTACTGCAATAAAGGAAATTAGGCTAAGTATCACATTAATCCCGTTAACCTCAGTGCATTTTTAAGTAGAACAGCCTCTTGTACCTAAAATCTTTTAGTGTCATGGCTATTTATCCGGCATTTGTAACACCACATTCAAACTAAGTTGGATATAGTCTAACTTCATCAATATTTCCCATTCATACACAGCCACCCACTACAAATTTAAGTCTTCTCAAAGAGAATCAGAGCACACTCTTAGCACAAAATTTTATTTTACCCTGCCCCATGCTTTTTACAGTTTATACACATCTTACACCTGGAAATCAAGGGTTCCAATTTCACCATGTGATAACCCATTCCATTTCATATTTAGGAACACTGTAGCCCTTAGTAAAATAAATGTATGTAAATTGCAACAAACTTGTAGCAGGACATAAAAATTAATAGACCTAACCCTCTGTCTGATGTATGGACACTTAGGATTTGGAACACAATCTCTGCTGTTAAGGATGGAACACAGCACCCAGGGAAGCAAGCACCAGCACAGTCTGTACCTCATCCCAACCCACCTACACAATCAGAAGTTTCACCACTACCTAGGCAATAAGCCCTCTTTGAACTTACTTTGACTAAGCCTTTAAAAAGCATTTCTTCACACTTGCATATGCAGTGAAAATGAGGTATAAGTTAGTTGCTTTCAGAAAGAACAATTTAAAATACTACATTAAAACAGAAGTAAGCTATGAGCTAAGCCATGTTACTTTTCTAAGCAATCTCAGTAATAGCAATGAACTTAGGTGTCCAAGCAGACATGAATATTTCTTCAAAACAATTCAAAGATGACTAAATCAGAACACTATAAAGTCTGTTACTTTCCAACAGCCACTTTGTTTCCTAAGGCTCTGATGATTAAGACACAGTAGGCTATCAGATTCTAATGTGATAAAGTTTGCACTAAATGGGAATAAAGAATCCAAAAAGTCAATACAAATATTTACATCTACTTCTGTAAAATTTAAAAATCTAGTACTGACAAATATTTTTGTATCTAAAACAGATAATGCTGACTACATGGTAAAATTTCCCATTCAGCTCTTCCTGAAAACCCAGGGTAATCTGAGACATACCCAAATCTGTACCTGTGTCAGCCCTGAAGTGTCTACTCACACTACACAGGAAATGTTACCTTCAAAAGCATTGGCAGTAATAGGCCCAAATACAAGTTCCAAGGATTTTATTTATTTAAAGAGTGCTGCATTTCTCTACCAAGATTGTAAAAAAAAATGGTGAAAATCAGCAATTCATTGATTCACTGCAGTAGGTAAACACTGAAGAGAATTTCTAATCATAAAAAAAGTAATTTCCTTTTTTAAGGAAAGGCTAAAATTTTCACATTTGCACATTCTACCACATAAATCAGTAAGTTCCAACAAGTGCTTTTATAAGGAGTGTTGGGTTTGTGTCTTGTTTTGGGTTGGTTTTGCTGTTTTTTGAAACTCAGAGCAACCAACCATGTTTCAACAGGAAGGCAAAGTGTTAAAACTGAGTGTTATAGCAGAAAAATGGTTTTACCTCTGTTTCCAAAACTCAAACAAAGACAGTAAGAGGGTAGTTCCTTCCCACCTTCCCCCACCACTACCACCAAAAAAAAAAAGAAAATGAAAATAAAGTCTTTTATTTTGTTAAAGCAGTTAAGAGTTTCTGTGACAAATGGGGATTTAAGACAAATTTTAGTGTTCTGGCTCTATGGCTTTATTGAAATCCTCAGAGTAACTGCCTGGATCTCAAACTAAACTAGGCTTTTCCACAGACATACCCTTGCCTGTGTGACTTCAGTGAGTAACTGCTCTCCCAATCAGGAGTAAATCCCTAACACCCACAGGAAAGTTTTATTACTGAAATGCTTTTCTCCAGAAGCAACTTCTCATCATTCACATTCCTTTGTCTCTCTCTGGCCACTGAATCCACAAGCAGGAAAGAAGTTCTCTAAGACAAATCACAACATGCACAGATGTGAAAACCACCTCTCACAATAGAGGCAATGGTATGACAAGCAATCTGCCAAGTATTTCACATGAATACCTATGAAGGCTGCAGTTCTGAGATGTAGCAAAATAGCTGCTGTGTGGAATGCAGAGGAAGAGACTTCTTCCCTCAATTCTCAGCATTCCCAAGGGTCCAATTCAAATATTTCCTTTGGTACTACCAAAAATGCAGCTGAACTTCCAAGTCACATGGATGCTGTTTGACCAATACCTTGCTGAAGGAATGGCACTAGAAATACTTTGCAGCCACTGGAGACTTGCTTGAAAACTATATTAAGTCACAGCCCAATTTTGCAAGAAGTCTAAACCTTGCTATTTCTATACAAGGAACCATGAGAGCAGCAGCAATTCATTTAAAAAAATAAATCATTTTTTTTTCTGTATTGCTCTGAATTGTTTTAGCTTCTGTTATAAACAAGCATCCAAATCTAGATGAAATATTGACATATTGGTGTTAAAAGTTAAACATATTTAGAATTACAAGCAGAGCTGCTGTCTCTACATAGCTCCTGAGACAACAAGAGCAATATAAAAGATGAAGCTGTAATTTAAAGTCTCATCTGAGTCTCACACTCTGCTGGAGAGGACTTAGTGTAAAACAGTCAGACTAACCTGAAGAATAATGAATTATGATCATGTTCAGTTGTTGTGAGTATAAAGATGAGATTTTCCTGTCAAAAGACTGTTTCAGATTGCAAGCCACCGAAGAATTTACTGATGATATTTTAGAAAAAACTCAAAGAACAGTTAAAAAAAAAAGACTTCTAATGTCATTGCCATAGATATACAGTTTATGAATCCAAGACTGCTTTAGTAAAACTCACTCCTTCCAGTGCTGCTACTGTTCTGCTTCACTTCTGCTACTGTTTACAAGTAGAATGGTCCTCCATTTAGCAAAAACTTAAATAAAGGGATGGCTGAAAAAGAAATTAAATATTGCACAAATAATTTAACTGCAGACAGTACAAGACACTTAAAGCATTGATTTTTTTGTCAACCTATGAACTATTATAGTCACATTTTCTATAATACAGGGGTTGGGTTTTTTTACAAGACGTTTAAATTCAGCATTTACATAAACAATTATCTTTACAATCTGTTATCATATAATGTTAAAGAGTTCCAGCAGGAATTAATTTTGCCTTTGCTTTAAAAGTTCATCTATCTGAGTCTTGTACATGTTCTTCACATCTTCAAGATCCAGGCGTAGTTCTTCAGCTTCCTCTGCTTTCTCTCCATACATCTGCAGGATTGTATTGTATCTTTGATCCAAATCCTGCAAGGACATGTAATTTGTTATCTGGCTGGTTCTCAACTTCAAAAAAGTTGCGAGTAGGATAGTGGTTTACACTACTAGGGAAAATAATTCTTTTGATTAAATGATTAAACGAATAAATGATTATTTTATCAAAGTGTAACTACTTAGGAGACCTTCTTGTGGCCTTCCAGTATCTGCAGGAGCTACAGGAGGGCTGGGGAAGGACTTTTTGGGATGTTAGGCATCAATAGGACTAGCGGGAATGGACCTAAGCTTGAGGAGGGGAGATTTAGGTTGGATGTTAGGAGGAAGTTCTTCACCATGAGGGCGGTGAGACACTGGAATATGTTGCCCAGAGAGGTGGTGGCAGCCCCATCCCTGGAAGGTTTTAAGGCCAGGCTGGATGGAGCTGGGAGCAATCTGCTCTAGTGGGAGGTGTCCCTGCCCATGGCAGGAGAGTTGGAACTAGATGATCTTTAAGATCCCTGACAATTCTATTATTTACTTTACAATGAAGCACAGAGCAAATTCTTCAGAAGTACTTTGTGCTTTGACTCTCTGAAAATGGCTAGATTTATACTCTAGATCTATAAGGAAGATATTCCAAAGGCAAAGATCCTGGACTGCAAAGAATTACTGCTGGCTTCAGAGCATGCACTGAAGCATCTTGAAATTCAAGTGCTATAAGCATTAAAAAAAAAAACCAGTTGGCAAACTGCACTAAGTTTTACAACAGTTTGGGAAGTGTTTGATCAGGAAATCTAGACTTCTGCACTTACAGAACTATGATCACTTCCAAAATTATTCCAAAACTATTTCCAATATTTCCATTTAAATACTTAAACATTCAGAGGATGAAAATATTTCTCCTATTACCTGTATCAGCACTGCACACCCATTCAGCTTCTGCATCAAACTCTCATAAATCCATGCTATTTATCAAAACAGTCCCTCCTCTAAAAAGATTATTTCCAGACATGTCTTAAATGAAGAGACACAAAGTTCTGTCCCTGATTTACTATGCAAACTTGCCCACAAGTCTAATAACTGCATTTTGAAGTGACTACCTAGTCTTAAGTAAGCATTTGCAGATTCTATAATCCTAAAATGGTTAGGGTATATCTTAAAAAAAACCCAAGTAGATCAATTTTACATCAGATTTACAACAGAAATATACTTACCTTTAACTGCGCACGTAATTTTGGTATTTCCTTCACTTTTTCTTCTAGTTCATCATTTTGATTTGTTAATTTAACCAGTTCTTCTGCCATTATTGATCGAGTTTTCTCAAGATTTCCAATTTCCAGCTAACCAGAAAAGAGGAGGAAAGAATTTACTATATTTATAAAACACTGTATCAAAATATCTGGATATAACAATTAAGGCTTTTTTTTTAAGTCAGATTATAAAGCAGCAAAGCCTGGAAGGACTCACTTTCTTCTCAAATCTGCTCAGTGTTTTGGTTATCTTTTGGTTTGTTTTCTGAGTAGGTCCTCGCCAAAACAAAAAAGGAAGTAAAAAAATCCTCCTCTTGGTGTTCCCCTACACATACCTCCAGTGGCTATCCTGGGTAATAGAATTGTTGTGAAAGGGGAAGAGTGAATACTGTGAGGAGAGAGACTAAGCTTTCTGAATATAAAATTGATTGCATGTTTTTTATCGACCATAAAATCTGAAGATAATATTCATTGCATTAGTATTTATACTTATAAATGCTGTATTGGTTAATGCAAGATTAACTACAGTACCTGTAGATGTGAAATCTCTCCTTCTCTTAGTTTTAGCTGTGATTGAAGGTTTTCAATTATACTTGAGCCTGCTCCCATCCTTATAGCATCATAAAGATTGCTCCCACTAGTAGCTATTGGCCCAAATGAGTGATCATGAGGTTCATCCTACAAAGGAAAGGTTAGAGAAGCATGTGAATTCAGCACCAATACATGTATGCACTACTCTGCAATACAAGTTGCAGTTTCACACTGTCTTGCACAGATGCTTCACAAACAGACATCTTGTAAGCAGGTTTTAGATGTTTCTGCACAGGAGTTACCTTGCTTAAGGCCAATATACTCTTCAAGAGTTGTTGTCTACATTAATAAAACTTCCTGAAGAGGAAAGAAAGCAGCCTGACAAAAAAACCCCAACAATTTAAGTGAGATATGGTACCTGTGAGAGGAAAGATGTCTGAAGACTTGCCATGTCAACTCCACTTAAGGAACTAGAGCGTGACATAGTTGGAGTGCTTGAAACAGTTTCAACTGCAAATGACTTCCGATCCTTTGGAAGAAAAAAGAAAACACCAATACTCATACAACATCATCCACAGGGTAAAGAAAAAAGGTTTACAAAATGGTGAAAGACATTCCATAAAGACCAGACTGCCTTTTTCCACCACCAACTACAGAACACAATGTGACAGATAACCTTTCCCCTTCCCTCATCCCTAAAACAGATGGAAATTCAACAATGAAGAATTGCTGTGCTCCTAACGCTTCTACATTTCACTGTTCACACTCTTCAGGAAACCAAGACAGAAGTTGCAAACTATACCAAAAGAATTTCTCTTTCAAGTAACAAAGGAAGATTCCAAGACCATTTTGCATGCCTACATGTATCACAGGAAGACTATCCTAAACCCAGGATTATGCCTTTTTTTCTTTACTAGTGTATGAATACAATTCTGAGATCTCACATGCTAGTATCTTGTTGACATAGCTTCCAAACAGACTGACCTCTTTTTATAGACAACATCTAAAAGCATGCTAGCCTCTGAAGGACAAAGGATTTTAGAACTGGAGATAAGAAATCAGTATTAGGTTTCTACTTTAATATCAGCTGCCAATTCGCAGTATTTGACTGTTATTAGCAAATATTTGACTGTTATTAGCAGTTACTGACTGCTGAGGACTGTTCTGTGACCTGTGCCTTAAGCTGGAAGGCACATGGTACCTTACACACAGTCATTGGAAATGTAAAACAGGAATTCAGTGGAAACAATACTAGTAGTCTAAGCAAAAAGAACAAGTAGTGTTGGAAGAAAATGAATCCAAAAATATTAAAACACCTCATTATCTCTATTGTATCTCAGGTGAAACAGACTATTACTCAAGACTTATTTCAGTGAGTATCCCACAAGCACTTATTCCACTGGAAATAAAAGGCAGTCACAAGAAAGAAAAAGCCAAGTCCCTAATGCCTAGGCTGACAGAATGTACTGTACTGCTCTAAGTCCACTTTGTTGCTTGTGACAGTTTCAGATTCCAGGCATCTACTAAAATAATGATAGTATCAACAAGACTGAACAGAAGTGTTAGGCTTTGGTACCTTCTCCTTTGCTGCTTCTTGCACAAAAATTGCCTTCTTTCTCTCCTGTTCAACTTTCATCTTCTCCATTTCTAACTGAGTAGCTAGCAGTGTCTACAAAAATAAATACAGCTTGTTACACTCCTGCTAGCTCAGGCTTCAATGATAACATAGCTTGAAGTTGAAGCAAGCAATACCTTCTCTTTCTTGGCATCTTCCAAGGTTTTTGCATACTCATCTTTGAGTCCTTCCAGTTCAATCTCATATCTGCATTGAGGAAACAAAGATGTAATATCAGTAAATAAGTATTCTATGTTTACTTTAGATTCATATACTTTTAAAGCAAACAGCTTCAAGGCTTTAAAACATTATGTAAGTAACAGACTTCAGACAATCTTTAGCCTGAAATAAAACTTCCTGAACAAGCAGGACAACTTTATCAATAGCTGTCATCACTTTGCAGAATTGTATCAACACTCAAAAGAACAAAGTCTTCCAGCTTGCATAAAGATCTGCTGCAGATGGTTATGTAAGAGAGAGCTTACTCTATTTCACTACAATTTCAAAGAGATGCTGTCAACCAAAAATGCAACTCACCTACTGTTTTCATTTTCCATTTTCTTCAGCCTGTTTCTCTCCACTTCTAGCTGAGCCTGAAGGCGTGTATTTTCTTGTCTTAAAAGGCTGTTCTGAGATTCAGTAGAAGACATCTGAATTTTATTAGAAAGAAGTTCTTCTGTAGCAGCCCGTTCCCTCTCAGCAGCTGCTGCCAGAAGAGTCTGAGACTCACCTAATAGAAAGTAAAGAAACATATGGAATTTAACTCTTTGATCAAATAACTACAATAAGGGACAATTATTTAGGCATTCAAAAAAATTTGATATGTTTTTAGTTTAAATACTATCAACTGAAAAAAAAATACTCCAGAACTGTTTGCTGGTTTAAAAGAAATTAAAGATTTTCCAGTGCAGAGTTAGAGGATCAAAGCAATGCAAAACAAGGATATTTCATACTCTTTCAGAATGCAGTATCCAACTACAAATTGCCTCCAAAGAGGAAGTAGTTTCTATGGGTCCATCTTAGGGCATTTTATGCATTTTTCATATAAATAATAGATTACTACTGTATCAACAAATAGATGTCTCATTACCTACGCAGATAAGTAAGTAAATGATTTTTAAGCTTTATAATAGAGAATCTAAGCTGCAGGCTTGACAACTGAAAATGCTGGTGTACTTTCAATGCCTCAAGTGTCCATCCTTCCTTTAGATGCTCTAAGGACATTTATACCACAACAACTCTATCTTACAATCTCACATCACACTGTGTTTTAGACAGAAGCAGTGAATAATTTGTCCAAGAACCTTGGCAGAACACCCCACATACCACTTCCTTATAAGCATTTTGTGCTTATCTCTCCTGAGCCACCATCTGTGCTTTGGGCAAGTGGCAAGCCATTTTCCTTTGCCTTCACCCATCTCACCTCTTCATCAAGAGCCTTACTGTTCAATAAAAGCTAAAAACATCTTACCAAGTCTGTCAGAAAGGTTCTTCTCCAATTTTTCCCAGGCAGAGGTTTGTGCTCCCAGTGTGGCTTGGAGATTTTCTATCTGCCGGAGAAGTGGCCGTGTAGCAGATGTGACACTTTGACTTAGTTCTTGATTTCTATTCTCTGCTTCTTGGAGTCTCTGAAATCACAAATTAAATATAATTAAGCTTTAAAAATCATATGATGGATTAAAAGATTAATATCAAATTTAGCTAAACATACAGCAGCTCCTTTACATTGTAAAATTCCTATCTGTGTTTAGATGTGTAATTTCAAGGTAGAAGCTTAACATTTTTAGATAACACGATAAAACAATAGCCCAAAAATTTGTATTTTGAGAGCCCTCTGGGCATCACTTGAAACATTTAGGCAACAATCATCCTGTGGACCTTAGGAATAAGAAAAATATTCTTAAGACGTAGCTAAAGTGTAATTTAAAACACATTGGTGTTTAAAACAGCCATTGGTGGCTGTACTTTGCCTTATACTAAAATAAGAGCATTACTTTTAAAAGGCATTTACTAATACTGCAGGTAACCAGGAAAACAAAGCCTCTTTTTCAGGCTATTAATGTCATGCTGGTGTTTTATTTCCAATTTTTTAGAAACCCTCCCTGCAGATACAAGTTGGCATCACCTGTTTGCTATAGTACCTGTTGTAGTTCCCCAATTTCCTGGCGCAAATAGTCTTCTTTCCGTGCTGCCTGCTGCTCTGCACGTTGCAGTGCTAGCCTCAGGTCTGCCACCTAAACACACAAGACATTGTCACTAACCTTTTGCCAGAAGTTATAGCTATATTCATTGCTACAGTCCAATGCCATTTTTGAACACTGTCAGACAGTCTGTCTGTTTCCATGTTAAAAGCATGCACATAAATAGTTACACTCATATCTATCACTGCAAATTTGGTCCAACTGAGTTTCTTGAGCTTTGTATCACAGTAAGAGTACTACAATTTTAACACAGAGCCTGTCAAACTCCCTTTGTTTAGGCAAGTAAAATTAAAAATATTTTTAAATACAATAAATATTTTAAAGCTTAGCACAACTGCCACTACAGACTGAACAAGTTCACAGGAAAGAAATCCTGTAAGTATTTGCTAAGTACACAAAAATGAGTTCCACCTTGTATTGCATCTGGTTGATTATGTCAGATGCACACACTACCCACTCATTTGTTCAATTAGTTCTATTCATTGCTTTTAAGAGCCACCTGAACTGCCAAAGCTTCTTGTTGCTGCCGCGCCTCATCCTGGGCCTTCTCCAGGGCTAAGCCAAGCTCTTCCTTTGCCTTCATTTCCCGACTCAGGGCTGCTTCTTGGGCCTCACTGTCCTTTGTAGCATTAGCTTTATGAAGATCTGCAAGTTCCCTGGGAAGGAAAACCAAAAAAAGCAATGAACTTACAGTTTATACAGTGCCAACAGCAGTGACTCTGCAAATAACTTCATAATGGATCAATATTTCACAAGCACTACACAAGAAATAGACACAGAAGCTGAATGTAGGCTTGAAGACAGACACACAAATATCTGCTTACTTGTATGCACTGTCAAGTGCTGCCTGCACACTTCTGTTCCTTTCTTCAAGGTCTTCCACTTCTGCCTGAAGTTTAGCAAGATCTTTTTCTTGCCGCTCTACAACACTGTTCAGTTGTTTAATGCTGTCTCGATGTTGCTTCTCAAGGTCTTCCTTGCCATCAAGCACCTATTACAGGGCAAACAAGCAGCACAAGACTAATCCCAGTACATAGCCTAGACAGTGCCATCTGAGAGCAATGACAAGTGTAGCAATCAATTCAGGATGTAGTTACACAAAATGACTAAACCCATCTAACACTTTGCCAAAAGAAAAAGGTTTTGCTCTTCCATCTTCCCCAGAGCACAGGGCTGCTCTTCACAAGAGTTTCACACACTTCCTCACACTGGATCTGCTGCTTGTAAGGTCTTAATTTAATCACTAACCAAGCAAAAAAAAAAAACCAACCTGCCCAAATTTTGCTGGTAGAGGTTTACCAGTTAAAATTTAGTGTACTGAATTTGGGCAGCCCACCTGATACCAGCAGTGCAAGTACGAGCAAGCCGTTGGAAAGATAGCCGACTACAGTTTTACTCTGCTCTGAGAACACACACAGAAATCCATTCTCAGTGGTCCAGTAATATGAAATAGACAATTATCCCAGAAAAGAAAAAAATGTCAATCTAGAGCTTCCCCACAAGGCTACTCTGCAGCTCATTTAAAAAGCTTTTTTTAACAACAGACAAAATCCAACCAAACAAAAAACCCACAACCAAACAATTATCTCACCTGTTTTAAATGCTGCAACTCCTCTTCCAATTCCTTAATCTTTTTGCTCTGTTTTGTGTTAGTATTTTCTCTCTCTTTCTCTTTGGCTCTTAATTTCTTAATAATGTTGGAATTGTGCAGCTGCTGTTTGGAAAGCTTTTCTCCTGTGAAGAACAAGAACATAAAACTAGTGCATACTGCTGTTATTCTGTGAATTAACTCTATCCATACCTCCTCCTGCTCTTCAGTATGTGAAAATAATAATAAAGTATGTATGGAAATACTCAACACTTTTTCATGCAAGTCCTTAAGTTCTAAATCTACCTTATCTTGAGATGACCTTACTACACTAAGCTATAGTAAGATAGGACAGGCAATGAAAGGCTTTGAAAGTTAAGAAAATAACATACTATCAGGAAAAAAAACAAACCAAAAACCAGCATCTTCATTTAGTAACTCTATTTTCTTTCCAAAATTAAAAAGTAGTAAGGGAAAAACCCTGCAGAAATGCTTTTAACCATGCCCTGGTTAGATTTCTGCTGGATGGAAGATGGAGCATTGTACTGCATGCTGGTTTTATCTCACAGTATCTTTTAATGCATGCTGCAGCAAGTGCCCCTCTAGCCATCTGTATCTGATCCCTCCCATTGCTCTTTGCTATTAATTGAATAGTTCAAACGTTCAGAAACATCTAACATGCTTCAAATGTAATTTTTTTCCTAAGTTAGTACATTACAAGTTATTCTACAAGTTCTGAATAATAAAAAATGGCAATTCTCACCTTCCTCCATTAATCCTTTGATTTGCTCCTCTTTTTCTTTCAGTATTTCAGCAGTTTCATTGGTGTTAAGTCTAGTAGCTAATTCTTCTTTAACAGTCTTTACTTCCTAAATGATAGGAGAAAATACTTAGGATCATTTATCATTTATATTTAAGGGAAAAATGCACAGTAAGTTACACTGATCACCTTTTTCTTTTCCCCTCCATCTCAAAAGGCTTTTCTCTGAGAACAGCTTAAGTTAGAAGGGAATTCTGGAGATCATCTGATCAAATCAGATTGCTCAGAGTCTTAATCCACCAGGTTTGAAAAAACTCCAAGGAAGTAATAAATTTTCTGTACAGTTTATTCCACTTCCTTCTTCCATTTCACTTCCTATACTTTACAATTTTGCAATATAGTAAAAATAAACTGTATCAGATAATTTTCCTACTTCAACTCACAACCGTGTCAACACAGTGAAAAAACCATGAAAAGGGTTTTTTTGTGGTTACAGACTTGAGTTTACTTTTGCAGACTAGCTAGAGAAATGTAATGCTGCAGTATCAGGTCAAGAACATTTAAACTCCATAAATGTCATTGCTGCAGACTTCTTTATTCATTCCAAACCAATCTGTCATCAGTCCTTAATTATCCTACCAATTAATCCTCCAAAGAAGCCATTCCTGTTGTTCACCACTTCCCCACATCCCCAGGAAATGGGGATGCACACCAATGGAAATGCATGTATGTGTACAACGTAAATGAGAGCAGATGTTAAACCTTTTTTTCCCTAAATCAGACTAACTTTGACTTAAATGAGTTCCTTAACTTTGTTCACAACACAGCTGCAAGAATACAGTTATCAACACTAGGAAATAACAATCAGTCTGGGAGGCCAAATACAGCTTATGCTAATTTAATTCCCTAGGCAGCCTCATCTCCTTGGATGGTAAGATTGACAGAGAGATAGACAATAGGCTAGCAAAGGCATCGAGTGCTTTCGGAAAACTCTAGAAAAGAGTCTGGCGAAATAAACACTTGAAGAAAAGTCCAAAGCTCAGTGTTTCTAGAGCCATTGTGCTGTCTACTCTTTTCCATGGTTCCGAATCATGGGTCATCTATCGCCACCACCTACGACTCTTGGAGCGCTTCCATCAGCGCTGTCTCCGGACAATCCTAAACATCCATTGGACAGATTATGTGACCAATAGATCTGTCCTAGAACAAGCAGCAATTTCAAGCATTAAGGCCATGTTGCTGAGAACGCAGCTGTGCTGGGCAGGTCATGTCTCCAGGATGAAGAACTACTGCCTTCCTAAAATTACGCTTTAGGGTGAACTTGCCACTGGCTGTGGCAAGAGAGGAGCCCCGAAGAGGAGATCCAAGGACTCCCTGAAACAACAGCTCAGCCTTGGCCATATTGATCAACTTGACTGGTCTACTCTGGCCTCCAATCGGGAGCTCTGCACACACACTATCTTTAATGCAGCTGATGTTTTTGAGCAGGCACGCAGGATCACTCTTGAGGAGAAAAGACAGCGTAGAAAGAATCGTGTCTTGCAGGTTATACCTCCCAAGGAGTCCTTCTACTGTGCCTTTTGCAACCGCTCTTGTCTGTCCCGCATTGGCCTTGGCAGCCAGCAGCGCTTGGAAAAAGCGTGGGTAGAGCCCTCTCTGGATCTTCGTTCACGAAGCCTAGCCATGATGATGATGAGTTACTAATACCATGATGTAGCACCTGTCAGTCTCATACTTTTCCCCTAGCTTCATTTTTATGAATTTACCTCAAGAAATGTAATTGTTCTAAAACAATAAACATTTTTTTCACTAAAAAGCCAAATTACCTTTTTAGCTGCATCTCTTTCTTTGCAGGCTAGCTGGAGCTTCTTCTCAGCATCTGCAATTCGCTGAGCAAACTCCTCTTTAAGAGATGAAAGGCTGCTGCTCTCTTCTTTCATTCTGAACATTTCACTACATTTGAAATGAACATTTCAGAACAGTTGCACAGTTATGTGACATGCCAATCATTACGCAAAAGGTTGTCTTATAGGCTTTTAAAATGTGTTTTATGTTTGTTTGGGTTTGTTTTGTTTGCCTGTTTTGGTTCGTTTGGGTTAGGTTTGGTTTTGTGGGGTTTTTTTTTCTTTTCTCATTTTACACATGTTAAGCAGAAGTCATAAAAACCACATCCATATTAGGATTACTGATCAAAGATCTTTATTGATTCAGTAATTTACCCACAAAAACAATGAAATGCTTGACTGACCTTAAATGTTTTGCCCTCTAATCAAGGTCTTTCTGATTAACCATAATCTGGATCCTATCAGGGTAAATGACTAAATGTATTTTTAAGTTAACACCAATTTAGTCATTTATCGATATGTGAAGGGATTATTCAACTCTTAAACTTGATACTTGATCACTAAACTGATAAATACATTTTTCCCCTTTAAATTCTACCTGATTTAAACAATGAATTCAGGTTTCTCCCTACAACTAGCCCTCCTACTACATTTTCACTGCCTACATTTTAGTCAGCAAATTACTTAGTAAATCAAACTCATCATCTGTATTAGAAAAGTCTATCTCCCTTAACAGCTGAATCCAATCTTATAACAAAGAGATTTATCTAACCAAGCCTGACTCTACACATCTGTTTGTCATTCCTTGTGCTTATTTACTTAAAATCCTAGCCTCTTCCCAAAGAGATTCTGGCCCCAAGAAATACTGTGTAAAAAAAGCACCATCATAGCACATGCAGTCATCAATTCCACCTTTCCCAAACAGTGCACATCCCTTAACCTTTGTTCTAGTTATAAAGCTACTAGTTTTATGACTTTGTCTACTGATTGCATTACAGTATAGTTACAGTTATATCCACTGCTGTGCATATTTTCATACTTACTCTTTTAGGTTATCATAAGCTTCTTCCAGGCCTGCTTTTTCTTTACTAGTACTTAGTAACTGTGTTTCCCTCTTCTCCAGTTTCTCAGTTAATGAATCAATCATCTGGACAATGTTTTTACAGATAAAGATCAGATGAATGGAACAATTAAAACACAAGAGGGGCAGGTTTCCCCTTTCCCCCCCCCACAATTCCCTCCCAACACTATTTAAAGTTGAATTTGTCAGTGTTTTCAGGAATTGGAGGTCTACCATGTTTCTGCCACATTACTAAGCAATATTGAAACACAAGACACCTGCTTTCTACAGGTGTAGAACTCCTACTAAGTAAGCACATGTAAGTTCCTCAACAGAATCATCAACAGTTGTATTTAATTATAAATTTTTAAACAGAGCTGATAGCCTATAAAGCTATTGCTAACATCAACCATTAAAACCCCCAGTGCTCCTTATGGCACTCTTTACAGAATAATTTACATTGGAAATTATGTTAGCACAAAGCAGCAGAACAGCATCAGATGAAGGCAAAAAACCTTCAGGAAGGGTCAAGAGCTCTTAGCTCACATCATCAAAATCATTTCTTAATAACAGAGAAATAACACATGCAAACACACAAATATAAACAAGTGAAACAGATTCTTTAAGTATAGCTCAATGTGGCCAATGAAAGATAAATTTGTTGTGGTCCATTATCATTTCCCACAATGTATAACTATTTCAGTTAGGAGAACCTTTCCTTAAAACAGAGATTACACTGGGGAGATATGAACTCCTATAAGGAACTGCTTTTCCCTTATTACTATCAGAAACAGCATCAGTATTGCAAATACACCTACAGCGCAAAGCCAAGAGAAAGGTTCATTTATGTCACATATTAGGCACACAGATTACAAGCAAAGCAAAATACAAAGAACAGGGCAAAAATATATGTGAAAGGACCTCAGAAATTAAAAACAAGAATAGAGGGACAGGAAGGTGACAAAAGAAATGGAAAAAAGTGCACACAATACACTGGCAGAACTGGACAAAACATACTGCTTCAGAGCTCCAGTTTAGCATTTCATGCACTTGAGTATCCTACTTCATCACATTTCCAGCCATTCCATCTATCTAAACTAGCCAATACAAATGTCTTTTAATCTATTCACTATTCATAATTATGCTTATCTTCTCTATTAAAAAGCCTAGTGTATCTTCTTTTTAAAAGTAAAGATTGTCTGCTAAAAACAAACATTAATTTATCTAGTAAAAAGGGCTTATTTACACTAACTACATCATATCCTCAAAGAACATGATTAATGCTCCTGGAATGTAACCAAATTTTGATTGTTTGGAAATCTGTGGAAAAAAATTGGTTGCAAAATATTATTGCTGAAATACTAAAGCCTTATATTTCCATAACTCAAACTGAAATACTTTAAGGAATCTCCTCCACCCTTCAGAGAAAAAAAGTTACACCAAAGAATTAAAACAACACATTAGACTTGTCAAGGCTTCCTGTTTGCTAGCACTACTCACAATTCACAACAATGATAACTAGCTGGGTTAGGTCAAACCCAAAACTATTTGACCATGTATCTCACCAGTATTCTTCCACTGCAGAAGATCAAGGGCAGTCTTCTACAAGGTAAGGTGGCTCAGCATCAATTAATTCATTCAAATAACGTGAAGCTAATACCTATATAATGAGATGATAGCAGTTTCATTTGTAATTAAAGGGTGTCTTTGCAAAAAAATCATTTTAGTTACCTTTTTAAGCTCTTGCTTTTCAGTGTCCTCTTCTAGTAATTTTTCATCAGCCTCCTGCTGCTGTACCTCAGTCTCCTCTTTCACAATCTGTTCCTCAACAGTTTGCACAGGAGCAACCAAAACATCTGGCTGCTCAGAATTCACAGGGGTTGCACTTCTCCCACTCTCTTCCAGATCAGCTTCCTCAGCATGTAAAACAGGAGTCTCAGTCAAATTTTCAGACGTATTTTTCAGGGCATCAACCGTTTCTGTCTTTGGCACAGAAGGACTGACAGCGACAGATGCTGAAGCAGAAGCCCTGCCTGATAACTCATCATCTGAATTTATTTCACTTACACTTCTACTATCTAAAGACTGGACACTAAATGAATCAATTCTTTCAAAAGCATCAGAGGAGCAGCAGCTCTCAGTCATTTTGGGGAAGTCATCTAAACGATTATAATCTGCGCAGGCAGATGTAGATAGAAGCTGAAATGATGTCTGCATTAAATGCAGACTGGATTTTGAATCTGCAGCTTCCTGTCTTGAGCTTACTGAGCTCTCACTTATTACACTTTCATGGTCCAGAACTTCAATGTCACTAGTTGTGGATGTCCCAGAGGAGAAAGTGCTAATTGGAGGTGATGGTGTATTGCTTTGCCTGTCCTCAGTCTTTCGCTCCTTAGTTTCCAAGCCCATGTCTTTTGTACCTGCATTAAGAGGCTGGGAAGTGCTCTCCGGTGCACCTCCTGATCCAGCTCCTCTGACACTGGATTTGTCATTAAGAGCATCTTCAGCAACTTCCAAATTTAGAGCAGACACCTTTTTGTCAGTAACTTCCTCTGCGCTTTCTTCATGCTTGGCATTAAGCACAGAATTCTCTTCTAATTTCTCCTTGGGAATATCAAGGTTTTTCAAGTCCACTAGGCCAACTACAGAGGAATCCTTCACTTCTGTCTCCGTTGTCACTGGTACTTCCAGCTGACTTGGAGGTTGAGACTCCTTTAAAGTGCTTTTCACCTCCTCTTTGGGTCTCTGTGATTTGGCTGGAGGTGTGGACACCACTGGATTTTTCTGTATACTCTGAACATCTGTTGGAGAGAGAAAGGCACTGAAGAAGCTTTCAGATTCATCTACTACTGTCCTCCTCACTGGCTTAGTGATTGCTGTTGGTGATATTGGCTGATTCTGTGGTTCTGTATTTGAACTTAAGCCCCAGGAAGAAGTATCCCATCCTCCACTTATGAGAGAATTTGTTCCTAAAACAAGAAAAAGAAAGAGATATACCAATAACACTTAAAATGTATTATTTTTCAGTACTTGTATTTTTACATGCAACAGTTCAGAAAAAAAAAGATCAGTATCATATAACTTAAAGTGAATATTATTAATGATCACAAACAGCCATCATTGTCTTTACTACTTCCTTACAAAGCTTGGAACCAATTTTTAGACAAAGCAAAAGAAGCTTAAGGGAGACAAAGTAATTCTAACACATAAGGTGGACACAAACACCTCTAGGAAGCAGGAGTACTTGATTTGAATCAACTTGTTCCCTCCCTGTTAAACAGCAACTTCAGAGAAAGCAGAAAGAAAACACACACCAATTAGACCAGGAAATCCAAGAGTGAGGATTTCAGAAAGAAGATGAACAGAAGTGTCTGGGAAGGGAAAACAAGCACACACAGCACTCTGAAAGCTCTGTGGGCAAGTCTGAAGCCTATGTGGGCACAGAAAAGAGGCATTTCCTATGCAAAGGCAGTGTGGCCTCCTGCTTCCCATAGTGAGAAGAGGTTAGGCAAAACAATCTGAAAAACTGTAGTTTAAAAGCAGATTTATTCAGACTACAAAGGAAAGAAACAATCACAAGTTATGTGCCAGTAGCAGACTGACAAACACTTCACACAGTTACAGATTATAGGAGGAAAAAACTTTAAATATTTTTAGAATTCAAAATAAAAGAAGGGTTCTTGCCCTTTCCATTTCTAACAGGATTCACCTTTTCCCTCACACACCAAGCAACAGCTGATATGAAGCTGACAATACACATTGTCAGCAGCCCAGCTAAGATGATAGGTTTTTTCCTCCTCTGTGGAGAAATACTGAATTGATCAGTACTGAGCATGCCCCAGACTAACATCAACAGTTCCTATTGTTGTATTTCTTGCCGGTTTTCCAGGACTTGTCAACAGCAAGGATAATAAGAATTTCAGCATCAAATTTCAGTAGCTTCCCAAGTAAGATAAATAAATAAATATCCAATTTGATTTTGTACCAGCAAATATAATCTGGGCAACATAACTATTTCAAGCCACTTAAAAATAAAGTCACTTTATACAGCAGCTTCTACTAAAAAATGCCAACTTATCTTTAAAACAGACTACTGCTTTCAGAAACTGTTGATAGCTATTGCCCTCAAGATCTCAAATTCAGATAAGTACTGCACTCATTGCCAAAAATAATACAAATACCTGATTTATGACTCTACAGCTTTAGGAAAAAGCCCTGTTAATGAACTGTAACATTCAGAAAATATTTTGATTTCTTTTAAAAACAAGTATGTTTTCCTTGAAAAACAGATCTAGGCTGATCTTTGCTGTTTTCCTTACAAATTACAGATCTAACAGAAATACTAAGATATAAATTAAGTTATAAAACAGTTTGGACAAGCATGATACAGTCTTCTATAAAGAATTCCTTTAATTTTAGACATCATTGGACTACCTAAGTTACTGCTGAGCCCTTCCTCCCACAAAGGGATGAAGACATGCAAAACTGACCATGAACTTTGCTGGGTAACCAACCTAGAAAACACTTGCAGTTCCTACAGCTTTCAACTTTCAGAAATCTAACATGCAACTAACCTTCTCCTACGAACACATACGTTTCTTCTAGATTTAGCTGCAAAAAGGACAGTGATTGCAGATGACTTAGTTTTTCCCATCCTTTTCTCTATTCATTCTTATGTTTAATTTACTGGAGGGCGGGGGAAGGGAAGTTTCTAATCGGAGTTCATTTTTGCTCCTTCATTTCCCAACAGCAACTTTGAACTAATGATTCTTTCAGGTTCTACACCAGCACACACACAACAGAAACACTTCCTCATAACCAAGCTATCACGATTTTTCCACCAACACATTCCTTTCAGCAGATGTTGGAGGATTCTGAACTTAACACCACAAAAAGTGGAAGCTTCCACTTGCCTTCCGTGGACCAGATTTTCAGCTTCTACTCTGCTCCTCCTGTCGCAAAAAGCAAAGCCATGCAGCCCTCAAAGAACGTAATTTCCTTTTTTTTTATTATTAACTAGGTGAATTTTATCACCTACTAGTCCCTCTGTCAAAGAAATAACGCCTTAAGAAATACGGGTATGAAGCACGCTGCTACCCAAACAACCAAAGCACGACACAGGTGACTACAACCAGGTACTGCGTGGGCTACTGAGGCGTCCTCACATTTTTATTAGTGTTATCCCTCCCTCGCCTGTAAGGGGGGAACAAGAAGTACCACAGGCATTGCAGAACGGGCTTTGAACAGGCAGGGCCGGTTAAACCCCCACAAGGGTAACCCCCTGCCCCAGGTTAAGAGGGGAGAGACGGGAAGGGTCGGAGGCGGAGGGCGAGGAAAAGGCACCACCCTAGCCAACCCTGCCCACGGGGCGGGAGGAAGGCCCTGAGGTGAGGCGGCTGAGCCCAGCCCACTCCACGCAGGGGCTAGAGACACGGCGAGAGCTGCCCGCTGTCACCCGCGCTTACCGTCGCCGTAATCGGGGATGACGGTATCGGGCCAGGGACTCTCCTCGGCCTGAATATCCAATACCCGGTCGATAGACTTCTGGGCCTGCGACAGCGCCTGCTTGGCGAAGCTGGACAGCTGCGAGGCGTTGAACCAGCTCATCCTCCGCGCTGCCCGGTCCGGCACCGGGCAACAAGCACAGAGGCGGACACGGAGCGACCCGCCCTCAAAGCCCGCTCCGCGGCGGCGGCGGGGCCGGCAGCCTCAGGCTCGGCTGCGCTCGGCGAAGAGCGAGGGGAGGGCGGCCCCGCGCCTGCGCGCCGCCGGGCTCCACGTCGCAAGCAAGCCTGCGCGCAGCCGCCCTCCCGTCACCGGACACGTCTCGAGAGGCTGAGTAAGGCCTTCCGCCTCGGTACCTGTCATGCCGGAGGGAGGAGGTGAGCCCGACCGCACTTCCGCCTCGGTACCTGTCATGGCGGAGAGGGCGAGCCCGCCCCACTTCCGCCTCAGAACCCGTCAGCCTTCGCTATCCCCAACTCCTCCAGATTACATACTAAAAAAACCTTCATTTCCCACTTCTAAGTGCTTCCTTGGGCTGCTTAACACAAATAACAAAGGACACACTTCTAAAACTCAGCACCTCAACTCGCTGCTTTAAGCCCCACAGCTTATGTGGGATCATCTAATGTTTCTAAATGCTGCAGAGCTGTTAAAAATTACCTGGTTAAAAATCACAATCAAGTGCAAGGCTGGAAAGGGGAAAGTTTAAACACAGTTCGCACACATCAAGTAAAATCATAGAGCTTAGAAAGGTCTGACTAAAGCAGCCAAATGATGCTCTGGAATTTCTAATTGAGGTTACAAAAGCTCTTCAATGTCTACTAATAAGCCACAAAATAAGAAGTTTTCATTTACTTTTTTTTTTTATTAATAAATACCTTAACAGCACCAGTGATACTTGAACAAAATCCTGCAAAACTGCAACAGTGGCTGCTTGGGGACTGTGAGGGGGACACATCTGTATTTTCATGTACAGTTAGTTGATCGTTTTGTCCTTTTATGTTTGCTTGTAAACAAAGTAACCTCTTCCATACTTAACACCTTTCATAAAATTGATCAAATCAACAGCAAATAAGAGAACAATGCTTATTTTAATCTTTTGGTTTTGGGGTGACTCATCAAATGTATAGGAGTGCTACAATTTAAAACCAGATTGTCATGGTTCCTTTTAAAAGGGTCTTCTCTTTGCATATACATGTGTACACATGTGTTGACTACAAGACTTTTGGCCACCTTAAAGTTTCCATGTGTCTGAAAGCATATTAGCATTAACATTTTGACATCAAAACTGGAAAAAAGTGTGTTCCTATACATCAGAGTTCTGTACATTAATAAGCATTTATACAAATATAATCCACCAAACAGTGGCTTCTACATACAATTCTGAAATTTGGTGATTCCTTTGTATTACCTAACCTTGAACAATGCCAGAACTAACATGAACATTTCAGGTTGCTTTAATACCCATAGAGTACATTTGTTTTACAAGGTGAGTGGAGATTCCTCTCCCTGTATATACAGTTAACTTGTGAATAAATTAAGTGGTAAAGTGAAGCTTGAACAACATAGTCTGTGGTGTAGTAACATCAGCAACTGCAAGCTCCTGGCCATCCACAAGCCCCAATTCTGAAACAAAAAGAAAAGTTTAACTATGTGGTTTGTCTTTTTATGAATGCCATTCCCACAAACGATAAATACAATGAAATAAAGCTGCAAACAGCCCAGTAGCCCAAGTAAAATTCACCTAATTCAAGCAGGAAACTAACAGATCTTGTCAAGAAATACATAAAACACGAAGTATATTTAATTTACATCACTTATATGAAGTGTATATCAGTTAGCAATATTGCTTTGTTGCAGTATTTTTCTCTGCATCTGCCCACACTTCACAACTGAGCAATTTAAAGCTCAACCCTGTGCAACCTGAGAAAGGAATATTGCATGTAAAAGGATAAGGAAGCACGTTTTGCTGCATGGTGGAAAATAAAGCTAAACATGCCATAAAGAGGGATGAAACTGATTTGACTCTGTTTAGAGGAGTATCTTGAAAATCTACAGGTGACAACTACATGATACCTTTCAGTGTCTTGGAAAGATTTGGCCTTGTTCGCTCTTCAATGGAAGCTACTGTCTGGAGAGGAAAAAAAGTCAAAGTTATTTCCTTTAAAATTCAATAAAGAAAATGTCAATAAAGGTAATTAAAGACAATTATGTATGTTCACATTACCTGTAAATAAAGTGTTCTATTTCCCCCATACATAGTTGCTGTGATTGCAGGAGATTTCATTTGCCTATATATAAAACATTTTTTAAAAGGACAATCAGGTAAAAATGGATGTAGAAATTACCTTTTCATACACCACCAAAAATTAGCAAGTAAGTCAAAACAGTTGCACACTTACAATGAAGCACTATTTGTCAAGTAATCCAAGACCTCCTGCAATTTAGCTGATGGGGAAATCTCTATGTTTTGGGGAAGTTGGCTGCAGGCTGGACAGTTCTCCTACAGCAAAGTAGCACAAGAATCCACGTTACATTAAATATCATTTTAAAAAATGCTGCTAATAACATCTCAAAACTATTTGTGTGTTTGTGGGTTGGGTTTCTTTTTAAATTTTTTGCTCTAGAAATATTAATACTGTTGCAAATATTAAAGACAAAACCCAATTCCTCATGAAGCCTGTCACTGTTTGACTGGTTCCCATCAGCAGCTAAATCTTTGTAAATGACAAACTTCAGCTGACATAAAACTTAATACTACAAACTTTCAAATCAAGAGTTGTCATAACTTCTTGAAGTTACGAGACTCAAGTTTGCTTAAGAGACTTCTTCAGATGGCATCTCTTATTTTGTAAACCACATTTCCTGTATTACAGGGGAAATCTTAAGGATTCACTTTCAAAGTCAAGCACTGTTTTCCTTTGCAGCAGCACAGCAGAAACAGTTGAGATACCAATATTGCACCAGCAGATACCACAGAAACAGCTGTCTGAAGAACTGTCCTATAGCAGAAGCTATTTTTCCAAATATTAAGAAGCTTTCCCTAAACAGGCAAAAATTAAATAAGCCACTACATGTGGTATGCAATAGGTTTTGGTAAACTGATAGGTAGAAGGAAAGGTTTCATTACTAGGACATCAAATAAAACATCTGTTGATCTGAAGGTAAAACAGTCCTGCTACTCTACCTGGACAGAATGTCACTGTCAGCACTATTAGACCCCAAAACCATGGATGATTTTTTAAGAAGTAAACTCCTACATGCTAAAAACAATACCAAGAGAAGTACCAGACTAGTAAGATTATCATTTCTGCTTTTAAATCTTCAGAAATTTCATTTTTTAGTACTAAGGGCCAAGAGATTCAATTCTGGGTTTCAGAAATACACACAAACTGTATGAATTCAGCAAAAATCAAGGAAACAATCCTGCAAGCCTTTAATGGCACTAACCTTTCTTTCAGCTTCAAATGTGTATGTGTATAATCCATCCACATCATTAAACACCAAGTAGTTGTTAAGAGGAATGTATGCACTACAATGACAAATATGTTAAGTGTTAATAGATGTCATTATGTGGCAAATCATGTATTTTATTAATAAAAAAATTCAATACCTTGTGGCTATTTTAAAAACTTCAGTGGCACAAACAGCTGGAATGAGAAAAAACAAACAAACAAATCCAGTTTCTTTTTAGCTCTTATCTCAGAACAAGCAGAATTTAGTGCACAGAGCTGTACCAAAAAAGAAATGACAAAAAAACCTCATCAAGTGTAACAATTTGTAAGAAGAAAAATAAACACCACAGATTTGGCACTAATTTGAGACTGTATTAAGTCTATATATTGTGAGTGTATTAAGTTTATATATTTTGTTTTCCAGTTTTTATCAGTCTCAAATGCTTTTCTCACTCCCACAGCCAGACATGAACTTAAAATTTATAGTCACATGCAGTTTCTCAATGGAAAATAGGAATGAGACTCTAAGAATAAATCAGACCCATTTAAAAATGCCTATTATCTTTCCCCAAGTTCTCAATTCCAGACTCTGAAGTCTATAAGGTTAAGTGCAATGAGTTCTGTTAGCATACCTGCAATTACTGCATTTGTTGAAGCTACTGCTGGAATAATTCGTTTAACCACCCCTGTAAAAACAAAACAAATCAAAAGCTTTGTCTTTTCCAAGCAACTATACTGAGAAATGACTTTTAGCCAGAATAATTACAGGAGAGTGTACCCAAAAATACGTTAAAATTTACGGCAATGTGGAGAAACAGAAGGAATCACACAAAGAGAACTAGTGAACAAATTCTAAAAGCACGTATTCTGTATTTAGCACTGAAAATTCAAACTCAATTCTACTCCTGTTTAACTGGAGAAATGCAAAAGGAAAGATATTTGGTTCTGGTATTCCTTCTGCAAGAACAAGCTTGCCAAGTTGTATTGGCATCTTCATCCAACTGTTCTTCCTGAGCACATGCAGTCAAACAGCACAGTACACAGATTGATAGGAAGCAAGACTTCTAAGCATACAAGTTTGTACATCAGGAACAAGGAGGTTCACTCTTTTTTCAAGCCTGCCAAAAAGCCAGCAAATTCCTAAGTAGTCTGAAGTTCCTCTGGCTTCTCATTATTGACTTATACCCTTTCATACCTGAGAAAAGAGGCATAAAACTTTAAACTTTGCCTTCTTTTTGCTATATACTTTATAACAGAAGCATTTTCAAATGCTGAAAACTGCAGCCATCTGCAAGTACATTAATTATATTTAGGAACTGGAGCTTACATTTATCTGCACAAAAACAATACTCCTAGAGAAGTCAGCATGAACTGCTGGAAAGAAAAAGACTATCTGCAATACACTAGGTGGAATCTGAAGATTCTCAGGAATCTGATACTCAGGGAATCAGTTTGCCCTTCGCTGATAGAAAAGTATACACTAAAGTTCAAGTGTGGTATTTCAAGCCCAGCATTTCAAAAGCATTCTCAGTACTAGAGGTCAACAAACAGACAGAGGTTACCACAAATTCTATTTGGTTAGCATTCAGAATGCTGGTTAAATGAGTGGCAGCATTCTGTACTTGCATGTGAACAGGAGCATACACAGCAGTAAAAAACAGATGCTATAGTCTTAACCAACCTAAACTAGCATAAAGTGTTGCTGTTGCTAAAAAAAGCAATCACATTCTTTTGTTCCTGCTCTTTGACCCAGCAAAATTGGTCAGTGTAATCTAAACTGTGGAGCTGCTCCAAGTTAAAAATAAAATGGCAAGAAAAATCTTCAGTTTTGTCCCAGATAAGTTCCTCTGATTCATCATAAAAATATTTGTGCTGGCACAGGAAACAAGCTGCTTGTTTCTGTTTTAAGATGTTAAGGGAGAAAAGAACTATTTCTTTCTCAGCAGAGCTGCCAGCTTAGTCATAACAAATACAAAAAATGCCAATGCAGCCTAACTGCAAATGCCACAACCTTAAGAGAAATGCTGTACCCTTACCTTGGGTGAGTCTGTATGTAACACCTTTAATATTAAATTGTGATGCTCTTTCTAAAGACTTCTGGTAAATCCACTGTATATGTTCAGGGTCATCTCCATCCAATGCAACACTATCTACAGCAAAGTGAAGAATTTACAGGTAACTTACAGTTATAGTTCTTCAGAAATACAGCATGTTTTTTGTACCAAAAAAAATCACTTTGTATTTGGGTAAAATGAACAATTCATTAAGCTGTTAAAACTTGGCATATCAAATAATCAAAACACAGTTTCTATAAACATTGTGAATTCTAACACAATCTATCTACAAATTATCTTAACTTCACAGATTTATAGAGCTCTTACAGGTCACATGTTGAGTCAGGAAAGATGTTGGGCAGTATGAGAGAGACAAACACATGAAACAAATATGAAACTGGAAAGTGAATACAGGAAGAGAAAATCCATCACCAGGTCAGAGCAGGCTGATTCAATATGACAATGTGTCACATTAGGTTAAAATGTTGGATTGTGATAAAAATAGCTGTGTATACCTGACTGAAAAGTAGTTAAAAGCAGAAATGTCAAGTTTAGCACCAGTACAACATACTAATTACCTCCAAAAGGTTGCTCCTTTGGCCACTGCAATATCCTGACATACTCAATACAATGCTCTGGTAGTCTGGGCATGGATGCAATAGTACACATGGGAAAATTGACCTGATGTGGGCAGGGGAAGAAAAACAGAAGAAAACATACAAAACATTATATATATGGAAAAGAAACAAGCACATCAGAGCAAAAGAAGAAACCCCAAATATCACTGTTTGCAATTACCTGTGGTGGATAAAGCTCAAGTGTGCATTCAATGCATGCTGTCATACCAGGAATAATCACACGAGCATTTCCTTTGAAACCTTCTGTCCCTCCATCTATTAAAGGGATGATGGAACTGGGATCCAGTGCACCATCTTCATAACGTAAAAATGACATCTAACAAAGAAAGGAGGAGTCTGCTTGGCTTTTGGTTGGTTGGTTGGTTGTTTTAAAGAAGTTGCAGTAAGAAAAAAAAAATCCTAAAAATGTTACTCTTAATGGTACCTCACAAGACTGATTCCTTAATATACAATTTATTGTAAGGGTATATAGAGTATAAAACACTACTGATTTGCCAGTGCACAGGACTTTATCACTTTCAACTTCCACCTCCTCCTCCCCTTATTCCCCCTGATAAATGGTATTATTTCTTTCTAGTACACCAGCACAAATGGCTGGTTGCTTTGGAGGATTTAGGAGTTTTGATTCTGGGTTTGTTGCTTGGTTTTTTAAATACTGGTAAATACTCAAGATCATTATTTTATAAACAAATTCACAATAATAAAACTACCTATAAATATAAAAGAAAACAGAAAGATACAGAAAGATGTAAGATTCAACAGCCCTCATTTTAATGACACATTCTACACACATCTGATCTATTTTAGTTATCTATACTTAAGCAATAAGGAAGCCTTAAAAAGATTAAGACCTTACCAGCATGCCATTTATCCATCTTCTTGCAATTATAGAGTCCAGCCCACAAACAATAATATGAAACTCTAGGGGAGGAAAAACACCCCAATATTTAAAATCTATGCTAATACATCCTTCTTAAGACAAGCAATGCATTCTGTCCATAACAGCCCAGAGGAACTGACTGTAGTTTAACTATCTCCCTTAGATTGAGATGACAGATATATTTGTCTATTTTTCAGGTCTACTTCCAGTATCCTGTAGAAGACTAAAATAATTAGCAATCTAACTACCAGGAAAAGCAGTGAATAGCAACACCTGAAATGTTCCCATAAAGCACCAGTGGATGTCTGGCAGGCAAACAAACCCCACTTACGGCGATAGAAGCTTTCATCCATGTCTTGTATCTTTTTGAAATGGCTGAATATAAGCCCAGTAAAGGAAGATATTTATAAAGGAGTTAAGTTTACTGTTTTCTTTTTGCTATCCTAAAGCCAAAACTTGATTACTATAATTTTATATGACACTTTCTTAAAAAAAAAAAGAGATTGGAAGATGCTAAATTTCCCTCAGCTGAAGCTGTAGCATCTGATGGAACAAGTAAGGGGGACAATGGGATAGTCACACAGAAGCAAGCTCAGCAGGCAAACTATTTAGGAAGCTCAAAACATGCTCAGTAAGTGCTACTCTATATTTATATTAATGGTCTGCTACCCGTACATACTTGGAACACTCTGGTGAATAAACCTGTAATTCTAGTAGCTCAGAGAAAATTAGAATATTGCACTTGGTGGAAACATACAAAACAGTTTCTTCAAGCTTAGCCTTCCTTCCCCATGCATATTTCCTGTATGCTAATATCACTGAGAAAGAATTCCCAACCACCAGCTGAATGAACTGTTCTTTACTGTATGAAAAAAAGAAAGGATGGCAGCAAAATACCTTAAATAGTCTCACCACCTACAGAGATTTCTAGGTTTCTGGAAGCCTTTGGGGCTTCTAGTTCTCTATAAAAGGATACGCTACAACAGCACAGTTGGGAATGCGACTGTTGAGGAATTCTGCTGCAACTTCTGCTTTTGGTCGCCCCACATCCTTTGGTCTGGGAGAAAAATAAAACCAAGCAATTTTAAATGCAGTATTTTAGTAAATTCAATCTTCTCAGAGTCTATGCACTGCAATACTGAATTAACTGACTAATCATTACTGTAGAATAATTTGTCGATATGGGTAACATTACAGATATGGTAACTCCAGAGTTATCTAAATATGTCCACATAACTACAGTTACCAGCAACAACAAAAAAATTCCAACAATTTTTCATTTTGCTCAGAAGAAGAGTACCAGAAAAATAGGTATCTCAATCTGCATTATTCTTTGTAGTCAACTTTCCCATAAGTCATTAGCTGTATTTGAATGGTAAGGAATTAATGTTAATTTTCTTCACGCTCAAACTGTGACACCACAGATGTCAAAACAGGAAGGAATCACACACCACATGTTATTATGAGTACTACAGTGATAGAAAAGTTCAGTAATCTTTAATGACATTCTGTTCAACCAAATAATGCTCATATTCATCTACTTTGTCTAGGTACATTTAAAAAATTCAAGTCAAATTGTGGAAGTATCACTTACCGGAAGAGGAACTGTCGATTAAGATTGGAAACATCTATAGTATCCATGTCAATAACATGGATCTGTCTGAAGCCAGACAGGGCCTAGAAAAAGAGATAGTCCTCTTCATTTAAGAGAAATGAAATGCTTACAGTGCTCCAGATTTCATTCTACATGCCAAAAAAGCAATCTTTGGAAGAACAAACATATTTGCTCTTTGCTAAAAGAACAGTCTCTGTTGGGTTGCTAATGCTGGTATGTAGATTCATAGAACCAGAAATATTAAGGGAGGAAAAGACCTCTAAGATCTTCAAGTTCAGCTGCTGACCCAACACCTCCATGCCACTAAACCATGTTGCCAAATGTCACATCTATTACTGAACACCTCCAGGGATGGTGACCCCACCACTTCCCTAGGCAGCCTGTTGCAATGCATAATCACTCTTTCAGCGAAGAAATTGTTCCTGATACCCAACCTGAGCCTCCTCTGGCACAACTTGAGACCATTTCCCCTTGTCCTATCGCTAGTCACCTGGGAGAGGAGACTGGCCCAACCTCACTATAACCTCCTTTCAAGTAGCTGTAGCCTGTATTCAGACAGCTGGAATTAGTAACACTATGGAAGAATATAAATTCCAACAGTTCTAACCTCACTTTGAATGAATTCAAAAAATTCAACTTCGTACTAGCTACTTCTGGCAGTTTAAAGTATCCCTCTTCAGCTGTATTTAGTCACAGTATTACAAGCAACAGTTCCTTGTATCATTACAAGAACAATTTGTTCTTAGTTTACTTCACTTGCAACAATCTAAGGCTGCAAGTGAACTCTTCTCCATGCTTTATTAACATCACCATGAAAGTCCCTTGTTACAAGCTTTGAGCTAGGCAAATAACAGGTAACATGAGGCTATCACCTTTCAAACTTATTAACAAAGTGCATTCTTCAAGTTTATCCTCTATATCATCATGTATTTTATACATTTTGATTAGAACTTAGGAATTTAATAGCTATATACAATCAAAAATGCCAAATTAGCAAAACAGAAAAGATCATTTCCTCAAGGAAAGAAAAAGAAGATTCTAAGAAGCAAAGGGTGAAAACTGAGTAGTTACCAGGTTTTTCAGGAGTTCACATCCTAATCCTCCTGCTCCAATAACCAGGACTTTACATGTGCTTAACAAAAAATCAAGAGCCTGTGGAAAACATAGAACAAAAAATTAATACACTGAATAGGAAAAAGTATCATTTGTCCTTTGCTTCATAACCCTTACAAATGCATTATCTAATTGTCAGTGCCTAGTAATTTTCACATAAAACAACTTAGATCAATAAAACAGTTTGTGCTTCCAGGAGTAATTACACATTGGATTTTAATCAGCTGTTGAGTTCATGCAGTCCCTATATCCCAACTTACAGAGAAGCAAGACTTTTGTTGATAGCAATATTCTATATTAATTCTGACTATGAAAAAAGAAACTTCTACCTTTATTATTATTTTAAGACAACAATGCTTTATTCCTCCAAATATTTTACTGACGTATAATACAAAATAAATCTGGACAGACTACATAGCTGACTGAAGATGACTGAAATTTTTAACTAAATAATAGCTTCCTGTAAACTGTTCTACTAAAATCCTGCCTCAAACTAGTAAATAATGAGTACATTTAAAAGTTAACAGTAAAAACATATATTCAACTTTAAGCTCTGACACAAAATGTAACAAAAAAGGAAGGCAGGAGAAATAATTAAAACAGTCTGTATTTTCCTTTTCCTACCAAGCATCTTTCCTAATTATCTAAGTACTCTTATTAACCTTAACTCCTCCTTTAAGTACAACAAATTCCTTACTGTATCTAATTACTTAAAAATGGAGACACAAATGCTGCTATTTTTCACATGGAACTCAAAGACAGAGCATAATTCATATGTTCTATATTTATGTATATGATGACAGGAAGCTTGTAGTTAACAGTGTACAACTTAGAAATACAAGCTTATAAAAAGTATACAACACGTTCTTCTAAAATCATAGTGTTCAATTGACTGAAATATAAGCTTTCCCTGCAGTTTTAGTACACACACACTGTGGGTGGTCAATTCATGAACCTGCTGACACCAGTTTGCAATACACACTACACATTTTTTTATTGAAAGGAAGTGTTTCTCACTTGAGTGCCTGCTTCGAAATCAGGATGTGTGAATGGTCCAGATCGCTCCAGGAACTTCTTAACATGGTTCCAGCGACCTTCCCAGTCTCCAGTGTCCCCACACCCACCATCAACAGCCATTCTGCACAGAACACAGTAAATTCAGCTGCAAAACCATAAGGAAAAAAAACGCACCTCTACAATAGTGTTTTTGATTCATGTGTCTTAAAAGCACCTAAATTATTAACCATTCATACAAATGCATCTGCACGTTCCTTATGCATGGATGTCATGTGCATGAACATTTGCATGAGTGGGTTTTTAGCTGTGGAACTAAAAAGCAACCATATAAATATGCAGAGAGGGGCAGAAAAGAACAACCATTTCAATAAATCCCACTGATTTAGCTGTTACTAGTAAAAGTTGACCTGAAATGAAAAAAGGTTGTAACCTTTTTGCTTTTATTTCCCTCATATTTAAAAGGACATGGAAAAAAGGCTGTCCCTTTAGATGCTGAGGGTGGGGTTTTTTCATCAGTCAAATCTTGTATCTTTTTTTTTTTTTGGACAGACTTTTAAAGTCCATAAATCATATTTAGAACTAGCAGCATGTAACTGCAATTGTGAGGTACCGAATAAATAACAGCAACATGCCTCAACGTGGTGTCCTCTGAATCTTCATAGCAGTTTTATTTAAACAAGTGTTAAAAAACAGAGAATCTTGAATGCTCTTCACCCTCAATTGGTACCACATAATTTGTAACACCCCCCAGGTTTCAGCCACCTCCTGAGCCTGTCTGTGGTAGCAATCTTACTTCAGAAACAGGAATGTTTGCAGCTATCTTCTTGTAAATTTTCAAGACAGAATTTTCCATTAAATACTCCACTATCTTTTTTCATTTTTGCAGGTCACTTTTAGTAGTACATAACTATACATTTAACCTGTTGAGAGACTTACTGGAGTAGTTCAAAATCAGCTCTCTGAAGTAATTTTCTAATGTAAGAGCATCATCTAAAGAGAACAAGCACTTCCTTAACAGAGTGCACTTCCCTTTTTAAATAGGAGCTCCACTCAATAGACATGAATATGTTCTATGTTAACGGAGACTAAGCTCATCACAAAAGAGCTTTGCCAATCCTGAGTGGGAAAGGTTGTGTTCTCACTGATAAGAGTCTAATTTGCTTCCTCCTATGATGTCAATATGCAGAATGTTTGTATCAATAAGCATTGCTGGGTAAAGTTTAGAATTTATTACTTCCTGGTGACTCAACTCAAAAGTAGAAGAAATATGTAGTTAAAACATTTAGACAGTAAAGGACTTTCTCCTCACAGAATTCAGAAGATGGACAAAACAGTATGTCTGTAGCAACTTTAACTTACAGGCAGTTAATTTTGCAAAAGATTTTCAGTAACAGGGAAAACAACTACAGGAATAAATACATCATAATTTGCCTCTATTTTGACTGCAGATTGAATTAATTTGTGGTTAACTGTTGACTTTAGGTAAGTTAACTTACTGTACAAACAGGTAAATAGGATTTACAAGATTTATTTGAATTCTTAAGTCTTTTGACCTCTGACTTGCACTTTTGTACCTCCTCCAATTTTCACAGTGTTGTGAAAATACATGAATAGCATTGAATAAATACAGCATTTCCTTTGCTGAACCTTGGCCTCACCTGTTGCATATCAGTTTTCAGGATGTGCATTAAGCACTGACTTCAGCAAATAAAATGGATCAATATACATCACAAGCTTCTACAGGTTATATTGTAATTTTTAACTTTTCTGAAAACAAGTGTTTGGTGACATTAAGGACAACTTTTTTTATCCTTTTTATACAGTCGATGTAAAAAAAAACCACTAAGCAGCAGTACTCCTTTTCTGTTTAGATGTGTATTTTCATTTATCACTGATAAAAAGCTAAGATTTCATTTCACTTTTGCAATTATACTAGTTTGATTTTTACAGGGTTGGACAATGTGGAGATATGAAAAACATCAATAACTCCAGATTTTATGTTTAACTGTAAGGACAAGGTTTTTTAAGTTTTCTTTTTTTGTGTGTTGTTACAGCATTACCATGTTACTGTATTATGACAGTTTAACAAAACTCTTTCTTCATCAAATTGTACTTCTGGTTAAAATATCATAGCACCACATTCCTTTGTGTTGCTTTAGGCCCAGACTTATCCCTGCCACCTTCATATCTCCAAAGCTCCATGCTTTTGAGGACTTGGCATGCACTTCCCCCCCAGTTCAACATGCCCAAGGATTTCAGTGACCCTCAGCCCAACACACACATGCACTGCCTTCCAAGTCCAGCACTCAGGCAGGCAGCTCTGCTTTGTGGTCTTTGGGAAGAAGGCCACAAGCAGATGGAAAGGAATAGTTAAGGGATGGAAGCAGATGAGATTAAAGTTTTCTGAGCATTAGTTTTCAACACCATTAACACAGATGCATAGAATTTGGGGTTTTAATAAGCACAGGCAACTGCTCTGCAGTGAGAATTTTTAATTTTCAGCCAAATTTTAGTCACCTGCTTCTAGCCTAGAGGCCTTCCCCAGGTCCCTGACCAGCAATGCAGCTTTTTTCACTCCTGTCACAAAGCTCTCCAGCACACCAGCCTTCACTCATGCCAAGCTCCAAGCCCGCAATTCCCATTCCACTCCGGGTGAGCCCCTTGGTCCTCTCCCCAGGACATTCCTCTTCCCCAGTCCTTGCGGCTCAAGTGCCCTTTCCAGTTCACCCTCCTCACACTGACTCACCTAACACCTTTCCTCAGACCCTGGACTCTGCCGTCCCCTCTCCTCTCTGCCCACCGGGCCCCGGGCCGCTCACGCACGGTCAACCGCATCAGCGCCTCTCCAACAGGCCCCGCAGCCCTGAACTAACCCGCAGCCTCCTCCCAGCCCACACCTCTCCTGCGGGGCTGCGGCTCGCCCTGACCTACCAGCCGCCCCTCAGCAAGCACTGCCTGCCCCTGCCCCTGCCCCGGGCCGGCAGCCCGCTCGCCCGCAGCCCCGCACTAACCCATCCGCCAGCAGCTCCTCTAGCCTCCTTCTTTTCTTCTCCCTAAAAGAGAGAGAATAAAAGAAGGGTCAGTATCGCGCTACAGAGACCGGGGAGGAGGGAGAGGGGACCCCAGGGCCCACCCGTCCCCGGGAAGCAGGGGAAAGGGCGGCCGAGCACACACATACAGGGCACTTACGGTTCCTCACCATCCGCCATATTTCCCTCTGCTTCCCACGATGCCTTGCAGCGCCTCGATGGGTGCTGCTTTGCTAGAGCGCCGCCACGGCTGTAGGCCCATGGAGTTGGGGAGGCAGGGATAGAGCGGTCGACAGGTGACTGATCGCCACAGCACTAGAGCGGGGCCCTTCAGGTGCGTCCCGGCCTGGGCCGTGCTGCGGAGGAGAGCCCTAGCGGGAGCGTCCTCATGAAGTCCCAAATGGTACGCCGGAGCCTGGAGGCGCCTGTGCCACCTCCCCTTCCTCCCCCTGCCTCTCTCTCTCTCTCGCTCCGGGCAGCCGAAGGCTCTCCTTGCGCCCATCTCCCTGCTGCTTCCTAGGAGCTTCAGAGGGCATCCTCAGGGACAAAACCTGAGGCGATCGCGGAGCTGTACAGCATACGGGCTGAATAGAGGCAAAAGGTGGAGGTGGGATTAGCCTTCGGCTGGTTGGTTGCTGCCTGCCAGCCAGGTGGCTGTTCCACCTAAGGTATGTTTTCATACAAAAACTGGTTTAGGTTGGAAGGGACTTTTAAAGGTCATCTACTCCAGCCCCCCTGCAGCGAGCAGGGACATGTGCAACTAGATCAGGTTGCTCTGATCCCTGTCCAACCTGACCTGGAAAGTTCCCAGGGATGGGGCATCAATCACCTCTCTGGGCAATTTGGGCCAGTGTTTCACCACCCTCAGTGTAAAGAGTTTCTTCCTTATATATAGTCTAAATCTCTCTGTTTTAGTCTAAATCCATCACCCCTTGTCCTGTCCCAACAAGCCATGCTAAAAAGACTATCCCCATCTTTCTTAGAGATGTCCTGGGCAAAGGTCAGCCTGGCTGTGCCGACAGGCTGTCCTGGGACCACACACAAACCAGCTAATTCATGCAGGAGCCTTCACTCCAAAACTAACACAAGGAATGGCACCTAAGCATGGGGCAGGAAGCAGACAAGCAGGGCATATGAGGGCTCCATGTAAGGCCTCAGACTCACAAACTTTAAGGATCTGAATCCTTTGCAGATCAAGCTGCAAGAAGCAGTTGCAAACTTCTAGTATTGCAGTCACACTTGGCTTACTGCTGGCCTTCATTTCGGGAAGGATGTTGTTGCCCAGCATGGTGGCACAGCAGACCCAGGGCATTGTGTGACACACACACAAGGACAGTGTGCACTTGAGCCGCAGAGGATAAAGTGTGAAAGCGCTGACAGAGCAACAGTTCTCACAGGGACTGCTGGGGTTTGAACTGCCATGGCTGTGGCACTGGCTTTCCCCTCCGAGGCTGGAGAGTTTGGGGTGTGATTGGCCCACAATCAGGGCCTCCCAGCAATGGTTTGACACCCCCTCAGTGCCTCCTTGGCTGGTGCAGATGCTTCGTGGCCCCCTCCACACCCAGACCCTGACTCCCTGTTTCATGGAGGACACGTGAACGCTAAACATAGGACAGCTTTTACTGAAGAAACAATACACATACTGACAGCAGCAGAGCTACCCCCTGCCAGCTGCCGTGCCCGGCCGTGTGACGGGGTGCGCTGTGACGCGCCTGCCGCTCATTTCCTCACCCCTTCAGCAGCGTTTCCTCCCCGCTCCGACTAGCTGCCAGGACCGGACGGCGTCAAGGCCAGGACCAAGACCAGGTCCGGAGCCGGTGCCTCCAGAGCCGGGAGCCGCCCCGGGGCGGTGCCGCGCGCGGTGTTCTGAGGCCTGCGCGGCGGTGATCGTGGGGCGGTGGCAGTAGCCATGGAGGTGCAGCTGGCGCCGGTGCGGGCCTGGGACGATTTCTTCCCCGGTTCGGATCGCTTTGCCCGTCCTGACTTCAAGGACATCTCGAAATGGAACAACCGGGTGGTCAGCAACCTGCTCTACTATCAGACCAATTATCTGATTGTGGCCGCCGCAGTCGTCACCATCGTGGGGTCAGTGCGCGGGCCTCCGTCAGCCGTGACCGCGGGAGAGCTGTGGGGGAGCGGCGGGCTTTGGGCCCGCAGGAGCGGTAGGACCGGTGATGGTCCCGTTGCCCGGGAGGGGAGTGCTGCGCCTTGCCTCGGTGCCGCGGGGAAGGATCCATCACGGCCCCGGGCGTTGCGCTGGGGGGTGGGTGCAGGGAGGCTGTCTGTCTCCCTTCTGTCTCTCCTTAAACGTCGCATTTACCTGGTGTCGCTTAACGAGGGGGATTTCATTAGCTTAGGGGTATCGATTAGGATTTACTTATTTATTTCGGGGGTGTCTAACAGAGCTGAGGACTCCCTCTTGTCTTCCTCTTAAACCGGCTGCTCACCAAGCCCCTTTGCCCAAGGGAGGGGGCTCCAGGCATCCAGCTTGTCATGGGACACCGTGTGCCTGGCAGAAAGCAGTGATGGTTTTCTGTGCTGTATGTCACTACTCTCTGAAAAACTGAGCTGCATCCTGCGCAATGATGTGTGCTTCCTCGCTAAATCTGCCCAGTGTGACTGCTCAAGCTGAAATAAGCTTCACTGTCAACTAAAAACAACAAAAAAAGATGAATTCTGCTTTCTGTTACAGTTTTAAGCTTATATCCAGGGGACAGAGTAAGCCTTTCTTGTTTCTGAACTAGCTCATACTGAGGTACATACTCGAGCATTGGAACAGGTTGCCCAGAGAGGTTATGAAGTCTCCTTCCCTGGAGATATTCAAAAACCATCTGGACACAATGCTGAGTAATGTGCTCTGAGGGGACCCTGCTGGAGCAGGGAGGTTGGACTAGATGACCTCTGGTAGTCCCTTCCAGCCTAAACCGTTGTGTGATTTTGGTGGGCAGAATAGAGACCTTCAAGGCAAGACCATCTGCTGGTAGGAAGTTTTGTCAGGCCTAGTTTTCCTAAAGAAAATAGGGAAATACCCTTATATTCATCTTTTGAATCAAAGCCTGTATGACTGACTCTTCTTCAAGTATTGCTTTAGAGTCTTTGGTCAGAAAGCTCTTAAGCAAGACATAGAGCAGAGGCTGATGATTAAGCTTTTAATACAGGAACTGGGATACTCCACTCTCCACAACAAACAATGCACAAATGCAGATGCTTAAGTTGGAGAATTGCCCAGCAACCAGGCCAGAGTGATTTTGACTGAAGTGTATCTTACCTTGTACATTACAGAGGCTTAAAATTTTTTCCCTAAATCCATGCATCTTATTAGGGCTTCTGAAGCTGTTGACCCAGCATTTAAATTGGTAAAGATTCTCTGAGCTGCAGGAACTTTGGCCTGTGCTCCTGAATGGAGGGGCTGAGAACCCTGCCCTTTCTTTTTGATGCACATGATAGTTAAAAGTTTGGCAGAGTGGCATAGTCTTCCTTCTTAATTTTGCTGGGGATATGTTGCAGTCAGCTCAGTAGAGTACTAGACAGGTAAAATGAGACTTCCATAGTCTTGCTCTTTCTTTACCACTTAGAAGTTGGCCTAAACTTCTGTGTTTATCTACCCTGGCTTAGCAGTGCAATGCTGTAGCCAGCTTTCAATAAGCAGGTAAATCAAAGTGGTCCTGGAAAGCAGGGGGACAGCTTTTCTCCCCAGAAAGAAAGGCAGGGAAATTCAGTGTAAAGTTTTGATGTCTCTGGTTGTAAAACTGGGATGGCAGCACCTTTTCTCAGTCTCCTAAATTCCTCCTTTTGAATAATCTCCCACTTATTCCCCACTATTTTTGTGGGCTGGAGGAGGAAAAGAGCCAAAGAATGGGAGATTAACATCAGAACTGCAATTCTGATATCTTAATATTGAATGGTAACCCTCTGAGTTGAAAATTTACAGATGAGCATGTGGAGTGGGATCTTGATCTCAATTTTTTTTTGTTACGTGTCTTAGAGTTTTTGGTCTATGATGAATCTGATTCTCCTAACACTGAAGTAAAAGAGAATGGGAGAAAAACTCCAAAACAAAGAAGCTAACACTTCAGTAGAGAAAAACTATCCATTTCTTTTATTAAAAATATTTTTCACTTGGCCAGACTGAGCCTTTGGGAGAAAGGTAAAGAAAGTTCTCCTGATAAATTTAGCTTGGTGACTCAATTGTTGTCTTGCACATTGTTCCTTAATAGGCAGGAATCCCTGAGTGATAAATGATGAATCATGGCTTTTTAGGAACTTCAGGGCTATATAGAGGCCTAAGGGCAGGATTACTGAAACTGATAATGCAGTGGTCTTCCTGTGATCAAAACTAAACTTAGCCCATGACCAACTCTACCTGTTCTAATTATATAGACAGACCTGTAACACAGAGGTCATGTTTTCAGCTGTTGTAATACTTGGTGATGCTGGGCTGGCATGGAAATGGTAGCCTAGAGCTTTCTTGATACTGGAAGTACAGTGCTGATTGCCATGGCTTTAGCTTAATGCCTCTCATACAACAAAGTTGACTTCTTCAGCCTTTCAGCATCTCTCTACAAGGTATGGAATAACATTACCATGAGAGCAGTGGAGTTGTAATGGCCTCTGCTGCATCATTTCCCTGCCTTTCTCCCTCTGGTAGCCTTCTCTGATAGCTGCTGTTAGTTGTAAATGATGTTCTGTGCTTTGCAGTAATGTCTACAGGACAGGTAGAAAATAATCAATGTGTGAACAAGGAAGTAAAACTACTGAATTAGTGTCACTCTACTTACAGGCTGGTATCATGTCTCTTCTAGCTGCCCTGCAAATTCCTTTAAGAATGAATCTGGAGTGGCATGTTTTTGTTGTTTGTTTGGTTTTTTTTCTTTCCCTACAAGTCTGTTGCAGTAGACCTCTGATAAAAATCAAGTTCTTTATTAAATCAAATTGTGCTCTTTTTCCCAGTTGTACAGGAACTGGACTGCCTGAGCTAGGGCCCTGTCATTGTGAGTGCTCTACAGATGCTTAGGAAAATTAGTGCCTCCCACAACAGCTTGCAACTCCCCTCAAACAATCAATTTAGTTAATAAGTGCAATTTGTCAGTGCCTTCACCTGCTCCAACAATGCCTCCTCTATTTTACAGTTCAAACTTAACTACTTAAATTGATGTCATTTCTTCTAGGCTTTTGTTGCCACGTACTTGGTAACAGTTTCTAAATCTGACAGTATTTCAAGGTGTACTGGATTTCAGAGTGCTGCATTTAAGACAGTCGTCTTTCTCTTCTGGCCTGATGTCTTCCCTGCAGCCTGAGGTTTACTGGCCCTTTCCTTTGCCACTTCCTCTGAAATATCAACTGTTTCATCTGCACAACCCCTAGCAGTCTACAAGTGTGTGTCTATTTATCTTTTTTCTCCCCCAGAACAATGTAACAATTCCTTTGCCAAAATGAAGACTCCAGAGCAGCAAAATGCTTTCTCTAAAGCCTAATGAAAGATTAAGAATTATTGAGCAAAACACATCACATATGTTGCATAAGAATATAAGAATATAACTTCATAAAGGTCTGGCAGTTCTGCAGAAAGGAATGTGTCTCCTGTTCTCCAAGCAGTGTAAGTGAGCAACAGTAGGTAAAGAAGCATTATGAAATCACCTAGGATAACATGCTATATATAGTTTTATGTGCTATCTCTAGCTAGCAGCTGTATAACCTCAGTGGAGCTAGAAGTATAAGAAAAAAGAAGGCAGAACTTTCTTAGAATAAATACAAATGAGGAAGGAAGGATTTGAGTGCTCTAAGCTGCCCACTGCTTGGAACATGGGAAAGCAAAGGGTCTTCTAAGAGGGTATTTTCATGCTTATTAGATACAATGGCCTAACTGATCTGCTCTGAGTAAAAAGATGATGTTCTCCATGACTGCAAGTCTCCTACTCAGTGTCTTTGTTCAGAGTTGCCTGGGCACATGCATAAGAAACAGATGTGACAGCAACTGCTGAATAATCACCCAGAGACAATCATCTAAAATGGAGATAAGTTAAGGATGGAGCTAGCTAGCTTGCTAGTTTTTTTTGTGTGGCCTGTCCTATTTCTGGGCTCCTGCTGCTGGAGGCTTTTTGTCTTGCACAGAGAGTGTATCTTGCCTTGCTCTTTTCTCCCAACACTATCTGTGTACTCTCCAAGTAAATGTTCACCTCTCCTATTGTAAGGTTGTGCAAAAATGTGCAGGTATGAAATAACCTGACAAAAAGAGGTGATGTGTCACTGAAAAGAGAGCTCTTTGAGCTTTCCTACACCTATGTGGGAAATCTAACCCAAGGCAGAGTCAAGAAATATGAATCCAGTTAAAAAAAGTATCTCATCTTAATCTGTTTTAGCTGACCAGAGATAGCTGCCAGTACTTCTTCCCACACAACCACTCCCCAGCTTTTACTATCTCTGCTGTCTTCTGATACTACTTCCACAAATACAAAGTATCCCAAGGAAGGCACAGCTTGGCACAGAACCATGCCTGTGTCCCAGCAGTCAAGCAGAATGTTTCTTTTATTCTATTTATTTTCCCCTGTCTACTTTGAATCAAAGCAGATGCTGAAGGAAACCTGTTCTCTGAAGGGCAGCAGGGATGCAATTGCAAGTGACCCTGCAACACTGCTCAACTGAATCTAGGTGACAGCTTTTCCTTGCCAGTTTGCCCAGCTGCACTGGAGGTTACAGCATCCTACTAGGGCTCCACCATGTCCACTACAGAGAGCAGATCATCTAGCTAGGGTTCTCTGAGCTCTGGGCTGCTAGCACCCTCAAATGCTGTTTATTCCTGCCAGACTGACCCATTTCATGGGAGTGAAAGTTGGTGGTTTTCTTCTCCAACTCCAAAAGAGTTTTTCTTCCCCTAAGTCATCTGAGTAAACTCAAGTTACCACACTAATAGCTCCATGCATTACATTTGTAGGTATTTTAGAGGTCTTATAAAACCCTACTAAAGTAAATTATATTTAGAAGGTATCTTGTAACATACTTAATGGCTGCTCATTTACCTTGTCTGTGTAGCTTTGAAAGCTTTCCAGTCTTCTTGTCTGAGCATGATTTTGGCATACTGTGTTCTGATCTCTATAAATAAGGCCAATATCAATGTTGGTGCTTCAACTATAAAGTGACTTCTAGGCCTGTTATTATAGCTCACTTTTCCCCAGATGGTGGTGCTCTAAAACATGTCCATGTTTTTTCCTTTTTAGTCTTTAGCTATTGTGTTAGTGAGAGCAGTGTGCCAACAGATCGTAGCAAAACTGGCTCATGGAGGTCTGCCTTCCTGAAAAATGCCATTGCTGGAGAAGTTTTTATATATACATATTTCTAGGATAATCTTAGTGCTATGAATTCTGCTGTGGATGAGTCAAGCAATAAAGAGGAGCTTGGCATATGATACCTTATCCAGTTTTGAAGTCTGTGGACACATGGCTGATAATTTGAACTCCAGTTTTTAGTGGCAACTGCTCGCCTCATCTATTTTCATGTGGCTCTGAATGACTTCATTTGATACTTTTGTTCACTGTTTCCTTGTGTGTGTTGGAATGCAGCCCACTGCAGAAAACATGTAATTCAAATAGCTTTCCCCAGCAAAGAAGGATCTTTTGAATGCCTTTTTTTTACTTTCCATCCTTTACAGCCAGTTATTATGTATAATACCAGAAGTAAGTGTAGACCAGAGAAGTCTTTGGTCTCTTCCTTATAAATATGGAGGGATTGCTCTTCACCACCAGTTTCTGAAGTTGTAATGAGAGCAAAGGGAAGGGTAGGAAAGAGAAAGCTCTGGGAGTTATTTACCAGACACATGGAAAATGTAGAGTGGAGTTCTGCTCTGTCCTTTGTTGCTTACAGGATTATCTTGTCCCTAGATTTTTGGGAACAAAAAAATTAGTTGCTGTGAGTTCTCTGAGTAAGTTGAACTATTTCTGCTCCAAGCTAGCTGTGATGTGGAAATGACTTCTACTTTAGGAATCTGCAATATCCAGTAGTACATATATAAGCTAGGCACTCCTGTGGTCCAGTTCTGAGCCACCCTCCTTCTCCTGCTGCAAAGGAGTACAGATGAAACTGATTTCTTTCCAGAGCAATGCCGTTCGTTCACTTTTTCCAGCCTGGAAACTTAAGATAGACAATTCAGAGCTAAAAATAACCTGGCTGGCTGCAGAGAGTGACTCAGATGCAACAAGCAAGTGTGCCCTATCACCACTTCCAAAAAGCCCTGTTGGCTTTTTATCATGAGTAGCAGAAGCAGGTGGGGAACTACTCTGAATTTTAATCTTTTTCCATCCAGTTGTCCTGTCTGCTGTTGGCACAACTGACTTAAAGACTCAAGAGCCAGTCTCTACTCTGAAATAATTCTCAGGGGCTCCTCCTTCTCTAGGAAACTGCTCTTTGGCACTGCAGGTAGAGTTGGCATAGCAGTCCAGCAACAGATTTCTTCTGCCTGTGCCGGATATGAAGCACAGACCACAAACCCTAGCACCCTCCTCAGCAGTGGGATGGAGTGGTGAGTCACTGTGCCTCTTAGCTTTGGAACAGTGAGACTGACTGCAAAGCCTGCAAGAGGAAATCTTGCCTATGTCTGGCTTTATCAGGGTAATGTTACCCTGCTGTTAGAGTTGTAGCAGCTGAGAGCCCTCAGCAGCTGTGTAATTAGATCAGTGCACATACAAGCAAGTAAATCAGAATGCACATGAAATCATATAGCTTACTACTATGTGAGTGAAATGTAATAGAGCCTGGAGTTTGTGTGAGTACAGAAACAAGCTCTAAGCAAAGTCATTGCTGAAAGGTTCACTCTAAGGAAAGTGGTTTGAGCAGGTGATGTTCTTGTCCTGGCACAAAAATGGGCTTGCTGTTTATAGTCTGAAGCTGATCCACTCAATGACTTGGTTTGCTTGGTAACTCTGATAACAATAATAGAACACAAACCTCAGCAGTGACTCCCTTGTCAGGCCTGGCTCTTCTGCAAGACCTCTATCCCATAACTCCAGTTCCTTCTGACACTTAGGCATGCTTGCGTGGAGCTAGGCTTCCATCTATTGTGCTGATGATGGTAAGCTCCTTCTGCAGGTTCATAAAGTTATTTTCTCTGGGTGTAAAACAGTAAGAAGGTTAATGCAGAAGTAAGAAAAAAGTGAAGTAACTTCCTTTACTCAGTGCTCCCCTACTTTTTCTGTTTTGCAAAGCTCGTTCATCTGAAGACCTAGGCTGAGCCTGGTTTGGATCTTGTGTAGGGAAAAATCAGTCCCTTAGGCAACTGATTGTTGGCTCAATCTGCTCTCAGGATTTGCTAACTCTTGGATCTGATATCAATGAACGTGTTGACTGCACAGGCAGGGAGGATCCTAGTGGCAAGTGCTTCTATAAATGAGGTGCTGCAGAAACTATCATTATCTTGAGCTATGTTCAGGAAGAGAACATAAAGACAAAGATTATCTAAATTCACTGGTAAGGGTTGCTCATTCAGTTGCTCTTGTTGCTTTATTTAGCTTCTGCCTAAAAATCAGGTTGATAAAGGTGTTGACAGCAACGACTGACTTCTTAACGTGTTATATCCCTAGTAACAAGTTATCAGTGAGCTAGATGTTTGCTATATGGACACAAGGTGTGAAGGCTCTAAAATATGACCCTGTTTTTTTTCCTCTGCAGATTTTTGAGTCCCCTGAATATGCTCATTGGTGGCACTGTGGTGGTGCTGATGTTCATGGGCTTTGTGTGGGTATCACACAACAAGGATATCCTGCGCAGGCTCAAAAAGCAGTACCCAACCATGTTTGTAGTGATCATCATGCTGTCTAGCTACTTCTTGATCTCCTACCTGGGAGATGTCATGGTGTTCATGTTTGGGATCACCCTTCCTCTCCTCTGTAAGTATTTTTTCCTCTTCTCTACGGGGCTGGGACATGAGACTTGAGCTTTCTCAAATGGAGTCTAAATTGGCTGTTGCCTTTACCATTTCTGTTCAAATGATCCCAAAACAGAATTTCAGGGGAGGGGACACAAAACAGCATAAGCCATCTTGAATGTTATCCTTAAATGGGTACCTGTGGTTACTTAAGCAGTCATTGAGACTTCATCTTCTTCCAGTGAGGTCATGGTGTCTTAAGATGAATGCTGCAAAAACTCTGCATTCCTTGGGCATTAACAAGTGTGTTTCTGTCCTGCAGTGATGTTTGTCCACGCTTCTCTGAGGCTGCGGAACATAAAGAACAAGCTGGAGAACAAGATGGAAGGAATAGGCTTGAAGAAGACCCCAATGGGCATCATACTGGATGCTCTAGAACAGCAAGAGGATAGCATCAACAAACTGGCTGACTACATATCTAAAGTGAAGGAGTAAGCAGCTGCAATGTGGCATTTTTTTTACCTGTTGCAGGAGTTTAGTTGCTATTTACTATTGTTCAAGCTTGCTTTCAGTTTGTGTGCAAAACAGGAAATGCACGTGGTACAGATTAATAGTTGCAGGATACAGGTATTCCAGGGTCTTCAGGGCTTCTCTGAGAACATAAGAGCAGCAACTTTTTTTCTATTGTATAGCAAGATGTTCTGGTGTTTACACAAATACATACTAACTTCAACATATTTGCTTGTCTCTTCTTCTGCGGGGTAGAGGAGGAAGAGATGGAAACCTACTGAATGCAGTCTCTCAAACTGTCTTGTAGCAAAGTTGTCTGTTAAAAGTAACACCCCTTTCATCCCACTTTTACAAGATGGCAGTTTAACCAGTTTATGCTGGCTAGCACCTTCAGGCTGGCAATGTTCAGGGTGAGCCGAAATGTATGAAAAGTAGGTATCTCTTGCATCTTCCTAATCCCTCACTTGAGTGGTCCACGTTGAGACCATGTTGCTAGCTTAACTGACAAGTGGTAAAGCTGTGCAATGTTTAGTGTGGGTTCCTGTCCTCACCTCACATTCCTCCTTTAGCAGCAGGGAAACAGTCTAAATAGATCTAAGCATGAACAGTCTAAGTAGATCTAAGCATGAAGAATATACATGGCACTGTGCCTCTGTCAGTTCCAGTAAAATGCACCTTTGGTCTCTCCCAAATCTTGATCTATAGAAACTGCTTCTCTCTGCAGGAGAGCCAAACTTCCTTGCATGCTAGCTGAACTGTGGCCAAGCATGGGAGAAAGAAAATGTTTTCAGATAGGTTGGATAAACTAGGTTTCTACCCTATTGATATTTTTAAATACTGCTACTTTAGGACTTACCTTGTTCTGCTTTAGTCTGTATAGGCTGTTTGTAGATGGAGGTGTATGTGTGTTCTTGACTGTGGGTCATCTTTTTCTTTCTTCTTAACCAGAATGCAAAGATATAAGTAAAATATGCATCTCACAGATTCTGTACTTCCAACACTCTTCAAAGGAATAAACTGGATTTCAGGTTTACAAGTAAAAGCAATAAATGTCAAGATAAGTTTTTTGAAAACCCATTCCAAAAATCGTTAAGATATTTGCCTGCAACAACTCCTGAAAGTGATGGGGGGGATTCTTTTGTATATGTATATTTTAACTTTACTGCCAGCTCTGGTGGAATTGTCCTGATAACAGCAGCTTACCAACGATAGTGGGGGGAAAAAAGTTGTCCAGGTGACACTCCATTTCAAATATTCTTGCATTTCTCTTTTCTAACTAATTTAACAAAAAAACAAGTATCCTTAAAGCTGAAGCTTTTGTGTAACTTACCATGCTGTCTTCATAGTGAACTGTGTAGAACTCTGAACATGGCATTCCATTTAAGTGTTCAAGTGATCAGTATTTATTGAAAATGTCTGTATATTCCAGCTGAAGAGTCACATGTAGAGCATGGTCTTTGTTTTTTGAGAACTGTTTCCACACTTACAGAACCTAGTAGCCTGTGGCTTCATCATTACTGTAGAATTTTAAAAACTGCACAGTTATGAAGAAAAATAAATTCTAATGTTGATCATTGAGTGCATTTATTTCAGGTTGGGAACAGTGCTTGGAGACTTGAGCTTGTCTGTGTTTCTGTGGTTGATGGAACTCCCTAGAATGGTGGTGGGACAGCTGCTGTCACCCTGCCAGCCCATGCTTGTGATTAAGCTGCTGCCTTTGAATGCTCTGTATCTATATTAACTTTGTTAATGCAGATGGAGGGAGCTCTGAGCTGCAGGAATGTTGTGGCCTTGCTCTCGCATCCCCACAAAGGCAAAGGTGAAGTACTTAAGGCATTTTGTTCATGGTGGTTTGGTCTCTTACATAACTCTGCTTTACTTAACTAGGATTTTATGCTTCTTTTAATTACCTGAGAGGGATTTCTGCTTCTAGAATTACTAGGAGCTGTGCCTTGAGCAGCACTAGGAAGCTAGCTCTGCTGCAGTCGAATGAGTGGTGCAGGCTCTGCGATCACTCAGGAGGTTGCTCAGTGGGAGAACATGGAGCAGAGCAGAGCTTCCCAGCTCCTGCTGTGTATGCCTTGCTAACATACAACAACTGCTTCTGGCTGTAGCACTAGTTTGCACCTGGCAGCTTGATGTGTTGATTTTAAACCACTATATTTTCGTCTGCGACTCCCTGTCCTAACTGCTGAAGGCTTATCTGTGCTAGCCTGGCCTTGAAGCCAGCATGGAGAGCAGCATGTTCTATCTAACAGCTTTCTGGGGGAGCTGCTTTTTGCACTTGTCACTTGCTGCCATGCTGTGTATGAAGGCTTGGTTAAAAGTACCAAGTTCCTTCACTTTCGTACTTGTATCCTTTACCAAGAGAGGGCTGTGTGAAACAGCTGCCATGAAAATGTTACTTGCTTTTTTTGGTGTCTCTGCCATGTAGAAATGGCTCTCCCCTCTCCCTTACATGGTACTTAAAAACTACTTGGTATATCTTAGGCAATATACCAGCCAAGTTTTCCAGGTCTGCAGCATTACAGTTGCAGACAGAAGCAGAGCTGAGATCAGCTTTACAAGTTTGGAAGAAGGAGATTTGAAAGAGACCAAGTGATAGATACAGAAAGGACAAGGATAAATGAAAACTTCAACTAATAGTAGTGAAAATGACCTCAGATTCAAAGAGGTCCTGGACATTGCTGATACTACAAGGCTATTATACATGTAGGAAGGGGGAGCAGGGTAGGACTGAGATTTAGCTTGCAGGAGCAAGGAGAAACTCACCTGAAGGAAATACTGCCAGGAGCTGCAAAGCTGTGCCTTTTGAGCAAGTGTGTCAGCCATGGGAAGGCAAGGGAGCTGCATGTTAACAAAGGGAAAGGCTTTGTTGTTTCTATATGCCTTATAGCTTTGAAAAAAAACGCAAATGAAAACCCCAAAAGAACTGATCTCTTGGAGATGTGTTCCACAAGAGCATGACTTACCTGTAGCTGCTTTACAATAAAGGCTCACAGGAAAAAAATAATGTGATTAAAAAAAGAGAAGAAGAAAATGTCACAAAATTATTAAGGAAACACTAAGCTGTGTATAAGCAAGTTTAACCCTATCATATCCAGCCCTGCTAGAGGTAAGCCATGCTATTCACACCTCATACTAGGAGAGATAGTGAGTTTCTTAAACCCCTGGCAAAGAAATGGGTAAGGCTTATCCTCTTTCTACAAGAATAGTGTGGAAAGAGACCTGAAATGGCATTTCAGTGTGCTCCAAGGTGGCTGTAATTAAGGAATAAATCATGGACAGAGGTAAATTGTGGGGAATGAAGATTACAGCTCCAAAAGCAGAGAGTCCCACATCATCATCTCTATACTGATGCAGGTACAATACCAACTAGACTGAAATAGAGAGAGCTTGAAATCATCAAGCCAAGGTGTTGCATGTACCAGAGCAGTCAGCATCTTGTTAGCTGTGGAAGTGCTGCACACATCTTATGGAGAGAACTTTATTTCATTTGTTTCCTTAGCCTAAAAAAAAAAAAAAATGAAGCTGTATACATGAAAACCAAATACATTTTTCATGGACAAGAGAAGAATAAAGGAGCATGTGTTTGAAATCAGAGAGAAGATAAAGCACAGCATGTTCCTGCAAAATCTGGCAGCAGAAGGACAACGTGGAAGCAAAAGAGTTTGCTGACAAACTAGAAAGACAAGGTTATTGATGCCTCTGAGAAAATACTCCCACAACAAACTGGAGCCTCACATCCACTTGGCAGACAGATGGCACCAGGATTGTTTGATACGCGATGGAAACGCTCAGCGCTGGCTTTTCCCATGCCAGCCGTTTTCACCACACTTTTAGGAGTGTGTATCACAAGCTTTGTTCCCAAAGAGTCATGTATACACCACCTGGCTTCTGCAGAAAACATCTGCAGAAACAGTTGTAAGCAAAACTTGAATAGTCTTTAGTCCAAGTTCTTTTCTTCAGGTCAGTCTGGTCTCTCACTCCAGCTGCTTTGGTAATGGCACCTGGAGAAGGACAGTAAATATTAGGGGAAGGAAATAACCCAAGCCAGTTTAGTTTAATACAAGCCTTCAGAAACTGTGAAAAGATAAAAAAATACCACAGCTGTGAGCTCCAAGGAGCTCTGGTTGGGAATTTCCTTGTTTGTAATTACCTATGTGCTGTTTGCAGTGTTTAACACCCAGTAAATCAATTTGCAAGCAGTGAGTCCCACCATGGGGAGAACTAACACCCAGCTTGGCTAAAGCAGTAAACCCCCATTTTAGAGATGAAGTTAAGGATATTGAGGCAAATAAGGAGAGTTAACAAGATGAAACAGGCAGGTCAGAACAAAACCCCTAATGCCCCAAATCCAAGCCCTTTAGCCCAATGACACAAGACAAAAAAACCAAACCCAAGCCCCAATATATCTGTGATATATTGCTTCACCTGTGATAGCAATTCTTCTCTGGCCCATTTAGGATGGACTATGAATTGATCCCTCTGCCCCAAACCCTACAATCTTCATTTATAAAAACCTCCCAAGGATTTGGGGGCAATGATTCTCTATATAGAAATGTCAATATTAAACAAAATATGAATTACAAAATGCTAGTTGACAATTTTTAATTGCAAAGGATTTTTCTGTCCTCTTCCTCTAGCCCTAGCAACAAACAGATGCATCAACATCACTAGCTGTAAAGAGATCAGTCAACTTTTAGTATTTCTTGAATAATGGAACAATGGAAAGAAATAAACCATTTCAGGAAAGCAAAAGGTTACATCTGGTGGCTGGCATTTAGAGAAGTAGCCCATGAATTTGGTACCCAAGTAAAAGTATCAGCAAGAGGCTGCTACCACAGCTTGGGACTTGGATTCTCAAAGCCACAATGGTGCCAAGCTCACATTTGCACTTGAGTTGTAACCACTGTAATCTTTCAGTAGCAAAGATCTACTTGAAAATGAATATTAAAAAAATCCTGTGGTATCACTATGTTCTTCCTATAACCTTGTTCCAGTAAAAATACAAGAACACAAATTGTACCTTTTGCCACCAAACAGTATTTTAGAGGATCACCTCTTTTATCTGAAATGTTTTTAGGCAACTGTAAAAAGGCATCATGTATTCAGGCAGCCAAGAAAAAAGCATCTTTTACTCATCCTGTTGTTACAATTCAAAATGTAAGGCTCAAAGACAGGGGAAAATAGCATAGCAAAGGCTTTTGTAGCCTCTCTGTTAGACCTTGTCTCTCCCTACAGCTACCTGAAAGGAGGTTGGAGCAAGATGGGGGTTCATCTCTTCTCCCAGGTTGCTACTGATAGGACAAGAAGAAAAGGCCTCAAGTTGCACCAGGGGAGGTTTAGATTGGATATTAGGAAAAATTTCTTCACAACAAGAGTTGTTAGACATTGGCACAGGTTGCCCAGGGAGATGCTAGAGTCACCATCCCTGGAGGTGCTCAAAAAATGTATAGATGTAGTACTTAGTGACATGGTTTAGTGCAATGGGGGTGATAGGTTAACAGTTGGACTTGATGATTTCTGAGGTCTTTTCCAACCATAATGATTCTGTGATCTTAAAACAACATATGCCTGTCAGAACTAAGATGCTATTCCTAGCATGCTAACATTGAGTTCATGTGGTTTGTTAACCTCATGAGTGAATTTCCTTTCTTTTACCTCTATGGATACAGACAGGGGTGTGTGAGGCTGCAAGCCTTGCTGCTCACTGTCACTTCTCTGGGCAAGCCAGACCAGGGGGATACAACCACCTGCAGCCCCGGAATGGCAGCATGAGGACACACAGGGTGTGGATGCACTCCTCAGCCCCACTGAGGTGTTCTCTCCCCCCGCAGCCATCGCCGAGCACTCACCGGTTTCAGATAAGCGACATTGCTCTGACGAATGTCATTCAGTAGCTGATCTCTTGGGGTTATTTCAACCAGGGGAGGTGGCCTTCTCCTGGGGATTGGTTTGAGTGTTTTGATAACGTCTTTGAGGTTGGTTTTCTCAGGAGGTTCCACGTACTCTGGCACAGCAGGTTTGCGCTGAATCTTCTTCAGCTTGACCACCCTGAAGTTGACGGGCTTCTCACTGCACAGCTGCTCAGGGGCTGGCTGCCTTGTGTTCTCTTGCCTTTTTCTCAGAGATACAGCTGCAGGGATGGATGGTTCAGGGGCTTGGGGGGGTTCATGCATCCTTGGCTGGGGCAGTGGTCCCCCCAGCATTTCCCACATCCCTGGAGGCAACCCAAGTCCGTTTTCCAGCATTGCTATCAACTCTTTCTGCTCTTTCATTTGCTGCTGCCTTTGCTCCTCTTGCCTCTTTTGCCTCTGTTTGTCCAGGTTTCTGCTGAGCAGGTTGGTTACCACCATCCTGGGCCCTGGCAGTTCAAAGTGATAGCCCATTTTAAGGAGGGTAGCATTGGCTTTCAGCAGCCTGGCAATCTCCATTTCTGCCTGGTGGCCCAGCATGCTGCGCTGGTTGTGGAAGCGGAGCTCCGTCAGGCTCTCGTTGTACTGCAGGCATCTCATGATGGCAACAATCCCTTTGCCAGAGATGAAATTGGAGTCAATGTTCAAGGTGGTGATGCTCCTGTTCTCCCGTAGCATGTTGGCCAGTGCAAAGGCTACGTTGTCATCAGCCCCCACATTGGCCAGGCTGAAGGTTTTGATGTTTTTATTCTTTTTCATGGCATTGACAAAGTCTATCAGCATTTCTTTGGGGATGTTTTCTATGTTGTTCAAGTTGAGCTCTTTTACATCCGGGTCGTTTTTTCGGACTTTTTCCAAATTCTCTTCTAAATTGGTTTGATTTCCTGAAGGCCTGGCACTTAGCTTCATGAAGCTGGTGTCCAGTGCTAATTTTTTGATGTTTAATTTTGATACTTTCTTTTCATTTTCATTTGGCTTTTCTGTGTTTTCTCCTGATTCTGTACCTGGTTTCTTACTTATCTGCTCACTGTGGTGGTTCTCGTTGGTGTAAGTCTCCTTTGTTTCCAATTTTGTCTGATCTTCCTCTTCATCCTCTTCCTCCTCTTCTTCGTCCTCTTCCTCCTCTGCTACTTCTTTCTCCTCCTCGTCCTCCTCTCTCTCCTTATTGCTTCCATCTTCCTTTTTCTCCCCAAATTGAGGTCCTGAGTTGGACAAGTGCTCATTTTTGTACTGTCTCTCTTTCCCCTCTGCTCCTGGCACCCTCCCTCCGGTTGCCTTGCTGCTGTCACCACACCTTCCTTCCATCTCCTCTGCAGCACTTCTCTGAGGAAGACAAAACCTCTCAGCTGAAATAATCCAACATGGCTTTGTTACATTAACTGCTCGAATAGATACCTAGGAGCTGGATTAAATACCTCTGTGCCCGTACATTATAGAATCATCCTTAAAAGTGTCCTTGCCTGCAAGTCAGGGCTGTGCTGGCTTGCTTGGGAGCACAGGAACAATTGCTCTTAAAGTACCTGCAAATCAGTTCCTCACCTTTGCCTATTAAATGAAATCCTGACAATTAAATCCTATATGTATTCACTGCTATCTTAAGGTAGTCCTTGAACCCTTCTGAGGGTTAGGAAGGTCTGATCCAAAGTCTTTCTGGATTTTGTGGAATTTTTATCATTTCCTTGACAAGCAAGGAAGTTTGTCTCATATGCCACAAACCAGTGTTAAGCACTGACTGTTTGCTTAGCCCAAGGATGAAAGTAGAGGATACATCATAACAACAGCAAAGTCAGCCAGCACATGAGACAACAAGGCCACTCACTCTGATACCTGCCAGAGCATCAGGGCTAAAGCAGCACATCACTAAAGATAAAGCAAAATACTAGCTCATTTTTAAGTCCAGAGATAGGAAACTGGACATTGTACACAGCTGTTGCAAGGCAGTGGGGATTCCAGCATCAAAATAAAATTAGTTGCAAGTTTCCACCATCTCCAGAGACCCTTCCTAACTAACATTTTTCCCCCTCCAAGTATCTTTTTACAAGTGGCTCTTCCATCGCTGAGAAATGCTAATAAAGCACAAATAAAGATCTAGATATTTTCCTATAAATTTGCACTAGTCCAGACAAAATGGTCACAAAGTCACTTCTGCCCTCAGGGCCATGGTTCCTATTTGCTGTGCTAGTGGAGGATATGGCCAGTTGTGAATGAAGCAGGCAGCTCCACACTTCAATTCCACATTTAACCCCAGAAGTGTTTAAAAATATATTTCTTTGAAGGTAAGAGTGTTGCAGGAGGGAAAAAGCCACAGATTTCCCTCCCTCTCCAGAGGCAGCCTATAAAACCTGCCCTCAGGGGTTTGTGATGGTTTCTGTTGTGTATTAGGAAAATCTCTAGTTCCTTTAAAAAATAAGTATCGGTTACTTCAAACTCACTTAGATTCAGGTCTTGTCTGGCAGAGTTTCCATTCTACAAACCTATTTTTAAGTGTGGCTCTCATCCTGAAAAAAAGGCTAAGTATGACCTTAACTATTTCAAAGTCATAGAGATAATAGTATAAATTTAAAGTACTGCATTGAAAAGGGTTGGACTAGTCCATAGAGTCTGCACACGTGGTTGTTAGTGAATATTTCACACTGCTAAAATACAGTGGTTTGGGGTTTTGTCCACTATGACATTAAATTCTGCCAATTAATTAGTTTTAAACATACAGTTAACATAGTCTTCTGTGAAAAGCAATATGGTGTTGTTCCATAAGCCAAGTTAAACAAATCAGAATTACATCCTCCAAACTGATTTCTTAAGTGATATGCTTCACTGCACAGAATTAGGATCTTCATATATGAAGTACATAGTTAGGAAAAGCAATTTAAAAAGTGACTCACCCTAATGTCAGCCCAAGCTGGAGCTTGACATTGCTCAGGCTTTTAGGATGAATTAAAATTTGTTTGTACAATACCTTACGTAAGGGATTAAAGCTATAAAACAGATCCCACAGCAGATGCACAATAAATATTGGAGATTTTTTTTTTACCTCAGAGGGCAAGAGGGTGACAGGAACTCTCTCATCCTCCAGCATGCGTCTGGATGCCTTCTGCCAGTACAGGTAGTCAACCAGGGACCTGTGGTCAAAGCTCCCTGTGGGGGGTTTCTCTGTCTGATCCTTCTGTATCATCCCAATTGGCACCTCAGGGTCTGGGGCCATGACTTCCATCTCAGACTGTAGCTCCTTGAGCTCCTCAGGAGACAGGTTTGCCAGGATTTCATCTTCATCAATATCCTCAGGACCCACTTCTTCGTTAGTGTTTTGGCTGCATTCAGACATGTTTGTTCTTCTCTCCTTCCTCTATTACTTTTTAAACCTAAAGAGAAAGATAAGTTTTGAAAGCTTTTTGTTTTCCCCCCAACACTAGCAGTAGTTAATGAGGTTAAATTAATAACTTCATGTTTTGGTCATGAGCTGTGGTGGCTCTCAGTCTCAGTGTGGGAGATAGACTGTGCAGCTAAGTCTATATTAAGCTGCACTTGGCTGGATAAAGAGAATTTATGGCGATGCTGCCATGCTCCATTTTCAGCAACCTGTCAGCTGTGCAAACCCTTCTGACATTTCAGTGCAGCTGGTGTCCCCCATTGAGTACAGCAGGAGACAGCCAGCCATGTTAGAATCATAGACTGGTTTGGGTTGGAAGGGACCTCTGGAGCTCATCTAGTCCAACTCCCCTGCAGTGGGCAGGGACATTCCCAATTAGAGCAGCTTGCCCAGAGCCCTGGCAAGCCTCACCTGCAATGCCTCCAGGGATGGCAACTCAACCACCTCCCTGGGCAACCTGGGCCAGTGTTTCACCACCCTCTTGGTGAGGAACTTTTTCCTAATATCCAGTCTAAATCTACTCTTCTCCAATCTAAAACCATTACCTCTTGTCCTTTCACTCCAGGCCTTTGCAAACAGGCCCTCTGCAGCCTTCTTGGAAGTTCCCTTTAGGTCCTGGAAAGTCACTAGTAGGTCCCCCCCGAAGCCTTCTCTTCTCCAGGCTGAACAATCCCAGCTCCCTCAGCCTGTCCTCAGAGCAGAGGTGTTGCAGCCCCTGAGCATTCTCGTGGCCTCCTCTGCACCTGCTCCATCAGCTCCATGGCCTTTGTGTGTTGAGGGCTCCAGAACTGGACCCAGTATTGCAGAGGAGGTGTGAGCAGAGCAGAGTGCAGTGGCAGAATCACCTCTCTGGCTCTGCTGGCCACGCTTCTCTTGCTGCAGCCCAGGATGCCATTGTGCTTCTGGGCTGCCAGCGTGCACTGTTTGCTCATGGCCAGCTTCTCAGCCACCAGCACCCCAAGGCCTTTTCTGCAGGGCTGCTCTCTATCATCTCATCCCCAGCCTGGATTGATAGTGGGGATTGTTCTGACCCAGGTGCAGGACCCTGCACTTGGTCTTGTTGAAGCTCCTGAGGTTCCCCTGGGCCCACCTCTCCAGCTTGTCCAGGTCCTTCTGGATGACATCCTGCCCCTCCAACTTATCCCCAGCACCCCATAGCTTGGTGTCATCTGCACACTTGCTGCTGGTGCACTCAATGCTGCTGGCCATAGCGTTTATACAAATATTAAACAGTGCAGGCCCCAGCACAGAGCCCTGAGGGACACCACTTGTCACTGATCTCCAGCTGCACTTGGAGCCATTGACCACTACCCTCTGGATGCAGTCAGCCAGCCAGTTTCTCATCCACTGAACAGTCCACCCATCAAATCCATGTTCTGGAGGTTACTTGGAGCATTTCACCTTTCAATGCTTCACCCCTTTTGCTTGAACCACCCTAGGTGGGTGGAAGAACGTTAGTGGTATCTGCAAGGGGTGTGGGGGAGATTCTGCTCTGTGGGAAGAACCAGCACAAGGTCGCTCTCTCCATAGTGTCTCCAAAGGGATGGAGCCTGCAGGGTCTTCACTGCCTTCAGCCAGGTCTAACCCTGACTCACTGTTGGAAGTGGTTTTGGTGTTAGCACAGCCACCATGCAGTTGATGAGTTCTCCCAGACACCAGATGCTGCCTAAGGTAAAATTCTCCAAGATGGAAGAATGCAGGTGAACAGCTGGTACAACACACACTTTGTGCTTGAGGACAAGGGTTCATATACAGGGATGGTCACCTGTCCTTTGAACTAACCTGAGTGGTCCCATAAGGAACATTTCCCACAGCACATCCATGCCCTGCTCCCATCCAGCCTGTCCAGAGGCAACACACCAATGCCCTGCTTCATGACCAACCTCTCTACCATGGACATGATTGCAGATCTTGGCTGACAGTTCATTTCAGGTTCATCATTTTCCTAACTTCTACATTTTCTTTTTTTTTTTACAGCAACTACAAAGGTTTCCTTTGCTAACATTTGTAGAACTGATGGAACTATAGAAGATTTCCTGAAATTCTTTTTTTTTACTTATCAGTAAGTGGCCATTTCAGCTAAGAAGTACCTCCTTCTTTATTTAGAATATTTTATAGGCTTCTAAATTTACAAGGCAAACCAGCAAGTCATATCTCCATCACCACTGTGCTCATGGCTGCTTGGTACAAGCAAAATAGCATGGGTGGGTCAATTTTTTACCACGGTGCAATTCCAGCAAGATTCCCTCTCAGTTTCAAATTAGGGAGTAACCTCACCTTGAAACTACAAATGCATCTTTCATGGGAAAGAAACCACAGACCAGAGGCTGGGAAAGCAGCAAACCCCACTAATTTTTAAGCCATGTATTTCTTGTTAGAGTCTCAACCACGCTCTGCTGGAGTCTGCCAACAGCTAAACAGCCTCTACAGATGATGATGGTTTCTCCTTGCTGTGTTTTGTAACAAGAAACATGGTGTTCAAAGCCCTCAACCTCTATTAAAAAGCCATTACCCAAAGGTCCTCATCTAATTAATGCTGTTACATAGCAAGGGAAGAGGGCAGAAAATTGAAGAACATTACAAGTGGTAAAGAAAAACATAACAAAAACCCAAGCCAAGAATGTAATGGCTCCATTTGGCCCTTTGGTATTTCAGGGGACATCCTTATTTTATATTATGCAGCAGCAAGCACAACAGCAGACCCACACATCAATCTATCTGGTCTAGCAGTTTTAAACCCCAGCAATTGCTGTCCATAAGGGAGTCCATAAATGGTTTCCTGATGTTATCAAATAAATCACTGCTCTTCAGTAGCTGGCATGTTATTCTCCCAAACGATGCTGTTTGGGTCACAGAAGCTGTCTGTTCAGTGGTTACTTATCACTTGTTAATTTCTTGATTGTAAATCAAGCCCTTGGGCACCTTCTTGTATTTCCATGATCTTCAGCCAGGCCATCTTGGGCCATGGTCTTGTCAGATCTGCTAAGCTAAAAAGAGTCAAACCCATCAAGTCCTCTCCAGAAGGAAAACAGTGATACTGAGAACACTATCAGGTATTTGAAAAGCCATTTTTCTTCTAAGTAGAGATACATCACTTGTCAATACCACGATTAGGAAACCTTATACTTCTGGAAGCAATGCCTTCTCCATCAGTTGCAGAGCAAAGGGTTGCCAGGTGACACCTCTCCTGGTGACATGGGTGCTAATCTCACAGATTTCCAAGGCAGGTATCACATTTTGCCTACTTTAGGTTTCCTCTATAAATTACCTCAGGTTCAGGATTCACTTCCTTTCCTAACATATTGCTTAGTGCTTTGGTGTGCTGGAAGCAGCACATTAAGGCAACAAATGACACTCTCCAAGGCTGGGGACCCACTCACAGCCATATCTAGAAGGAGTTTTGCCTTGGAAAAGACTATCTTCTTCCCAATAACTTTCATGAGTATTCCTCTCAGAGCTTTCCAACAGAATCACTCATTCTCCAGCCTCCGTTAGGACAGGAAAACCACTTCCAGCAGTAGCTTTTGCTGTTTGCCAGCCTATTTGACACTTGCTGAGGAACCCCAGGACTAACAAGGTGCTGCACAAGGTGCTCTGTTGCCCAAGAGCAGAGAGCTGTGCCAGCAACTACGCTCAAAGGGTATGCAGAAGAACAAGAGGTACCTGCAGTGATCACAAAGCAATCCCTACAGGGAGCAGCTCCAAATTCACACTAACTAGCTACCTAACAAGTGTTAAATAAAAGCAATTAATAGCAAACTGATAGAAGACAAGATCTTCTTTTGATAATGAACAAGTCATGCTTCCTGCTTACTGTTGCTAAGGCAGATGCTCATGGATGGAGGAACTCTGGCAGGAAGCCCAGGAGGCTCTTCTGCAGGATTGGTTCACTTCATTGATCATTTTCATTCCTGCATTTGCTTCCAAACTTCCAATTCTCCTAGAAAGCAAAAGAGTTGACACGTTTTTAACTCAAATACCAAGAGGGGCCCACCCCATGCCAGCATTTGATGCGAAGCAGGCCACTAACCCACGCTTCAGGTGCCTCAAGTGTCTTCTATTTTTAAGGTAACTGATGGGAGACATGCTGATGCCAAATTGAGAGCAAATTCTATAACATTGGCTTTCATTTTCTTTGCTTATAAACCCCACACATTTATTTCTCTTTATTACCAATCCCTGGCATTTCCCAGTGCCAAGATATTAACTGGAAGGAGGTGGAGAATGTGCCTGTGTAATATAACCTTGCATCACTTCTTAGAAACCCCTAGGCTTGATGGGGTAATCTAAAATTGACCAACAGTAGCATGCACCAAACATGTCCAGCAATGCAGTGTAAGGCAATATGGGGATTATAAAGGGTCAGATGATGGGATCTTAACAATAACAACCCCTCAGTAACGACAGCAAGCATAGAGAGACACCCAGTGGGAAAAACACCAAGGATCATCTTGAGAGGAAAAAAAATCCCCAAACAAACCACCACACCCCCAAGTATTTGCAGATATAAACATATCAGATGAAGTTTGTTGCTTAAATAGAGTAAGGACATCTGACTTTTGAAGTATTTGCCCAAGTTGCTTGACAGGGAGCTACAAAGTCAAGCCTTGAAGGGAAGAGGTAGGTGTAGTGGGGGCTGGCAGGAAGATGGGATGAAGCTGTGGGAACAGGGTGAGGCTGCAAGGACATGATGGAGCTATGGGGACAGAGGCATGAGCCCCTCACCCCTGCCCTGGCAATCACTGGATCATCACATCTCACTGTGCCAAGGTCTGGTGATTTCTTTCAGTTCTGAAAGGAGCAAGCAGAGCTACATCTCTTGTTCCAGTGGGACCTGGATGCCTCTAATTTGACCCAAAAAAGAACATAGTGATATTTTTTCTATTATTTTGGGGTTTTTTTTTGTTGTTGTTTGGTTTTGGTTTTCTTTTTCAGAGAAGTCTGAGAGCAGCTGCACTGGTCCTCTCTGCCCACCAGGAAACCACCTGTGTCATCATCCCCATTCCTCATTACAGGGAAAAGGAACTATTAAAATGTGTAGGGAGAAAGGAGGAGCATGGATGGGACACTTCAGCCACATCAGAAATGAAGGAGAGAAAATTTCAGGCTCAGGCAGGGTATTGACCCCCTACACTGATGCATTTCTAAACCTTTTCAACTGTTTTAAAGATCATCCAAAACCTCGTTGTTTTGGGGCAGGAGAGCTCCACATGTGAACACTGACAGTGTCATAGCCCTATTGGGGCTGACCATGCTTTAAAATGCCTCAAGCAACATCCCCAGCACAGTCAGAGGACACCTGCCCATGGCAGGGCAGTTGGAACTTGCTGATCTTTAAGGTCCCTTCCAACCTGGGCCATTCTATGATGCCTCTTTGCACCATGCTCACTGGCAAAGCAGCAGCTCTGTGGCCACAGAAAGGAGTTTCTACTCCCAGATATCATTTACAGCATGCTCACAGACCAAATGCTGAAGTGCTCAGCACTAATTATGTCCCTGCTAACCTGCTATTTTACTTACCCAGCTCATGTTATATATGTGACCTTAGTAAAGCAAATACCTGAAGGTTTTCATGCCTGAGTGGTGCTTTGTTGCCTTCTCTTCCCAAAGCACAGAGCTAACAGCTGCCATGCAAATGAAAACCAGCCAGTGGAGAGTGAAGATGGATCTGTGAGAGACCAGGAACAATTTTATAGGATCATAGAACAGATACAGCTGGAAGAGACCTTGAAGATCATCAAATCCATCCTTTGTCCTAGCCCTAGCAACCTGCTAAATTTTAATATGTGGGGAACAGGTGATTCAAGAAGGGAGGTTAAATCTCTGAGCACAACTTCAGGGATTGAGCTATGGATCTGCTTAGGACTTTTCACCAATGGGCACAACCTATTTGTATGTCAAATTTAGCAATTATTTGGTATTAACTACCCTTATTCTTATGATTTATCTGTGCTCTGGGTTTGCACAGCAGAGCCTCAGGAGTGACAAAAGCCTCACAGTAGCTAGAACTGAGCTTTAAAATGTCCCCTCCCTTTTCCAGCCATATTTATAGTTCCCTTCCAAATGGTGCATGACAGAACTACCTAATCAGAACTTTAATAACACAGTGCCAAAGACTTTTTGAGGAATCAGCATGGTTGGAAAAGACCTTGGAGATCATCAAGTCCAACTGTGAACCTAACACTACCACACTCACCACCACAACATGTCCCCAAGTACCAGATCAACACATATTTTGAACACTTCTAGGGACAGAGTTTCCACCACTTCCCTGGGAAACGTGTTCCAGTACTTGGAGGAGTGACAGCCATCATCATAACCTTCTAACCAAGTGATCACACAATCATTGAGGTTGGAATGAGACCTCTAAGATCAGCAAGTCCAACCATACCTATCACAAACACACCACTAAACCATGTCCCTTAATAGAGCATCTAAATGTTTCTTAAACCCCTCCAGGGATGGTGACTGCATCACCTCCCTAGGCAGCCTATTCCAAGAGCTAACAGCCCTCTCAGTAAAAACTTCCTCCACAGTAAAGAAACACCTCCATATTGAGGTGGAATACTAAATTAACACAAGCCAGATCACTTAAGAAACACAATAATTCTAGGAAACAATGTCACCCTTCACATTAAACATAGAGTGTATCCCTTCTATAGCATCCAAACCTATCCTAGCCCCAGGCCTCATACCCATCCTGCCACTAAAACATGCCCATGGGCAACTATGCTGGCAAGGCCATGAGGTGATTTTTGTTAAGCACACACAGGACATGTCCTTCCCTAACCTCAGCCTGGGAACAGGTGGAAGGCTTTCTTCTAGAGTTACTCCAGCTGAGCCCTGGCTGGCTGCAAACTCTCCTCCATCTGCATCTCTTCAATGACACTCCAGTGATTAAATATAAATTGAGACTCATGCCTGCTGCACTTGAGACAGGCAGGAGATGCCCTGGGAGATGAAACACATCCCTCTGCAGTCAAGGACTTGCTGAAGGATAGATGGCAATTCCCTTTGTGAGTGACAGACATGGATAATGAGGTTGGATGGATGGCAAGAAGGTTAAAGGTCTTGCTTTTCTTTCATGAAAGCTCTGACATCTGTGTCCTCCTGGGCTACCAGCACAACCACATCTCACACCATCCCTTTTTCCAAAGAGGAAATGTCACACCAGGGTTTTTACTTGCTGTGTCAGAGCATGGAGCAATTGTTCTTTGATAATAAATCCTCCTCTGGGACATGATCCATGTGGACCTGAATCTGCATCTAAGAGCTATGAGGGGAATGTTGGGCATTAGACAGGGTGTCTTCAACATCTTCATTAACGACCTGGACATAGATATCGAATGCACTCTCAGCGAGTGTGCGGATGNCCATCCCTGGCAGTGTTCAAGGCCAGGCTGGATGTGGCCCTGGGTGACCTGGGCTAGTGATTGGCATCCCTGCTCAGTATGGGGAGGTTGGAACTAGATGATCTTTAGGGTCCCTTCCAACCTGGCCATTCTGTGATTCTGTGTGTGTCATCACCCTTACTTACCTGCTGGTAGTGTGGGCATCACACTGGTGCTGGGAACAGGTGAAAGTGTCTTCTTTGGAAAGCTCAACAAGCCTTGTGGGTGCAATCTCCTGGCATGCAATTTATGACAGGACAGAGCAGCTGAAGGAGAGAGCCAAGCAGGAGGGAAAGAGGGGAGATGAAAATACAGCAGCTTTCCTGCACTGAACCCTAAAGCCCAGGAGATGGAGCAAACCTACAGCTCTTAAGGGATTTCCTACAAGCATTTCAGAACTGGCTGGGCCACAGTGAAGACTTCTCACTCACCCAGGACCCAACCCAGCCTTAACATGTACAAAACGTTGCTCACATTTAAGCTGAAAAAGTCCAAGATTGTAAATAAGAAGTCAGCAGGAGTCACATCATGAATTAATTTGCCTTGGCCAACGAGTTTCCTGTAAGTATACTTGGGTGAATTTGAAATACTTGGCATTTTTAAAGATTTGCCTGTGCTCAGCAAACTTAGATTAGGTATGAATTCAAGGGGCTCCTGGTCTGAGCATGTCCATCCCTTCCTGGTCCCTGTCCCAGAGGAATGCCAGACCTCAGCCTCCTGCAGGGCTTGTAGCAGCTCCCATGGGAGTTTGTCCTCCCACATCTCTTGAGTCTTTCTGTTCAAAAAAGCAGCAGAGAAAAAGCAGGCAGCAATTAAAACCATCAGGCACGGCTTATTTTAGCACAGTGCCCTAATGCCTTTTGAAGAATTCCTGGCAAGGGCTGGTTTTTCTTCACCCATCAACTAAAAAGCACTCAGAAATGCTCCATTACAGATGGTTTTCTGTGGGTTTTTATTTCCTCTCTGCACTCTCCTCTCAGCAGCAGCATGTTCTACCTTCTGAAGAGATGCTTGGGACACTGCAAAATTGAACCCTGTGGGTCTGTGAGTGGTTTACATTGGGTTTTGACTTTGTTAACCTCTTGGCTTTGTTCTGGATTATAATGAATAAGAACTTCTAAACAGTTCTTCAAGCTGGAAGGGGCAGGGAAGACTGCAGAGGAGCACAAAAGGCAGAGAGGACTCTTCTCTTCCATGCTGCTGGTTAGTCACCAGATGGCCTCAGTGATCCTGGTGAGGAAGAAGGGCTGGGATTAAACAGCAAGGAAACAGGAATTCAAATAAAGCACAGGTGATTTGTATTTCAGCTGTGAACAAATCTGATAACAATTACAAGGATGTCTTTATTCCCTCTTCAGCTACATTATACAGACCTGGGCTCTGTGAACAGCCACACACATGCATCAGAAGGTCACTGCATTTCTGAAGGTCTGCAAAAGTTAGTGTGATGTGTCCTAGGGAACAACTAGGCAAAAATCAGATCTTGCACAAGCTGCACAGCATCACCAACTCCCTTGTCAGCAATGGGCAGGAGGTCCCATAGAGATGTTGTGCCCTCCCTCTCCTTCCCTGTGGAACCCAAAGCAGACCCCAACCCTTTGCTGCCTACCCTAGGCAACATCCGAGAAGCTAGATCATCTTATTCTCTCCTCTTCTGGGCCTCATTCTTCACTCTGTACTTCCACTCTTCAAAGAGGTTTCTAAGAGCATAGCTCTTGCAGGGCCAGGCATGTGGAGAATGACAAGAGGGAGTCATCAGTGCTGCACCTGCCACTCTACCTCTCTTCCAGCTCCAGCTTCTCTGCAGCTCAGCTCTTGCTTACTGGAAGCTGCACTCAGGCTCTGAACTCTAAAGATTTTATACCCAGTACCCCCAAAGAAAGCAAATCATCCTCTATCCAAACCCACCTCAAATTCCTATCTTCTCAATAACATATCCAGAATTGTCATGATCCTGTCCAAACAAGCCAGGAAGGCCAGGCCAAGTATCAGCATTGTGCCAACTCAGATGTGTTAGACAGAGCTAAATACTGAACACTAATGGAAAAATCAATGCAAAATGCAATGGCCACAGCATTAAAGGAATGCAAACAATGCTTTAAATGTGGCACAGACCTCGTTACACACTTCATTTCCTTTTTTAAACAAAAAAAACCACCACCCTCTGAGAGTGCTGATAAACAACCACCAGCCTGCACGGATACCATTAGCTCTAAGGAAGGTATTGGACTTCAGAGCACTCAGCTTCCTGCTCAAAACATGAATGTTTTATAACAGCAGCAAGCAGGATTCAGTGAATGAAGAACTTGTAAACAGGCAAACCTCAAAAACTACTTGGAAAGATTTTAGTGGACATGTCTGCAAGTTCTTGTTAATACCTATTTTCACCAGCAACCTGGAAATAAGTATAAAATCCAGCAGTGGGGATGAAGCTTACAGATGCCACAAAAAGTAGGAAATGACAAACAACTCTCAAGATTGAAGAGTGAGACTGAATAACCTCAACTGCTTGGTGACCAGGGTGCAAAAGCAGTTGTAGATCCAGAAGCCAAGTTGTTCTTCCAGAAAGAGCAAAGAAGGAAGGTGTGTCCCTGCCCATAGCAAGGGTTGGAACTAGAGGATCTTTAAGATCCTGTTCAACCCAACCCATTCTATGATTCTTTGAAAGGTGAGCATCTCCAAGGGCACAAACTCAAAAGAGGACCCGGAAGATGGACAACACAAACTCCAAGAGCCACGCTCCAAATGGGAAAGAGTGCAGTGAATTTTAGCATAGATAAGAAGGAAGTATTTCCAGAAACATGAGCTCAGGCAGTAGGTCCAGGGAGAGCAACCCTCCCACAGGGATGCTGGGTGAGCAATCCTCCCTCCCTCAGGGTAGCTGTGCTGGAGAGGCCCCTGCAAAGGCATCAGCATCCTCAGAAGTTCACTTACAGGTGTGTTTTTGGAAGGATCTGAACCACCCTGGGTCAAGCTTCCCCCATCCAAGGCCACTGATCCTCTGCACCCAACCTACCACCACAGGCCAAAAGAAATCAAACCATGATCATTTACTCACTGCCTTCCTGTAAAGTCCTGAAACAACATCCCACCCTTTTCCCAGCACTCGAGCAGAAAGAGGAGGAATGCTGAAGTGGTTTTGGTAGCACACTTTTTAGTTTATTGACCTATACAAAATAATAGGTCTAAAAAAATTCAGAAGTAGTAAAAGAATAAGCAAAAAGAGCTTTCTCATTTCTAGAAGGCTATACAAATATGCAAACCCAAGGAAATAAGTTATTTTTCATTTTGTTTGGTCTCTTTTTTTGTTCCTTTAATTCCAAACAGCGCTTCTAATCATACAAACAACTAAGTACCAGCTTAACAAGTGTGTCCTTCTCTATATATTACATGCTCTGGAATATTGGTAAAAAAGGTCCAAAAAGTTGATCAGAAACTTTGCTATTCACAATATGAACAAGGAGTAACTAATCTTCTGTATAAAAGAAAACAAAAAAGTGAGCACCATTTCTGGAAACCTGCAGCACAGTAGAGCTGAGAGACAAGAGAGGCTTTCCCCTATGCTAACGAGTCATCAGACATCACACAGGATAACCCATGCCAATTTGTTCCTACAGATGGAGGATGTGAGGTAGGTTTCTCCCTCTTACATCAAGACTGCAGTCACCCTTTTCTTCCCCCCCCCCCAAATTGTTTAGTGAAAATGCTGTTCTGTCACCTAGTGACTTTGCAAGGCACCTGGCAGTTCAGGTGACTCGTGGTACAATCCTAATGCCCTTCGTGTTAAGGCACCCACTTGGCTGTTTGTGTTTGCATCCATCTTTAGAAATACTGGCCCTTACAATCAAATAGTTTGCTGTGGGGATCACTGGAGCTGCCCACTGCAGATCCTCAGTTCACTGTGGCACAGCAAAATGTCATCCTCAGTTGATAAATAGGGGTAACTGTGCAGCCACCGTGAACGTTTGCCTACTCCTCCACACAGTGAAGTTGTACCATGGAAAGGTTGTTCAATGGGAGCTTATTAATTACACTTTGTCATCAAAAAGAGAGTTCCAAGTTTACTGCTTCTGTTTCCAAAATCCACAACTGCTTATAGTTTTACTTGACAGCATCAGCAAATTCTTTGCTTTTGAGAACTTGCTTGTGGTGCTAACAAACACTCTTAACAACACCCCAAAAATGGATAGACTCATTCAAACCTCCATAATAAAAAAAAAAATAGTAAATAATCCAGCCTTCCTTCAAGTAATGTTCCAATACTGCTTAAGTCACCCTTTGCCTCACTCACACACACAGTATCTATCCTTCATAAGCTTACGAAAGTCCTTCCAGGTCATCATAAGCCATGGCAGAATAAATTTTCATTTCTTCTTTCAGACATCAGAATTGTGCTCCTAGAATTCCTGGTTTTTCCATAAGAGTCTCCTTTTCACATTTTGTTTGTTCTTTTTTTTTTTTTTCTCTGAGGTTTGCCTTCAACACTTCCAATCTTCCAAAAAAAGTGCTTGCTAAATATAAATACTTCAACCAAGTGCTGCATCTAGTCATAGACTAAACTGTGGCTTGCCCTTGCTCGTGTAGGCTATCTGGATTCAGAAAGAAAGGCCAGTTGGGGTAAGACTTTGTCATTTTGCTACAGTCCCTCTTAATGCTGAATTTACTCTTTCCCAGCAAACCAGCCTGCTTCCTCTTCTTGTTCAGTTGGGAAGTTCCACCTGGGATCTGCCTCCGAGTCACAGCATTTTGTGCAAGGCACGCAAGGGTAGGAATTGAGGGCTGGGGACAGTCTACACCAGTGTCCCAGGCTTTGAATCCTCGTGCCAGAACAACCTCTGCTCACTGCTGTGCAAGTCTTCTTCCAAGCGACTCTCCCCATCATTGCCCAGCTGGCTCATCTCTGCATAAGCTCTGTAAGAGAGATATGGCAGCAGGGATCAGTGAGAGCTGAGAGGCTTCCCCAGACCCACAAAAGCCCTGGACAAACTCACACAACTCCCTGGAGCCTGAAGTAATGTTGTGAGTTCACCCCAGGGTGATTTAGAGCCAAAGACAACCCCCTACCCCCCCCAATTTTTGTGCTGTAATGAGTGAAATTGTGCACGACAGGATCTCAGCTGTCAAGGCTGCAGGGTGTATGGATTGCTCATTTACCATAATCACATGAAAATAGAAAATAAAACAGATGAATGATCAGACAAGTGCTTCAGAACATGGAAAATTAATAGCTAATAAACCTCATTGAGACAGAGCTGCCAAAATAAGCAGTTTCCAAAGCACAATTATAGGAAGTTATGAAATTAGTAGAAATTATATTTTTAAACACTGTTACTGTAGATCACAGCAATAAAAAAAAAGCCTGTGACATTTAGCTTAGAAACAGAGATCTAGCAGAAGCTTTTCTATCTTTTCTCACACTTCCATTTATTTTCAAACAAACAAAATGAAAAATTCAGTGATTTCACACAAGTCAGCCTGGCAGCAAGCACAAACTGCAAGCCACAAAGCCAGAGGCACAAATTTGGGGTACTTACTACAGCTGGCTGTGCTCAGCATAAATGTACTGAAATGTGATGGCATTTGTGAGGGCAGAGCTGTTCCCCTGGGCAGGAGGTCTCTGTCCTCACCAAAACCAGCCACCATGTCACAGAGGAGGAAAGAGACCAAAACCAACAAGTAGAACCAGCATGAGAGCTGCAGGAACTTCTGTAAAGACAGAGCAGACCTTGGGCTCCCCAGAATCCTCAGGACAGCCCAAATGAGCAGGGAGGCTCTGCAAGCAGCAGCACATCCCACCTGGTGCCCAGGTTAAGCTCTGCCAAGTGCTTCTTGCTTGGCAGATGCAGTGTTGCCTTTGCCTTTCAGACATAAGGTTGAGGAGAGGTGTTTCCTTTCCTTGTTTTTCCAAGTGTTTATCAGCACAGACACTACAGCTTCAGAAACCCAACAGGACTGTGTCCTGCTGGACTCCTGATGTGGTGTAGGAGAGATTTCCTGTCACAGGGAGGGAGAGGGATTGGGTGCACTGTCCACAACACTTCTCTGAGCATCACAGCTCCCAGGAAGTGCAAGATCCTCAATGGTCCAGCATCAGCCAGAAGAAAAAGCTGTACAACAAATGACTTCATCCTTGCCTATGGCTGCTTCCCCTATCCCTGTATCTTGGTGGTAGAGTTAGTGGTGGTACAGCTGATCTGCTCTACTCAGAAGACTTGTCCTCACAAAGCCCATTTTATAACTACTCTGGCCCTTTAAAACCAAGCTGTTCTTCTCAGAAGGTTTTAACAGCCTGTGCAAACACAGGAGGAAGGGCAGGAAATCTTGATACACTCTACTCACCTGCTCTGCAAAGGAAGGTTGCCATAAACATTCCCATAACAGCTGGCATAAGAGGAATGAGACAACGTATCGTAGTCAGAGAGTCCCAGTGCAAGGGGGTTTCTCCAGTTCCCAGCAGTGTTTGCAGAAGATGCTGGAATTAAAGAAATACAGCAAATTAGACCTTTCTCCAGCTATATCAGCTGAGACAAATGAGGCAGTCCTCATGAGCAGTCTCTATGGGCTTCTGCAGGACACACAAGCAGACAATGAAAACACAAAACATGACTTACAAGCCCTGTAGAAAAGAAAGCACTGCGTGGGTGATATTTTGAAGCTAGGGAATCTCTTTCTGGCCCATTCAGTGATGCTCACTGTGCTGTACTTTGGAAGCCATCATGGCAACTGCATTTACATGGCATGAAGTTTTGCACATTACTTCTGGTTGGTAAATATGCCTGGTTGGAAGAGACCTCTAAGTTCATCAAGTCCAACCATACCTATCATTCCTATGCCACTTAACCATATCCCTAAGTAGAACATCTATACATTTCTTAAACACCTCCAGGGACTGTGACTCCACCACCTCCCTGGGCAGCCTGTTCCAAGATTTAACAAGCCTTTCAGTGAAGAAATTCCTCCTTACATCCAATCTAAACCTCCCCTAGTGCAACTTGAAGCCATTTCCTCTTGTCCTCTCACTATTAACCCAGGAGAAGAGCTCTTTGTGCTTCCATGGACTGCTGTGCTCTCAGAGTGAAAGGCAGTTTTGCCCATAGGAGATGGTAACAAGCAAGTCTTTCTTCCCAAGCACAGAACAAGTTCTTCAACTACCTTTCAAGGCCAGAGCTCTAGCCTTGCCTCTACACTGCTGACTTCAAGACGATGGAAGAGGGCAGAATTTGATGCACTGCAGGCGCTTGCAAAAACACTTAGCACAGAAAAAAAAACAGACATTACCTGAAGAGAAAGAAGACACTCGACTGCTAGGAGAGCATGGCACCTGCAGACCAGCAAAGCCCAAACTCCTCTGAGATCCTCTGTCAGAATCAAAGCCTGCCTGCAGGCTGTGACCCTGTTCCTTTTGGCTGGAGGCACGTTGGTACCAACCACGGAGATGCTCTGCCACTAAGGCCTTGTGAATGTTTTTGGTTATATGCTCTGTTTTAGCGACTTGCTTCCTGGGAAGCCGAAGGGTCGCGTACGGGTTGTGGGGTACTCTGTCCACTTCATCCTCCTGGTAAGACCTGAATTCCCTGTAACGGTCGTATCCATAATGTGCCGATGAGCGATAGGAAGGGTTGACACTGTACTGTCCCTCTGTGTCACTCTCATAAACATAACCTCCATTGTAATAAATGTCTGATTCAGTGTAAGGGGAGTAGCCAGAAATATAGTAACTGGAGGAAGTCTGCTCCTGGTTTTTGTGGTAGACACCATTGCGGACATCCCTCTGGGCAAGATTTGGCATACTTCCTGAACTTGCAGAAGAAATGTTCTGTTTCTTTGACCGCCTTCGACCCCTGGTCCTGTTATCCAGTGTCTGAGTAGTATAATACGGATTGGGAGTAGGTGTCACACAGTAATATTCTGCACTTGACTGGCTAGTGTAGGAGGATCCATCATCCAGGATCTCCGTGCTGCTGCTCCGCTGGGACTTGGAGAGGGTGAAGGCTGCCTTGTCAGCAGGTGTCTCAGACAGCAGGTGGCTTTGGGATTCCAGGCTTCCGCTGCGCTGCCGGCAGTGGCGTGGGGAAACATCTGGCCTGAAACACCACAGATGTTGGTTGGTTCAAGGCAAGTATAGACACAAACATACACAGAGGTGGAGAGCGCACACATGGTCAAGCCAGGCATGCTGCCTTCCCAATCAAAGCACAATACAAAACCACTCATATCTCTCCACACAGAGTATCTGCACTGCAAGGAATTCAGCTTGGATGAATTTTAAGGTTTACTGCACCAGTAGAAGATGTCTTGTATAAAAATCTACTGTGGTGAGCAAGGTCATTCTGGGACACAAATAAGTGCAAAGCTCACGCTCACATTTTGTAATGATTTACAGGAGGGTTCCCTTGTTTTTTAAGTAGGTAAAGTCTACACAAGTAACTGAGCTAGGAGCAGAGCACAGGAAGATGGGTTTCCTGTGGCTCTGTCTCTCAAGCTGCATTACCCCTGCCAAATAAACCATGAGCTCTTGATAATATTCTATAAGATTTGTACCATCTCTCCCTCCCCATCATGTGTTCTCAGCTGCCTAATAATACAGATGAGCTCATGTTGCAGCTCTTTTCCCATAGTAAGAGCACTAACTGGGATCTCTCCCCTCTATCTGGCTACTTTTTCAGGAGGCTCACGGGAACGTAATCAGACAGCTTGGGAACAATTTTTTGTGGGAACACCACTAGCTGACAGACAATACAATTTCATAAGCCTGATAAAGAAATGTAAAATACATTCTGGCTATCTTACAAATATTATACAGAAACTTTTTGAACATGCATTATTTGTAAAAACTCCCTATAGCTACCTATCTGGAAAAGACCCTTCTCCTACAGTCTTTCATGATCAGATAAGCAGTATTTGCGTGCCAGCTTCCAGCTCACTCCTAATTTTGCACACAAAGCTGGTGCAGGACTGTGTCAAAGACCAAAGCTCCCTTACTGTAAGTGGCTGCTACTGTAGGCATTGCGTGTGAGCACAGGAGTTGTGGGCATGCTTCTCCCTCCATGGGGCTGGGGGGGTCGGTCCAGGGTTCGGTAAGGACTGCTGTGGGTTGAAAGTGGGTCCCTGTCATGAAAGAGAGAATCCCAGTTAGGTTAAATGCAGTGCAAGCCACAGCACAAAGAATACATCCACCCTAAGTCTTGAAGAAGCAAAATGAAGGGCAGAAAACAGGTAAGGGTGTAACTGGATGTGATTTCCCCTATAGAGAAGAGAACTGTTTAAGAGGAATAAAAATGCAACCCCTTCTTGTGGTTCAAGGAAAGTCCTCACAGGATGAGCAGTAGGAAAAACTGCTGCCAAAGGACAGCAGCTTGAAGCAGAAGAGGCAGGGCAGGTAACAGAGAAGCAAAGGAATTAGGTTTTAAAATGAATATCAAGGTTAAATATGGCTAGAATTCAGCTTCTGAACTTCACATGGAAGAGTGTTCTGGTGATCTTGAGGGAGAGGTGACAAAAACACAAAGACATGACATTGCCCAGAACTTCAAAACACTTTCAAGCATGCCTTCAACAGTCTGTTCACGCAGGCCAGTCCAAGAAATATCAGTGAAAATCCTTATGCTAAGAGTAAGCAGCACCAGATCAGACCCATATAACATGATCACACAGCGAGCAGCAGAGCTCCTGCTATCAATGTGCTCCATGGAACTGTTGTGTAATGGCAGAGGAGCATGGAGGCAGCAGGCTCCACTGCAGTGCCTGCACTAACAGGAGTCTTGGCAGGAGCAATAGGGAGCTTGTGCCAGCAAGGCAGAGAGCACAGATGCAACGAGCTGTGCCCTACCTGGAGTGTCTGGTTTCCAAGAGCTGATCATTTATGGATGACTTTCTGAGATGAATTCTCTCCACCCCGAGGGATTTTGGTGGAGGAAGCCTTGGAGAAAGCTGTGCAGAGCTGGGTCTCTGTGCTGGCATGGGAAGTGATTCACTGACTGTTGGGGGAGAAAAAAAATGCATTTTGTTAGCAAACTCCTTGATATTTTTGTCCTGTTTGCAGGCTGTGGTTCCTAAGCAGATATGCTTTGCACTACAGAGATGATAGAGGCTCTGAACCCAGCAAAGTTCTCCTGCCTGCACCAGGCTCTCCTCCATGGGACAGGACATTGCGGAGGCTCCTACAGATCTCAGCAGCACTAACTCCTACAGAGATTACAGACAGCTTGGGGCTGTGCCAGATCACTAAGTGGAACTTCCTTGGGAAAACACCTGTTTGCAGGAGAATTTCTCCCAGAGCCAAGTAGGCAAGCTCAGCCTTTGCAAAAGCCAATTTCCTCTGCCTCACCTTCCAGCTCTTTACTTGAAAATGACATTTTAAGAATTAGTTTTGAAATACAACCTAAAAGGGACTGACATCAAAAGCAACTGAATGAGCAAAGGCAGCTGACAGACACTTTTGGCTGAAGGCAAGTGGGAAGATGCTGGTTTGATCCTTGTTCTCACTTTGCTTAGGGCACAACCCAGGTCCCATCGGAGCCAACAGGAAACTCCTACTAATACATAGAAATGCAGGACGAGCTTCACAAGCCAAAGCCTTGGCTCCACTTCTACTTGTACAAGCAGGAACCAAGTCTATCTCCATTTTACAGCACCAGGTGGGTTGTACAAGTCTAAAACTGGGACATAGTGAGATCAAAATCAGTCCCTAAGAGAAAAGTGAGTAATAATTTTGATGATGTTTGTCCCCAAATGATGATTATCCAGTTTAAGGGAGAGGCAAGCCAAGTCCTTTCCACCTTGTGGAACAGGGTGTGAATGTGTGTGCCTGTGGGTGGGTGTGTGAAATTAGTAAGCTGAGCAAACAACCATACTCATGCAAGATGCAAGCTCACTAGGTTGCAAATGTAAATAGATCATTAATATCTGTGACTATTCTACTTTTCTGTGAGTTTTATAGTAGCTATGAGGACAGAAGAGCTGGGAAAATCCTGCCAGCTCCCCTAGCTGCTTCTCCACCTCCAGTCAGATCCCAGGGATGAAGTATTTGACATCCACAATGTTCTTACCTTGCAGGTTGGTTACATTTAACCCAAGTGCCTTCTCTAAAGATGACTCAAATTAGCTCACAGGACAGAAATTTTCAATAACTAACCCATTATCAGGAAACACATTCCTGACTAAGCTCTTTTTTCCCCTGCTATGAAGCAATTTGTCATTGAAAGCCAGCAGAGTAGTAGGACATTAAGTCAAAGGAATGTCTCTGAACAAGCACACTTCATGGGAAGGAAAGGATAAGCTACATACCATCATCATAGGTGGTTGTATCAGACAAGGAGCTGCTCTCAGATGGAATTATATCATCTGTGAATGAAAACAAGCACTTCAAGCATAGGAGACCCAACATCAATTTCCAAATACCACACAGTTAATTTTTTTTTACAGCTTCAGAAGGCTAAAATCAGTATGCTTTAGCCCTCACCAGCCTGAAGACAGTCCTGCTTTGGAATCTATCATGACCTAGTTGTGCTCACTGCCATTCAGCAAGCCACCTATATAATTACCAAAGGAGATTTTTTCCAGCTGCAGCAGGAATCAGGCCAAGATCTACCAAGATGTTTTCCATCCAGCTTCCAACAGATCTCACAGGGTGTTTTGCTGCTTCAGGAGCCTACAAAGGCATGTAGATCTTGGCTGCTAGCATCTCGTCTCCTCTAGGTACACCTGAAATCCTGTGAGGTAGGTCTGAAATGCCTTTTCAAATTTGGCATTGACTTTGGAATGTTTTATCAACACACAAATTCTGTGTCAGTTAAATTACTATCAACCTAAAATAATTCCACTGATTTCAATCAAGTTATTGCAAATTTCCAACAGCACAGAGAGCAGTTAAGTGTTGTATGGACACTGCAGATTTTTTTCCTGTTTCTTTTATGTGCTGTTATCTACTCACAGTGCTTTACTGCACCTGCCTGCCCTCTCACCTTGATATTACACACTGCCATTCACTGAGAAGCAGCCTGCCCTGGCTGAGGTGTAGAACAGACCACCAGTGGCAGAGAAATTAGGCTGGTGACAAAAAGCAGCACAAGAGAGAATGAACCCACAGAAAAATTCCAAAAATGTCCAGTATGACCTGGACAGGCTAGAGACATGGGCAGGGAGAAACTTAATGCAATTTAACAAGGGCAAGTGTAAGGTACTGCATCTGGGAAAGAACAACATGGATCAGTACAGGCTAGGAACTGATCTGTTGGAGAACAGCCCTGGGGAAAAAGCTCTAGGAGTGCTGGTGGCTAGGAGGATGCCCATGAGGCAGCAATGTGCCCTTGTGGCCAAGAGGCCAATGGCATCCTAGGATGCATTAAGAGGAGCGTGGCCAGCAGAGCCAGAGAGGTTCTTCTCCCCTCTCCTCTGCCCTGGGGAGGCCTCACCTGGAATACTGTGTCCAGCTCCAGAAGGATAGGGAGCTGCTGGAGAGAGTCCAGCACAGGGCCAGCAAGATCATGAAAGGAGTGGAGCATCTGCCCTAGGAGGACAGGCTGAGAACATTCTGTTCCTAGGTCATTTCTGGCAAGGCAGTGCTGGTGGGGTAAGAAGTCTACTTCAACCTCCATGCCAGAGGAAGAGGAAGCAACAAAGCAAGATGGTGGCAGCTACTTTGTGTGTGACACCTGCTTTCATCACCACTCATCATGAGCACACGCAATGTATGTTGCTCCCTTGCTGTTGTAATTTGCTGTGAGGAAAGGTCTGGTTTGAAGAGTTTGGTAAATAGCTAGAGCAGCTTTTCAAGAACAGCAGAAGATCAGGGCTGGCCCATGCCCTGAGGGCACTTGTCAGACCACCGAGGATGGGTTGCAACTCTGCTTGCAACCTGACACTGGGAAAAAGCTTCAGGGGAGCTTATTCACATGAATTTGACTATGTGGTGGTAAAATATGGAACTGGGCCCAGTGTAAAGAGGAAAAAAAAGAACTACCCAGGAAAAAAATAAGCTAGTCTGAAGCTCTGCTGCTGGATTCATGCGAGCTCTGCAATGCTGCCAGTTTAAATCCTAGACCTGTGCAATGCCCTGCAAGAGTGGAAGAAACTCTGGGCTACAAAGGAAGCAAGTGGAATATGGGGAGCAGTCCAGTATGTCCTTCACTTCCTAGTCCTTGGGGACTGGGATGAAAATAGCTAAGGTTTGATTCAATAAATCAATGTTACTGGTTAATATGTTATTTGCAATGAATCACTCTCCAGATTCACATGTGCTAGTGACTCATCACTGCTCACCCTTCTGAAACCCTGTACCTTGAGCTTGAAAGTACCACCAGCAATGGTGAAAGTGACACAGAAAACCAAATATTGAGGCAGATGACAGTTCTGCTTCAAATTAACACATGCTATAGTGCAAGAGTCAGGAACTGGAAGGAAATGCAGCTAATTTCTTGCTGGCTAAGTATTTGCTGTCTTGCAGTCTCTATGTCTGACACATGGAGTCTAGTCCCTTTCTAGTCCCAGAGAGCAGACAAGAATGTCAAGTATCAAATGTTGGAAAATGAGGGACTAAGGGTATGAAGACCAACACCCAAATCACTTGTTTGTACAACAGGACAAAAAACTGCCTGCAACCAACAGCATTGCCTCTTGCTGCTCCTGGGCCTTCAGTAGCTTCCTCCTTATTACTACACACCACGTGTACCAGGTAATACAGGACCTCCCACAATCAGTAGCCAGATTGGTGAGCAACAGACTGGAAAAAACAGATGTTTTCCTCATCTCTGTCAATCAGGAACTAGCTGAGCCACATTAAAGAGTGAGCATCCACCTTTCAGAATGAGCACTTTGTGATGATGGATAGCCCAGTGCTGCTGTAGATTGCACTGGGTAAGAATCCAAACTAAACTCTCAACAGGTACAGGACACAGCAAAGGTTTCCCAACTGAAACCTGGCATTGCACAGAAGGGTGTCCTCCAGGGAAAATACATATTGGCAAGAGGTCTCATCTCAAGGGTCAGTAAGAGGGTATCAACATCAAAAGCAGAAAAACCTTGCAGTCTCTTCTCCACTTAGTAATTTCCAAGAAAAAAATCCATTAACCTCATAAAACAGCATTTCCTTTGGGACAAAGTAGGGTGGGGGGAGAAAACATTAATAATTACCCATACATATTTTCCATGAAGGGGAGAAGTAAAACATGTCTTGAAACTTTTAATCACTATGCAAACTAAAGGAGGCTGCAATACTTTTACTACTCCCCAACTCCTTTGATTGGCTTGGACACTTGCAAGTTTCCATGCTTTATCCTCTTAAGTAGCAAGAATCCCAGCTCCCTTAGGAAAATCATACTTTTAGCATGGTGATTCTCTCAGAATCTGCTTTCACTGTGCTCAACACTGGCAAATGGACTTAGTCATAAATTTCTTTGCCACTAGTTGCATTCAAACTTTTCAACTTGGCTTATGTCTTCCTGTAAATCAGTCATTTTTCATCCNGGAGACAGCGCTGCTGGAAGCACTCCAAGAGTCGTAGGTGGTGGCGATAGATGACCCATGATTGGAAACCATAGAAAAGAGTAGACAGCACAATGGCTCTAGAAACACTGAGCTTTGGACTTTTCTTCAAGTGTTTATTTCACCAGACTCTTTTCTAGAGTTTTCTGAAAGCACTCGATGCCTTTGCTAGCCTATTGTCTATCTCTCTGTCAGTCTTACCATCCGAGGAGATGAGGCTGCCTAGGTAAGTAAACTGTTGGACTGATTTAAGTTCTGAATCACCAATGATGATATGAGGATGATGAAAAACTTCCTGAGGTGCAGGTTGATGTAAAACTTGTTTTCTTTAAACTAACTTCCAGCCCCAAAAGCTCAGCAGTGGCTGCAAAGCAGGATGTTAAACACTGCAGAGCTACTTCTGTCTGGGCAACAAGGGCAGCGTCAGCAGCATAAAACAGCTCCTGGACAAGATGGTTTATGTTCTTAATCATCAGTCTTAAACATCAGTCATTTTTAATCAATAAAAAAAGCCTTTCATTCTTATTTCCTCAATCCTGTAGCAAAACTCAGTCTATGTTTGAAGGGAAAGGGAACAGAGAGAGATCTTGCATGGGGCAGCATAGCCATACAAATGCACTCAATACACCCTGAACTCAGCCACCACCCCAGTTTCAGCTGAGATTCTCCTCTCTAAGTATAGCACCTTCAGTCTGTCCCTGCTTCTGGAACATGTCTCCACTTGTTCCCAAAACTGCAGCTTATTCTGCCCTCAGCCTAGAAGCAGTGCACTTATCACATCAGATGCAGCAATTGCATCTCTTTTTTTCTTACTTAACTGCCTTGGAGAAGATAAAAATCATATAGAGGAGATGTAAACAAAACTTGTAAGGAAGCCAGATTAATTCTTTCCCCCCCATGTTTTCATCACAACGTGGGGAATTCTGCTTACCTGGTAGAGTAAGAGTTGTTCTCTGGGTTGGTTTTTTGCCACACTTGATTCTATACTCATTTATGGAATTTTCTATCTCTTGCAGCTTTTTTACAGCATCAGCATACTCTTGTTTTCTTTTCTTCTTCACATTTTTGCAGAGGTCTGGCTCACTGGCAAGTTTCTTTGCAGCTTCCACCAGCTTTTGCTGTATGATAAAATTGCTCTCCAAGTCCTGCAGAGCAGGATCCTGCAAAGTCATGAGATGAGTGATTTGCTTGCATTCTGGGTAGAACTTATCAACAAAGCCTACTGAACAGAAGAACTGTTTTTGTGGCAATGAAGGGAACTCTTGAGGCCAAAACACAGAAATGCCCGAGTTTATACACAAACCAATTTCAACACATGAAGCATTTAGATCTTATTTCTGTGATTAGTGTGAGATGATCTCTTGAGAAAGGTCAACAGTTCTTGAGCCTGAGTGACACAAAATAGACACCTAAATTCAGGTTTAGACAGCTGAACCTCCTGCTCCAAGCTCAAGCCTGAAAATATCTGTTCAAAATCTCTCTGTGCTTTGGAGCAAAGAGAAATGCAAATTGCTATCACCATATCTATGTTACAGGGAGTTGGAGGCTTTGTTTGTAAACAACCTGGAGATGTTCAGATGAAAAGGCACTGCAGCAGTGCTAAGCAACAAAATTATGAAATCTGGTCAGTAGGATTTTGTTTCAATAGCATTTAAGCACTCTACATAAAATCAGTTTGCTGCAGACATGGATTACACCAGTTCTGGAAGCCAGGGCAGCAAGCTTTTGGTGAAAGACAGATGTCAAGTGCCTCCTTACTGCTTGGATAAAACATCTACTTACTGCTTGGATAATACAGCTTGTTAACAAATCTCACAAGCAATCAGGGGGAATGGTATGTGTCCAGAAACTGCATATATCTGAATTACCATATCTCCTGAGTCAGTCTCTGCCAGGAAAGTTCATATTAGGTTCTTGAGCAATAGAGAGAGCTTTTACTTAGGTGGAACTTGCATTAAGCTAGAGATAAATCTCCTCCTCTTGTCACCTGTCACACAACTATGCTCACAGGCAGAGAATTTTGGAAAGGGGACAGTGCACACCCCTGCCATGTTCTGGATTCAAACAATCTGAATACAACACAAATCAATGCTCAAGAAAAGCTCATAGCCATGGCTTGTCAAGCAGCATTATGAAGCTGCTCTTCTCTAATTAGCAGCAACATTTCCATTAAAATTCAAGCCATGTGGTCAAATCAGGGGATTTTAAGGCCTTTTGAAGCTGCTCATTTCAAAAGCAGCAGGGCTGAAATAAGGGTGGTACCCATCTATATTTCCCAGCCTATGGCAAATGACTGTCCCAGCTGCCTCCTCTTAAACCATCAGGGAAGAGCTGGATTATTTACAAGTGGCTTTGGCCACTGGTCTGGCCACCTCAGCTCTGCTGTGAAAACAAACAGCACAGTGCTCACCTCTTCACTCAGGAGCAGGTTGTCATCCAGCTTGAATGCTGTGCCAACACGTCTCCTGACCTGGGGAGGCTCCTCTCCAGCACTCAGAGGATACTCCTTGGGCATCTTGCCTGTCAGCTCCTGGGGAATAGAGAGAGCTCCATGTGAAGGTCTGGAGGGAGAGAGGGGCTCTCAGCCAGCCTAGCCAGCCCCAGTGGAAAGGATGCATTATCTCACCGCCTCTCGCAGGCAGATTTTCTTCAGCTCCTCAACTTTCTGAAGCAGTTTTTCCTGAAGGAGTTTCTCTTTCTTCTTTAATTCCATGATTTTCTCCTTCTTCTGTTCTTCACTGACTTCTGAATCCTGTGAGCCTGAAAAAACACACTTTCTGTATCAGAAGATTTGCAGATGCAAGCTATTTTTTCTTCTGCTTAGGTTCCAGAGCAGTCCAGCCCAGCAAAACAATACATAATTCCAAGTGCAACATCCAGCTCTTGTGTCATCCCAGGATTTAGGAAATCCACACTTTTTCAAACTTCCAAGGTATATATTTATATAAGTCACAAGTATACACCCCAAAAACCCATCACCCAAAATATAAACTATTGAATCAGCAATAGCTACAATATATTTGATATTTTGGCTATGCTTTTGAGATAGACATTAAGGCTCCTCACTTGGGCTTTACCTTGAGGCACCTACATGTGGCAGCCAGGCTTTTACCTTCCCCCTTTTCCCCTCCTCCACAGACAAGGGAGAGATCTGAAGTCCACTCCAGAACTGATTGTTATTTGTCATTGGAAGCATTTTACCTTCTCTGCTCATTTTTGAGGAAGCTCAGTGCAATTCAATGGTTAGAATAGGTGCTTAAAGTTCTCCTGGATCAAATTTCCCTTGGATTTGATGACAGTCATTCAAGGACTGACTGATACACTAATAGACAATTACTCATGGACCAAGGGTATACAGGTGCTTACCCATCTAGCATATTTTTATTTCCTTAGTTATGGGGTGGAAACAGTAGATTACACCATTGATGTTACTATTTCAGATACATGCCTTCACTGTATTTATGCTCAGCTAGCCTCATTTCCCTTTTTAACACACAAGCCTCATTGTACTTCATTACCTTGCAATTACAGCAAGCATTACCTGATGAGATCAAACTGCCATTGCTGGCCATAATTAGCTGGTTCTTTGCTTCCAAAGTCACAAGCTTTGAAACTTTTGGTGTTCCCATCTCCGTCAGATCCATGGCAATATCATCCAAACTTCTGGCTGAAGGAATTTTTGCCTGCAAGGGTTTAAGGGAAAAAAAAAAGTAAAGTAATCTAGCCTCATTGAGTTACTTCTAACTTCAGAACGTGGACTCACAGAAGATGATGTTTCACACCTCATCTCCCACAAAATTAAGGGCTAAAGCAACAGCACCATGCAGGAGCTCATGGTGCACAGGACTGCACTGGTAGTTCTCTTCCCCCTCTGCTCCCAAAGCCTGAATCATCTCCCAGCTCTAAATCTCCTTGCTGTTTCCACCATGTTCAACATGAACATGAGAAGGAGACAAAATAAGAAGTAGATCAAATGCTCGATGTGGGAATTCCCTCTTTTGTGATTACATTTCCAGGATAGCCCTTAATTGCAGGAGGGCTAAAAGGGATTGAATAACAATACTTTTACTAATAGACTGCTCAAAAAGCTGACAAAGATGATTTGTAGCTTTTCTCTGGAGAGTAATTCACCAGTGGAAAAAACTTACAGCAAAGGATATACAGGAAAGGTGTTGAAACCTATGCCCACAGTAAAATGCCTTCTAACTTACTTTGCTTTGCTTTCTGTCCAAGTAAAACTGGTGTTGACTGATTGCCATCACCCAGATGGACTTGATCAGGGAAGTGTTTGCATACCAGGTTTGCACTACCAGTCCACTCTGACCAAAGGTCCTTCTTGACACTGAAATTCTGAGGAGGTGAGAAGAAATGCAATTTCAAGACAAGTCTTTGATGTTTAAAGTCCCAAATGCCTCTTTCTCAATCAGGCAAGGCTCAGCCTTTAGAGATGTGATAACGCGGATTTCCTTCTCCCCACCACCCAGTGCTGTTGCCTTTCCTCCCTCCTCATCTTCCCTTAATTTTACAAAGCTAAAGTCCCTCCTGGTTCAGCTTTGCAACGTGGAGCATGAGCCACTGTGCCTTTTAGTTTAGCAGTGCAGTTGTGCTACTGAGACCAACAGCTGGTTAGACTATAAACCCAGAAAGGGGAGCAGACTGCTATGGCATCCATGGTGATCAACAGGACAGGGTATCTGGGGGATCACTAGAAGTATCTCACTGCTCCTTCTGGCCCAGCTAAGATGCACAGCAGCTCTGTGTCAGAGGTAGAATGGATGGCAGCATGAAAAGCAGAAAGGAAGGTGGAGTCAGAAATTCACCCTGAGCAAGGCTCTTTCTTCTTGGGAGGGATGTTGAAGAGAAGGCACAGGAAAGCAGCCTGTGGGTGAGCTCCCACCCAAGTGGCAGTGCTTGTTCAGGCCCCTGAAGGCTCAGTGTCAGAGGATGGAACATCACTGCCAAGGGACAGGAGTGCATAAGGTAAGAAAGTTATCTCCAGGTCCTGCGGGCTGCATTGCTGGGTCTCCTTCTGCACAGGCACATTTGTGTGTACAGCAGCTGCTTGGGGAAGGGTTTTGTGAAGTGAACAAATTTGGCCATGACAAATAGTCCTTCATCTGCTCCAGGAACTCCCTCCTCAGTGGACACCACAGGCAATCTGAGAGAAGGACACTCATAGCTGTAACACATCAACAATTGCTCACTACAACTGTGACCTTCCATCTGCCACATCACAGCACTGCTTATCCATCACCTACAGCCCGGATCCAGCTCCGGTCTACCCTGCCAAATTCAGGCTCAGGCTCAGTGTCACTAAGCCCAGAGTAAATTCAGATCTGTGTTGACCTCAGAGGCACCTCCCATGCCCAAACACGAGATAATGAATGCCCAGTCCAGGTGAAGATTGCTCTCACTGCTCCAGCAGCCTCTTCCAGCCTCACCTGCGGGGATCATGTACTTCCACAGCAAATTTCTTTTCACGGAAATAGAGATTTTCCAGCTGCTTCCATTGGAATAGCTAGGAGAATTGGGAGAGAGAACAACACCACTGTCACTACAAGAATCACCAGTCTTCTCCCTCAAGGTTATGTAATTTCAGCAAATTACAATTCCTCTGTGTCTTCAGCTATGGCATGGACTCAGCAATAACAACATTTATAACATCAGTTAAAATAAGCACATCAATATAAATGTATAGGATGCTCCTCAAGTAATTTCACACTCTTAAAGACAATGCACTGCAGATAGAGGATTTTGCCTGTGGTGACATCCATTTCCATCCATAGCACATTTAATTTCATTGCTGGAAATTCACAGAGATATTGCAAGGGAATCACAGAATCATTAAGGTTGGAAAAAATCTCTAAGACCATCCAGTCCAATCATTCCTATCACTAACATGCTACTAAACTAAAGCTAAAGTCTTTTTCTCTCTGATTAAATGCAAAAATCTCTATACAAAATAATTGCATAGACACCTATGGTGTTCCCTCAGTCATAACATCCCTAGGGAATGGCAACAGCACATGGGAAAGCAAGACCTCCCTTCTGAAGACACTGGGTGAGACTACTCAGCATGACATTTTGGAGCAGGGGTACAATATGTACAGAGACAGAGCCAGTACAGGAGGAAGCCATCCCACACCACATAGTTCCATAAGGAAACCACAGATTTCCTGCAAAGCACCAGCTGGGAGAAGAGATCAAAGTCAATGAGGGCTTGGCAGCTGCATCCGTGGGATCAGAATTTCACATGAATCCGCTCTCCCTTTGCACCAGCACTAAGCACCCTCTGGGGGTGATCCATCAGGCACTGCATCTTCTCAGCTCAGCTTTGGCTGAGCTGTTGCCTGCTCCCCTAGTGCAGCTTTCTGCAGCACCACCACCTGCTCCCTCTCCAGCAGGGCCAGGGTGCACATGGAGACCCATATGGGTGTCCCCAAGCATGTCACCTGAACATCACAAGGGTGCACAAGTGCAGTTCATAATCAACTATTTGCCAGAGCTACAGCCCATATGGAGGTACTTGAGGTACTTCCAACTTAGGCTGGGCAGGGAAGGCCTGCATTGAGAGAGATCATCTTGCAACATCAGTGATGCAGTCGAGGCATCCAGACCCCTCCTTCCCTACAGGAGTTTCTCAAAAGCCTTCAAGGGTGCAGGTACCACACCAGAAGTCCCCAGAACATGCAACATTCCTGCTGGCCTCTGCCAAAACCTGACATGCTGTGCTCTGACTACAGAAGAGCTTCAAGTTTTGTAAAAAATTAAGTATTGCACCATGCTGCATTTGAAACATTCTGAACGTGGATCATAAATGAAACATAACCCAGTAAATAAACCAACCCAGTGCATGTGTTTGTGGGGAAAGCTGGCTCTTCCAGCAACCTCTCCTTCTGTTTAGTTAAAGCTTTCCTTTCTAGTACTGCAGTTTACTATCAGACCATAGAATCATTAAAGTGGAAAAGACATCTAACATCAAGCCCAAACATCAACCCAATACCCTCATGCCCACTAGAACACGTAGTCAAGTACCACATCTACATATTTTTTGAACCCTACAGGGATGGTAACTCCACCACTTCCTGGGCAGTGTATTCCAAGGCTTGACAATCCTTTTGGGGAAGAAATTTTTCCTAATATACAACCTAAACCTCCCCTGGCACAACTGGAGGCTATTTCCTCTTGTCCTGTCACTAGCAACCTGGGAGAAGAGACCACTCTCCATCTCACTCCACACTCCTTTCAGGTAGGTGTAGAGAGCAAGAAGACCTCCCCTGAGCCTCCTCTTCTCCAGACTAAACCCCAGTTCCCTCAGCTGCTCCTCAAAACACCTGGGGAAATGTCATTTACTTAAACTAATAACTCATTTTTCTGAAGACTGTGGAAGTTTCACTCTGCTGCTTATCTCTGTATTAAAGGCACACTCCCCAATCTCACTGCTTTCAGAAGTGCCCTCTTCATAACTTAGCATTGAACTTTTAAAATAAATACACTTAAAATCAGAAAGGCAAACAAGCTCACACAGCAGCTCAGGACATTGAGCAATAGCACCCACGGGTGCTCCAGCTCGCAGAGATGATCCCCCCCCCCAGCATGACCCCTGGCAGCTCAGCCACACTCACCTTCTCGCAACACAGGTCACTCTGGAAAGCATCAGGGAGGACAGGAGCAGCGCTGAGATGATCGTGGCTGTCCCACCAGCCCTCCCGCCAGCCCTCCCCAGCCTCCCCGCTCTGCTCAGCCTCGCCTCCCACTGCTGACACACGCCTGACATCACCACTGCCTCTCCCGGCAGCGACGCCTCCCCGATCCACCCTTTCCCCTAGATAAAGGGAAAATGCAACCGAGGAGAGAACACCACAGGGTTTCTATGAAGGAGCTGCAGCCCTCCAGAGCTCCCCAAGGCCTGGTGGGGGGCTGAGGTGGGAGCAGGTGTAGGGAGGGGCAGCAGCAGCCAGCCCAAGCCCCCCCATGGTGGCCTAGTCCCAGCCCTGCCAGCATTGACTCACACCCAAGAGGCAACAGGTTTGACCAGAAGCATCTCGCTGCCTTCCTGGCCACCCTGCTCCCACGCTTGTAAAAGCCATGGGTGTGCTTCAAATATGACCTCTGGAAAAAAACTGCCTTGCTGCCTTTTATCGGTTGTGGGGTGATGACACCCCATCCTCTTGATCACTTCCTCTGGGTTTTTCCTCTCCGGATGTACTCAGTGTTCCTGAGGGCTGTGGGAGAAGGGATCACCTGTCCTGGGGCAGTGGGGGTGAAGAGGGTGGCATCTAGCAGGGGGACAGAAATGGAGCTGCCCCACCACTTGGAGCAGCTTCCTTCCCAGGAGAACACACCAACACTCCAAGGGTCTGGGTAGACCCTTTCATAAGGAGCTGCCTGTGCAAATCCACCAATAACCCCAGGTGAGACCCATCCCTGATCATCTGTGGTGTCAAGAAGGGGGGGAAAAAAAGTCCTTTACATTTGTAAGGAAACCTACATGGAATAGCCTCAGGATGTGGGTAGAGCTTTGCCCCATTCCCTTCCCACCCTGAGATCCATCCCAGCCCAAAAAGGAGTTGATGGGTGCCCAAAGCATTTGCAGCCAGGAACATTCAACACAAAGACATTTGCCTCCTTGCCCAAAGACATGCAAGACTGGCACCACTCCAGCTCCCCCCTCTGCTGCTCCACTGCAGGACAGACAGGGAAGCAGGGTCTGCAATCCTGCACACAGGACACATTCTTGCTCTTATGGATTTTAAAGTGCCCTATCTCACTTCAGAACAAGAGAAGCTCTTAGCAATCAGCTCCTCTGACAAACCCTCCTGCAGTCAGGTCCTTAAAAAAAATCAGACCAATGACTACATGAGTAGCTTCAGAATGAGTTGTGGAATAATAATATTGATATTGATGCACTTAAAAACAATCATGAATGAATGCATTAATGAGTGTCTGGCTAATATGCCTAGATTCATGATGACAAGAGGAAAAACAGGCCTCAATACAAACAAAGAGAAAAAGGAGTAATAAAGAATAAACCAGAGTAAAGTAAATGAAATTCTATCAACTTCTTCAAATCAAATTTTTCTAAGTTGTTGTCAAAAGGCAATACTCAGGAAACTGTCACAGCACCAGAGTTTTCCTGTTCCCCTCTAATACTCCCTAACTCTGTATAGACATGTTTGTACATCATTCCTCATTTCAATCTTCCCTACACTACCTAGATATTAAGAGACAAAAGAGTTATAAATAAATAAAAATCTGGAAATTGAAACTGGTTTTTGAGGGCTGGAAGAACAATTAGAAATAATTAAAATGTTTTTGTGGAAGTTTTGCAATGTATGTTCCCTTTAACCAGATGATTAGGTCTACCTGACCTAATGAGTGTTTTCTTAACAGCCTTCCCATCCATTTAGATTCCCTGATGCTGAAAGGCTCCTGAAAACTCCTCTTGAGCACAGCAGGTGCTGCCTGTCCCACTCTTGACCAGACTAGGGCCTGGTCAAGGTTTGTTTTCTGGGTCTTTCTGGAGAAAAAGGAGGTGCAAAGCTTCCTGATCACACTTTGTTACTCAAACACCTCCTCCATGCCCCAGCCAGACTCCCACCAGCCAGCTGCTGCTTTTGCCAGCCTGTGAGTTTAAGCTTCCTGCATTTCTACTGTGATGTTCCTGGAGATACTACAGAACAAAAAGGTATCACCCTCCTAACCCTCCTTCCCAAAAAATGAGATCTGTAATTGTAGTCTGAGACACAAAGCAGATACAGACTGCTTAAGCAGTAAGACACTCTAATGAAAGAAGCAGCTAGAGTTTTTTGGTTGTTTTTTTTTTTTACCTGGTTGATCCCAAATCCAGTTTTGGATAAAATGCAAGTTTGTCTGGAGCTGGCAGCAGGAGCTTGCTGGCTCAGAAAAACAGCCCCATCAGGATGGAAGGCAGGAGCTGGTAGAGCCCCTGCCTTGAGAGGTGTGCAGGAGAGCTGCTCAGGGGCCTCTTCCTTAAAATCCCTATCAATCTGATGCATTTTGTTTAAAAAAAGATTTTAAAATTCTTTTAATTTTGCTGGTGGAGTGAAAATCTGGAGACGAGCTGGCTGCAGAGGTGGGGTGGCCAAGAACTGCTACACCAGCCTTGGCTACAGCACCTGGGATGTTTTCAAGGTTGATGGCAAACTCTGATCAAAAGCTAAATGACCCAGATCCCCAAATTTCCACCCAAGGGCTTGTTCTGTAAGGTCAGTGTGGAAGGGCAAACCATGCTGCAGAGTCTGTAGCAGCTTTTCCCTCAGGAAGCACTTTCAAAGCACCTCATGGTACGTGTGGTTCCTGTAAAGAGATTAGGCAACCAACACCCCAGGAATTGGCTAGGAATGGCAATCTCCAGACAAATCTGGCAAGTCAGACCAAGGAAACAGAACAGATTTCTGCCCACTGGAATGCATCCCACCCTGCTGAAGGAAATGACCATCCTGCCAGCAATGCCTGAACATGGGCTGCTTTTCAGCCTCTCTGCTGCAGTTTGCTGCTTGGCACACTATCTTCATTTAACCTCTTTTTGTCTGAAATCACTATGCCTGGCCATGCAGGGAGAGAGGCATTTGAAGAGATGGCAGGAGAGCCAAACTGTCCCACCTACAGCAACATCTAGGAGAAGCAGGCAGGCAGCTCCCACCTGGGCCAGCATAAATTGGCAGAGCTCACTTGGAGGCATCCTTCATCTCTTACACATTAAGCTTTGCCCAGGAAGGTGGTTGAGTTCCCATCCCTGGAGGCATTCAAGGTGAGGCTTGCCAGGGCTCTGGGCAAGCTGATCTAGTTGGGGATGTCCCTGCCCAGTGCAGGGGGGTTGGACTAGATGAGCTCCAGAGGTCCATTCCAACCCAAACCATTCTAGGATTCTATTCCTCTGTAAAACTCTTCAATCATGGCTTGTTTTTTTCTAATGCATTACAATCCATCCTTGCTCATTTCTCACAAGCACTGGCATTAACAAGAATAGGAGATGTCTTGGTACTAAACTGTCCCAAAATGCATGTGTTGGGGCTCAAGCAACTTCCTGTGCACCTGGAAGGAACTGAATTTCAGAGCAGTCTCCTAACAGCTATGTGTTTATTTTAAATAATTACACAAGCTTAGTGTCTTATGTGTAAACCAATTTCTACTTGGTGAGAAATAAACACCATAAAAGAAATCTCTGCCTAATTAGATCTGCCTGCTGAGCAGCCTGTACAAATGCTGATGTGCTCTGAAACATTCAGCAAAGGAGGACAGCAAATTTACATTAAGTGAATCTTCTGTGGAGGAAAGCTTTAAGCAGCAGCTCTTAGCATATGTTGAATTAAAAGAAAAATATGATAAATATTACCCATTTCAAACCTATTACACTTTAACAAAAAACACTTCTGAGTGTATAATGTATTCAAGACAACCAGGATTAGAATCTAGATTCCTGTAGCTTTGAAACAATACCATAGCAAGATTAGTTGTTCTCTTCAGACATTATAGTTCATTTATCATCAGGGAGTCTCCCACAGAGACACAATGCAGTGGGAGAACAAGTTAAAAAGCCAGCAAGCTGCCTTCTCAAATTCCCATCCCTCAGAGGATCACCAAGTATTGGCTGAACGCAGAATAAACTCAACTCATCCCATAATACATGCTCCATAAACAAGACCAGGCATTGTTTATCTCACCAGTGAGAAGAATAAGAGGAGAGATAAAAGGGAGATCTATTACATTTTGAAACAGCATATGAAGTCCCTGGGACCTGCTTTATGCTTCTCCTAATTGATTGAGAGGAGACTGGGGACAGGATCTTGGCATGCCACCCCAGAGCAAGCAAGAGGTGTTTCTCCACAAAGGAGGCATCTCTAGGTATTAAGTGCAGCTGAAGGGAGAATATGTTTGCAAAGCAGCAGGACTGCAGAGTTAATCCCAGGTCTGAGCTGAAATCAGAACAAGCGTTGCCAAACCCTGTCTTTTTTATGCCCTATGAGACTTCAGGATTATAATCAACTGAGGTCAGTGTAACCTCCAGGCAGTAAGGAGTCACTGCTTTTATCTACAAAGAAAAAAAAGACAGTTTTCATAAATGACACAAAAAATACTTTCCCATTTTCAGTCTATTGCAGTGCTGGAGCACAGTGCTTCCCTCAGTGCCCATCAGCTCACAGTCCTGGCTGAGGGGTAAAACACAGGCTACAAACTGCTTCCAAAGCAGTACAAGCTTTTAGGAGTGACTTCCTGCAACAAAACTCCTTTCTCCAAACCATCTCAGGCCAACAAGCAGAATATTAATAGCTGAACTCACACCTCCCCAGCCAGCTTTAGAGAGGCAGACATAGCAGGTTCTCCTGGTCAAGCCCTGAGTTCCACACCATCCTCTCCAAAACACACTCCCCTCACTGATGAGTGACAGCACATGTGCAAGAGCTGGCAAGGCTAGGTGATATGCATCTGGAGATTGCTTCATTCAGGTCTGGCCTGCAAGTTGTTTCCTGTGAAGAGTTCTCAACCTTGGACTTCACATGATCAGGCTGATCCAACGACAAAATCTTGGGTTAAAAACGATGCTCCAAGGCTCATATTTAAGTTTCTTTGCCTAAAGACCTACTTGGATAAAGCCAAAAGATTTCACTTTTTGAGGCAGATGGTTATATTTGTTAGCATTTAATTGACACTGCATTAATGGGTGCACTTAATTTTAGATATTAATTTATTATTTAAAGATTTTCTTCTGAATACAGACTTGCCTCTTATCAGATGATTTTGCTGTGATGAACAAAGTAAATGCAGCTACATCTGACAGTAGCCATGAGCACTGCAGTAAAGGCACAGGGAGAAGAATAAAAGCCTCTGGTGTGAATTCAGCTGGAGCACAGAAACCAGTACCTGAAACACAGCAGCTTCCCCACTGCAGCCTGTATCAGAGAGGTTTGCACAGCCAGAGATCACCTGTATCTTTAAAATAAGAAAGGCCAGCTTGGTCTTCATTAGACTTGGACTCAGCCTTTCCCTTTTATTGAGTTCATCAGCTGCATGTATATTTAAACATCACTCACTGGAAAAGTGGAGCACAATAAGGATGCTCTTTCCCAGATGGCTAGGGATAAACACAGCAGCACTTCTGATCCACAGTATAAACAACAGGATAACACTAGCAGTTGTGAGGTTGGCTCCATCCTCAACAGCAAAGCAAGAAAATTCTGCTAAATCCAGCAAAACTCAGAATCACAGAATCATTAAGGTTGGAAGAGAACTCTAAGATCATCAAGTCCAACCATCTATCTATCACCACCATGCCTGCTGCTTCAGAAAGGACTGTGCTTGCTGACTCCTTGGACATTCAGGCAAGCCTGAATATGTATCCATATGTGGATACATTCATAAAGATGAAAAAAACCAACACTTCTGGTTTAGAGGAAACTACTGCCTGTTGCATCCCAGGCTGCAAGGGCATAGCTACACTGAAATAAACAGCAGTGTCTCAACATTTTAACTCCAAAACCAAGTCTGGACATGGGTGCCTCTCTAGATCCAGTGTCTGCTTTCACCCCCAAAAGAGATTTGATTCCAGTTATTTCCATGGATACATCAGATCACTCTATTTCAAACCTTGAAAACTTTCTTGTATTGAAAAACCTGTTTGCATATTTAGCCACATATTAAAACTAGTTATGACTCAGGACTAGCTGTGGCTTAACTGATTTTTGTCCCCTCCAATTAAGACTAGACACAAATCCATAAGGAAACAACAGCCATATCCATCCTCTCTTTCTGGCTTACTAGCATTAAAGCTTCCCTCTGCATTTAGGCTCCTCTCTTCTACCTTCCCTTTTAATCTCTATCCTTTGTTGTATACTTATAATTACAGTAAAGCAGCCAGCTATTACCATTCCCATTTTAACACTTCCACAGCAGAGGTGACCTTTGTTTTTGGGTTTATTTTCCTTCAGCACAGCTCCTGCTGCATTCAAAGGCAACGCCTCATAGCAAACTGTAGCAGGGTGTGACTTGGTAGCTGAGCCTGGCTGACCTTACAGAATTTACTTTATCTGCTTGGTTGATGCTGTAAACTGAAATCCCACAGGCCTAAAACACTGCTTGGAGAAGCAATGATTCCAGCCAGGCAGGCTGCATTTTCTTGGAGAGCACTGCTGGTCGTAGCTGGACATCTTGGCTAGAGAATGATCCATGCTCAACCTGACCAGGGAATCTCATAGATGTTGCCTAAAACCAGAGGAGTGCTTAGGAGTAAAAGGAGCTCCTTGATGCTCTCCTTGGACAATCAGTGGCTGCATTAACACCAGCTTGATCTTTCTAGGGTTCCTCTTGTGTTACTGTCATTTAGAACAGGCATGGAAAGGGAGACCTGGGATGAAACTATGCACTTTTACTGAAAGGAAGGACATAGGAGTTCAATCTTGGGCACACAGGTAATATAAAGATACCAAAAGAAACCAAGTCATAGCCTGCTCTGGAAAAAGGGAAGATCAAGTTTGGAGCTTGAAAGGGAATTACTTTGAACAAGGAAGTTTTGTTAAGTTGTGTTTTTTGGCAGAAATACACTAAACAATATCATTTTGCAAATGTAAAATTCCCTGGCAGGAGGCACACACTTCATGTGAACTCCTGCCCAGCTCATTCCCGGGAAAGGAGAACAGCAAAACCCCATATCTCCATCTCCTCCTGGCTTAGATGTTTCAACAAAGACATGACCAGAAAGAAGCCACACACTCCCAGCCCCACAGCACAGCTCCTGCACGTGCACTCCTGGCTCTTCACCTCAGCCAAGTGGGTTAAATAACTCTTCAAAGACTTTCAAGGCTCAGTCCTGTCACAGGGAGACATATGAGGCTACAGGACTGGGCCAGCTCCCAAGACAAGAAGGCTAGGGAGCTGCTGGAGAGAGTCCAGCACAGGGCCACCAAGATCATGAAAGGAGTGGAGCATGTGCCCTAGGAGGACAGGCTGAGAGAGCTGGGTCTCTTCAGCCTGGACAAGAGGAGACTGAGAGGAGACCTCAGCAATGCTTAGAAATATGTTAAGGGTGAGTGTCAGGAGGAGAGAGCCAAGCTCTGCTCAATGGCATCCAATGGTAGAACGAGAGGGAAAAGGAGCAAGTTGGACCACAGGAGGTTTAGTATTAACACGAGGAGAAACTTCCTTACAGTAAGGGTGCCAGAGCACTGAACCAGGCTGCCCAGGAGGCTGTGGAGTCTCCTTGTCTGGAGACATTCCAGAGCTGCCTGGATGCATTCCTGTGTGAGCTGGTCTAGGTGATCCTGCTCTGGCAGGGGGGTTGGACTAGATGACCTTTCTAGGTCCCTTCCAACCCCTGACATTCCGTGATTCTGTGACATTACATCCTTGAGTTGCATGATGGGTTTTTCCAAGGTTGCCAGCAGAAGAGGCCTGAGAGGGGCTCTGAGGGAGCCAACTGTGCCATGCAGGACCCTCTGCTCTGCTTAAACAACAAGGGAGGTTGTTGGCAGAGTTCACTCTGCAGGAGACATGCTGGGGAGCAGGGCTTAGCAAAAGAGAAAAACAACCTCCAGTATTTGGCATTTACTCTCAATCTCCTCTTACAATTCACTCCATCATGGCAACATACAGTTGTCTAAACAGGCCTGCAGCTTCATAGAGTTACCCTCATATTTCATGGATATCAGTGGAGCCTTTTATCCCTTCATACACAAAAACATCTACAAAAGCCAAGTGAAAACAGTGCTCAAGTACAAGGCCTTTAGTTTGGGACTTGCAGAAACTCAGTTGCTTCATACTGCTGTAGTTATCCCTGGAGGCTGCCAAAATTCCTGTCCAGACTCTGCTGAGACCACCAAACTCAAGATGACACATGAGCCAAAGCTCCCAAAGGGAGTTTCCACTATCTATATGAGAGGAAGAGTTTTACTGCCTCAGTGCCAGCAGAATTCTCCTTCTGCCTCCAACCTTTGGTATTTTGCTCACTACTTTAATAAGCAACAGCTTAAAAAAGCATATGCTGACATGAAACATCATCCCATCTCCCCCTGAAAAAAATCAGAAGTGAAAAAACTTACTTTTCTGGGCTTTACTTTGTCTTGTAAGTCATACTGGCCTATTCCTTTGTAACTTATTCCAAGCCACCACGGGATTCCTTGTTTATCCTGAAAAAATGGAAGTCTAGATGAACAAAGAGCTCCTTAAGAATTGCACAAGTCCAAGATTAGAGCCCATTTCATTCTGTGATAAGTACAAGGAGGTATGAGACAAAGATTTATTGCAAATAGCTTGATGTGAAGTGGATTGCTGGAGTGATGTTGAAACTTCCACCTTCTGCCTTCTCAGGCAAAGGCAAGAAACTAGGTGGTGGTTGTGCAAAGTGGACAAGAAAGTGACAGTGCTGCTGACACAAGGAGAGGCTGTGAGGGGGTAAGGATATGGGATAGAAAAAACACCACTGTGGCCAATGACTGCATCCACTAAATTCAGGCATGGAGATCTGCAGAAGAGAGCAGTGCAAAACATCAGCTTCTCAGGTACCACAGTCATTGCCATGATTCAAAGTAAGGAGACATCATCATCTCTGCTGAGCTCTTCTGCACAAAACACTGTTGCCCAGGCTCTGCTCTACAAATGGGAATAAATGGTGTATTGCCATCACTCTCCAGAAGTATTTCTCAGCATTTTCCCACTCCCAGTATGCACCCACTAACCACCTGCTACTCACAAATAGTCTTTTCTACACTCTATTTTTTTCTAATCTTGATTAGAAACATCTCTGGGGAAACCATTAACTGCTTCAGATCTAGAAAGTGATATCCAGTTGAATTAAGAAGATATGAATTTAGCTCCTGCTAGGATGACAAAAGGTTTGACAAAGACTTTATTTTCTGTCTTCTGCAGCACATAATACTTTGCTGTTCTCTGGAAACAATTGTCCAAGAATATTGAAGGGGGGAGGGAATTATAAAGGTGGAAAAATGCAAGGTCTAATACTGATAGACAGGTAGCAAATCATCAAACTGCTCCTATAGGAATGTAATCACACGTAATAAGCTAAGCAATCACATTATCTATGAGCATTTACTAACCTTTACTCCATAGTAATGAACTCCATATGTTGGCAAAGCTTCTACCACTTTCATGTACCTGTAGACAGATTTATAACATATCAGATGATTTTCTCTGGAGGGAATAATATCTATTAACTTTTTTCTTTCACACATACATTCAGGACATGTCGTTTATCATCTTAACTGAAGGCTCATATTTTCAGAAAAAACACTCAGCATCCTGGCTCAGGGCAAGATGTGATGCTTTGGCCCTGCTGAAGCAAATGGAAAATCTCTCCTACAGCAAAGCATTCAGTCTCTTATCAGAAGGTCAGAGAACTGAAAGTAAAAAATTCTGACCTGACCACATGAACCTTTTAGGAAATATTGCCAGTAAAGGCCTGCTTATAATTATTCCATGATGGTGCTCTGGTTACAATGGATTAGCTCCAAATGAAAGTGTGTATGCAGATGTACAACTGCTTCATGAGGCACTTCAGGCAACTAATGAACACCATTTTTCCCTTTGCTCCTATTGGAAGAAGAACCTGAATTACTGAGTCAGCTATAGGCATGGAGGTACCTGAGAAAAACTACAAGTTGTCTACATTTTGCAACCATGGCAATCATCCCACTGCATTTGCCTGTGGGAAGCAGAGTAATATTAGTGGTAAATTAAAGATAAAATTCCACAGGCTCTGTATGCATCGTGAAAGACCTTGTCCTTTGATAGCCAAATAGTGAACATTTCAATAAACATGCATTTGGGTTGTTTTTTTTAACAAGATCTAAAGCAATATTCACCTTTACAAGTCTAGTGTGAAAACTAATTGATAGCAAGCAGGGTATAGAGAAGAGACTTCTAATAAAGGTCCAAATCATTGATTTTATATTTGAGGTATCTAAATGAAGGCACAAAATCTTAAGTGCAAGCCTCTGCAATCTGAAATGTCAAATAATTTAACTCTGAAACATAACACAATAAAAAAAACGAATCACAATTCAGTTTGCAAGCAATAATGACCAAAGTAGCCTGCATTGCCACTTCTCCACAAAACACAAAAGTAAAAATATCATCCTAAATTAACAAGCACCATACTCACTGAACAATGGCTTGTCCTCTGCTAAGACCTTTAAGTTGTATATAATGCTCAATTACTCTGTCCTCACTGCAAAACAAGCACAAAACACAATTTAGAGGCTCAGGGACTTTCCCCCCCACATGTGACAGCATCCCTTGAACTTCAGACCAGCTACTCAGCATGCAAAGAAGTGTCCCTGCTACAATTCCCACTCTGGTTTACATTCTGTTTCTTCCTGATTCCTTTCCCGCCCTTCATTAAGCAGAGGGTTGCTGCCTGGCTGAGCTCTGCCATTGCATTCCACGTTCCCGGCTAATTAATGACTCAGGCTCAGCCTGCTCTGCTGCACGATAATGCTGCTAATTGTATACATTCAGTTGCACGTTTTCAAGGAGCAGAACTTCAAAGGATGCTTAATGCTCCACACATAAGACTGAAGAAATCAAACTAGAAAGGTTTTTTTTTTCCCTAACAATTCATAGGTTAAAAAAAAACCCCATAGATTTATCAACAATGACCTTTCTGCATTTTTCTTGCTATATACTTAAAAGATTTTGTTTTATCCGAATGTGAAATTAAAGATGCATTTAAGTGTCAGGGGAAAAAAAAGCAAATAAAAAACAAGCAGTATTCATTCTGGAAAAAAAAAACAACAACAAATCATAAGCAAGTTCTGGTACACTTGAAAATCCATCAGGTACACATCAAGCCTGAAAAAAAATGGAACAAATGAGGGAGGCAAACTTGCACAAAGGGAATTAACTCCAAGGAAACAATATAGCTAATTCATCCCAAATGCTGTGTTCCTTTACAGCAAGTTCAAGGCACAAAATTGGACCTGCCTTTCCGTTTCCAGCTTTTCTTGCTTATTTTCTCCTCCATCCTGCTGAGAACAGTTGGGTGGGCATCTGACAGCCAGCCAAGGTCAATCCACCCCAGAGACTCTACTGGAGGACAGCTAAAAAGCAAGGTGCTCTTTGCAAAGCAAGGCTTGGCTGGAGTTCAGATTTCAGCTCTTTCTAACACATGGTCCCCACGTATTCTGATCCAGCAGTTTCTGATCCAGCAATTTAATCTGAGTGAACTTTCAATGAGGGGATTTGCATTGGAGCTTGCATAATTTATAACCTTCTCAAAACTGGAAATGCTTGAACACCAGTAATGAACTCCAAGTGCTACATCATACAGGCTGAAAAGTTTCAAAAAGGAGTTTTGCAAAACTGTTTAAAAGTGATCTTGTCACTACCATTCATGGGAATCATTTACATTTTAAATTAAATAGCTCACCAGTAAGCAAGGGATGGGTGCTCTTGCAGTGTCTTGGTAGGAAAGACAGGCAGTGTCTTCAAGTCTTTTCTAGTGTTTTCATCACTACAAACCAAAAATGGCACAGAGTCACTGCTAGTGAATCATAGAGCAAATCAGTTTCAGAAGAAAAAGGCTGGTTTTTCTACCCAGGAACACGGTGCATTGCCTCATATCAAGATGTGAGAGCAATGTAACTGTATAGGACCTCTCACATGACAGTGGATATATGGTGTCCTGCAGATTCATGGTGTAACTCATTACACAGACATGTGATTCTCTGCCACCACAGCAGGAGCACAGTACCAGTATTTATTTTGCACATACTTATTTGATTTGCTGGGTGCAGAATGAGTCTTGAAACAGCTGCAGAAGGAAAGCCTTTGCCCAAAAGCAAGGTTCATGTGCTAATTTTTGCTCTACTGTCAGCTAAAATCCTACCTCTGGACAAATTCTACCTCCTCTTCTTTTATGAAGGAACATGGTATGTGTCAAATCACAGAGTTCAACACTGATCTGATTAAAAATGAAAGGTTTCAGTTCATATACTTTCAAATATTTTCACAGCAAATAGTTTTCCTGGAGTGCTCATTCTACAAAACATTCAAATAGTTTGGACTCCAGGTCCAACCTGGAACAAAATAAAGAGGCTGAAGTATGCGAATGCAATTTGTCACCCAAAAAAAACCAACCCCAACAACCCAGAACAACATTTAAAAACCTAATTACAGGCAGCAATAAAAATGGTTAATATTTTCTCTCCCTAAATGCCCCATTAATTAATCAGCTGCAAGTTGCACGCCCCATTTCTGCAGGATTTCTGCATGCCTTTGCAGCAGTGCCAACAAGCACCAACATGACTTTGCTCTGTGAAGAATGCATCAGTCACGGCCATCAATATCTGCCTTGACTTCTGCAGCCAGGCTTTCCTTGAAGGTGTTTTCAAGCTTCTAACCTGTTTTCATCAGATTCCACTACTGGAGGTTTCACCTAAGCTGTGTTCCCTCCTCCTCCCTCAAAATCAACACCCTGTGCATCAACAGAGTAATCCAGAGCACAGAAATCTGCTCTGTGGTCACCATGGATCAACCTCTGCAGAAAGAGACGGCAAACCCCTACCTACCACTTTTCCAGCTCATGTGGCAGATGTCACATGGAAAGTGCAGTAAATTAAAGCTTTTTCTTCCTCAGCAAGCATAGGCTAATCACTCTGCAAGCTTCTTCCTCACCCTGACAATGTGCCTCAATCCTGACTAAGAGGGACCACCTCTAGGGACAAGGAAACAGTTCAATCAACAGCCTATTTATTCTTCAACGTCTTTGATGAAGTTGCCAAGAAGAGGTCAATTAGCACCGAGGAGCTGTTGTGCTGAGCTTTGCTGGGCCACTGCTTCTCTGCCAGGAATATGCACTTTTCTTTGCAAGCTGGCCAGCACCCAAGTGCCACAAACAACAGGGACAGCTGGCTAGAAAATCAGGATCTCTCCTCCCAACGCTCACAAAAGCTGAAGGGGTTTTATTCACTCTTTAAAAGTCCATTTTGATGGGATCAAAAGGCTGCAGGACATCTCAGTTTGCAGAGGGAAGGTAGATTAGCAGTGGTTTGTAGGGACATGTGCAGAACACACCCTCCCGAGGCCTCAGAAACCAGAGCAAAACCAATAATCTATAAACCCCAAACCAAAAACCCAAGCCCTGAGCAACCCGACCTGATCTCACAGCTGACTCCTCTCAGAGCAGGAGGTTCAGCCAGACAACCTCCTAAGGTTCCTTCCAGCTTCAATCATAGACTCACAAGATAATCAATTATTAAAGTGAAAGTTTCCCTTCTGTTTTTATGCCTGACTCCTAACTGCCATGGCTGCTACAGCAGTCAGGGTTGGTAGGGAAATACAATGAAGTAGGAGAGGTTTTGGAAGGAAGCAATAATAAAATAGCTCATTTTTTACCAGACAAAAGGGCTGTTCCTCTAAATAGAGATTCTCAACCTGCAATATTCATAATCAGAGGTTTAATAGCTGGTCTCTAAACCCCTATTTAGAAACCTCCTTGCCAGCAAACAAAACGCCCAAGGGAGGGCTGAAGCACTGATGAGGCTGATGCCAGGAGGAAAGAGCTGAGCTCTGGCAGAGGCAGCCAGGCAGTGGGGACAGGTGACTCCCCAGCTGTCACCTCCATGGCTGGGTGGAGAGCATCCAAGCTTTCCTTTGCCAACTATTACAGGGCTAGTAGTCTCCCTGCCCACCCAGACTCTGCAGAAGTATCACAAATTCTGGCAGCTGCATCCTACCATGCTCTTAAATGCCACCTTTTGCCCAAGTCATGGCCTGTAGCAGAGCTACTTGCCATTCTGCTTGCTTCTGGGGCCTAGTTAAGTAGCAACTTCATCCTTATCAAAACAAGGGTGCTAGTTAAGGTTGAATGATGAGTAGCAGCTGATCAATATGGAAATGTTTACCACTGAATAGAAATGGAGCACTAGCCAGCCAGCACACCCACCTCCCCAACAAGGTTTATGAGCTCTGAACTGGGATATACAGAGACCAAAGGGCTGCAATCACATCTGTGCCATGAAGTGGGGCACATCCCTCCAGCACTAAACCAGGACCATGAGCCCTAACATAGTCCATTAGCAGGAAGAGTCCATGAGAGCTGTGACAGAGCAGAGCAGGACCTTCTCTCTGTTCTTCTGCCAGCCTACAAACCCATTCAACTTCTCACAATAACAGAGAATACATTTCTTTTATGAAGCAAAATTCACCTTTGGGACTTGCCTTCCTCAAGTGATCCAACCTCATACCCTGAGCTCCAGACACACTGTCCTGTCTCTCTGCAGCTGGAGGGAGGCCACCAAAATGGATTCAAAGGGCCTGAAAATCTCTGAGAAACCACATGAGGATTCTTTTTTTCCTGCAGAATTGTAAGATAAAGCCTGAAATAATCCTAGAAAAATGTAAAAGACCTGGGAAGAAACACAGCATAGCTCCTTGCATGAAGATGACTTCAGCCAGCACAGGCTGGCACATAGCAGCCCAGATCTGCTGACTGCATGCCCAAGGATTAGCATTTGGGATGATTCACTGCTTCAGGGATAATAAAAGCCTTAAGTGGTCCTCCCCCTCCTTCCACAGAGTTCATTATCACTTCATCTGCACCCAGGAGCCTAAGCATGCCTCCCCTTGACCTTCAGGATCACTTTCCCAAGCCCTCCAAGACCCAGCCGTTTCCCCAGAGGTGACAACCCCAGATAGCAGGAGAGAGTTTGAGTTATTACCTGTTCCTGTTTGGTTTCACAATGATCACAAGGTGATAGAGGAATCACAGGGCAGACAGCCCTGGCTCCAGATGTCCAACCATCTATGCTATCTACCAGTCAAACACACCAGTGTTGTATCTGGTGTGTCCATGGGCAGTTCTCATCAGAGCAGGAGGAGGACTTGGCTGCTGGAATGGAGAGGCCCACTTGCAGTTATAATCTGACCTTTGCTACAGAAAGGGCTTCTTGACGGGGTAGTTCCTGGCAACATTTCAACATATAAGCTTAAACAGCCCAGAGTCAATGGGACTGAACATTTCTTGGCAACAGGTTTGTTTATTCCCTAGGAGAAGAATATAGGAAACTCTCATCTCAAGTATTTTTCCATTATGGAGAAGAATTAAAGAAAACCAGCAGACAGACTCTTTCCTTCCTATTCCACCCTCTAAATAGAACATTTCTCCCCAACAGATACTGAGCAGAACTTGAATTGACCTGGACAATGTAAATGAAAAAACTACATCAGATCTTCCTCATGCCAAACCTCAGCATGCATTCTTGGTACTATTCATCTTTAACTTGGTCTCAAGATGAAGAAAAGTTGGGCAAGATACTGCCCCCAGCAGCACACCCTCCTCATCAGTGCCAGCTCCATGGAGATGGACCATGGAGATGGAGTGGCAGCTTGCCTCCAAAATAACCAATAGCAATATTTAACCATGTACCATGCTATGAACAGGAGTTCCCACATCCAAACTACTATGTCTAGCAGTAAACCAGGACCAACCCCCATGTGCTTCCTACAACCCGCTGACATTACTGGGAAATTTTAGGCATCTTGCTAAAACCTCCTCAGAAATCTGGGAAGGAACCAAGCCAGACTATTATGGCATGCTCTGCCTTAAGCACATTACTGAAACATTTCAAAAGACTTTCATATTTATGCTCCCAAAAATCACTCAGCTTGTAATTGAGTGATACAATGCTCCCTGCTAGGCAGAGATTTACAGAACTGTGTTAATTAGGACCATTTGTCAATGGCTTTCCCAGGTTTTTCCCTGCACCCACTGTCAAAACCAGCTTATGCCTATTACTAATGCAGGTAAGAGCTTAGATGTACTAAGATGTGGTTAATGAGATTAGTATAAAACGTGAAGGGCAACAGACACACCCAGAGCAGCAAAAACAATCTATAGGGCTACAAAAGAAAAGCTTATCAGCCCACATGTCTTTGTAAATATTAACAACTTGATAAGGACAGGACTTCAGACAACTTTTAACTGTCTAAAGTGCTGGCAGGTGTGTCTGCTTCTGCTGAATTGTGTTGATAATGTTTTATGAGATAGGAATTTATCACTGGGAAAGTGCATTGTATAGCGATTTTCCTCTCAAAGCCTCTTCACCTCACAAATACTTATACTGCTGTGTGATCATTGGAATAAGTCATCTCCTGGATCTTTCTGAATGTAACTATTTTATATTCAGTTAATTCTTGAAATGAATTCTGAGCACACCACAGGTAGAACTTAAAGAGGCCTTGTTTTTAGAAAGGATCAACCAACATCAAGTTAACTTGGTTATTTCATGGGCACCTCCAAATCAGCAGACACTTCTGAGATTCACCTGTGAGATACAAGGAAACACAGAGCTTCACAGCTAAAGGATGACTGTATTATCACCCTGCATCATGAAGGTGCTTCAAAAACTGGCCATGAGAATTTTTCTTGTTGCTCTGTTCAAGATATTTGGAGCTAGCAAGATAACTACATAGAAAGAGCAACAACTAGATGGGGTATTTGAAAGCTTGACAATCTTAAGTTTTCAGAGGGCTGGTCAGGTTACTCAGATAGTGCTAGTAATGGTCCTCCTTCCCGAGAATAACAACTGAATTCCTTTGCTGGGTGACTACAAGCAATGCTGTAACAACACAAGAGCATCCCATGTTGCTGGCCACACCCCAGCCTTGTCTTAAAGTGACTTTCTAAAGTGATCAGACTTAGAGTAGCATCACCATGGTCTCCTAGGTGCTCCAATTCCATACATTCACAGCAACACAGACCATCACACTGCAGCTGGACTACTACAGCAACAGGTGCTCTCTCTGTAGGCTTTTGTTTGGTCCTAAAATAAATGGAAGGGCAGAACATGGCAACCTCACACTCCCATGGAGGTTGGTCTGCCTTTCACCACAAGCCACAGGTGTGAGGAGGAAGCAGCAAGGCAATGAAGGGGAAAAAAAATGAGCAGGGTTAAAAGTACAAGAGAAAAAAAGGAGGGGAAGGAAGACAGAGCAGGGAAGGCACAGGGAGAGCCAATGGATTTAGCAGCTTTTGAGTGTGTCAGAGCAGCAGGATCTTGGCAGCAGGAGTTTGAAGTGTGCTTGCTGACAAACCCTCTTTTGTGACAAATGCCAGACGTTTCCCATCATTTCCCAACCTTTCAGTTTATGGTCTGCTAGAGCACACTCCAGAAAGCTCTTTTTCTACTGAAGGAAGAGCAGGCTCCAGAAAGGCCATCAGCAAGGGGCTCCCACTGGCACAGCACAGCCAGAGCTGAACCTTAACCCCACCAGGGCAGCAGGAAGCTTTGCCTGGGGCAGGGCTGCAGTCTGCCACATGAATTCCAGATAGCAACTGCCTGCTCAGAAAGGTATTTGAAGGAGCATTTTTAAGAGCCTTCCAAACTCTGCATGTGAAAAAGAACGTGATAAGCAATACAAATGTTTTTTTTCAACACCAGGCTTGTTGCACATCTAGGCTGCAGCTATGCTGTAGATTCCCACATTGTGCTGCAGCAACTGGTTTGGTTTCAAAGCTCAAGAGGGACCTGCACCAAACACAAGGTGCAGCTGGGGCTAGGCAACCTTTGCCCACACTTAATTCAGGTTGGACCACAGGCTTGGACCTTCAGTCTGACCTCCACTTCCAGCCTTGCTTCCTTTTGGCTAATTTCTCTGCGTCCCAAGACCTGCTTGGATCTCAGAAAAATAGCAGCAGTCTCTACTGATCTCACAGGGGTTTGGTGACTCTACTTGTTGGCTTTCAGAAGCCTAGAAGCAGCAACACATCTCATGTGAGCTATATGCATCCACCTCTCTGTCTGAGAAGGTGGAGACCAGACAAATGCTAACGGGAGCTGCTCCCAGAGCCACCTTGGCTGGTGAAGCATCATTCCTATTTCCACAAGGTACTGAGGAAACAATTCTCTGTGGCCAGAGAAAATCAGCAACCTGAACCTGCCCTAAATTCTCAGGTTGCCTTCTACAGCTTTTAATGTGAAATATGAATATTCTCAAGAATATTCTTGAGCAGGGAATGAGTCCCATGGATCTGGTACAGTACATCCACATTTACAGAGCTGCTCAGCCATACCAACAGCACACATCAGCAGTGCCTCTCCATCAGATCAGATGGGAAGCAGCACAGCTCTGCTTTACCTGGGGATTTACTGCACAGCAAAAGATAACTGTTCACAGTTGATACAATGCTTGAAGGATCCCAAAGCCTTCCTCACAACAAGACACTGTTATTTCTAACATTCACACTTTCTTCCTGCTCACACAAAAGTCAGCTTAGCCATATTAGTTGTGGGGTTTTAGCATGTCTGGGTATAGCAGCAGCAGCAAAGTTGAAAGCTTGTTATCACAGGCCTGCTTGCTGATACAGAGATACAGGGAACCACAAGAAAAATAACATATCCAAATAACAATATAGACCTGACCAATCTACAAAAGCCAAAGAGCTGAGACTGAAAAGCTGTTGTTCCATTTCCTCACAGCACAAAATACAACCCCATGGGACAGATCCCAGCCACCACGGGAAGGAAAAGCAAGAGATTTCTTTTTGCTCTTTTTTTCAAGTGAGGATGTTATTCAGAGTTAGACCAGAGCCCAAACTCCTGCTCACAGCTGCCAGTACAAGACTGGAGAAACTCTCTGAACACCTGACAACATTTTCCAGATATTCTACAGAAGGGAGGGGAACACATTATTGTGCCAAAGCCATCAAATGTAATTTTACAACAGGAAAAGGCAATGTGATTTAATGCTGAACCTGTACTTGAAGGAATTGCTAGGGACAATGGGGAGAGCATCTTTTACCTAAGGCTGTGGATGGCATGATGCTACTCCAAGCCTGACAGCTACGACAGCAACATCTCCAACCTGTCCCTTGCAACTTGGGGAATGATGGATTTTTTGACAATGTGCTCACCTTGTCTCTCATCTGCTCTAGCAGAGGAGCACACACAAAAGCCCTCCCTAGGTGCCTGGGTTGTACCCACTGCTTTTCCAAGTTAGAAGTGCCCTAAAGAAAATAAACCAGACTGTAGAAGGACAACTAAGGAGGACAAAATGCAACAATCCCTTTGCTGTCCCTCAGGAAACTGTACAAATATCATACATAGGAAAGCTAGACATGCATGTTCCTTATCCAACTGCCATAATTCCATGTAAATATTAAAAGTTACTCTGCCATATGCAAGTAGAAAGTGCCATGAGATCAGATTATTAAATTAAGGAAAATATCCTTTTCTTCCTCTTCATTGAATCCTTTTTGCTCATTTTCCCCACAGTGTTTCCACTTAATTCATCTGCTGCATAATAAGCAGACTATATGAATTCCTTGAGAGCCCTTACAGAACTGCTTTAAAACAGGAAACTGTTAAAAAAAAGAAGTTAAATTGGCATCACTGCAGAGACTATGTACACTTTAGTCTGCCCTGAACTGTATGAACCTCTCAGTAGAAAAGAAACCCTCTTGCTGTTAAGTTAAGCAGAAAATTAGGGTCTTAACTATATAATTTTTTACAATTGCACTTGGTTTACACAGTAAATTCCCATTTTTTAACTGAAAAATAAAATGCCAGAAAAGAAGAACATTTTAGTCTGAGAAGTGCTCAGGGAGATGAAGGTTCAGGGGCTCCTTGCCCAGCTCCCCTCTGCTACCCATTCCTCATGGTACACTGGGGTGTCAGACCCCCAAAATGAACTGCAGTTACTCTTCAAGAGAGGATTTGCACACTGCTAGAGGCAAATTATTGAGTTTCAAGCAGCTTTTCTTTGCAGAGGCATAAAATTCAATTAAGCTGAGAGGTCTTTTGGAAAGTGAGTACCTGATGCCTGTCAAGTTGTTATTGTGTGAAATATGTATCAAACATGAATTTCCCCTAAACTCGCTTATTTACTACCTTGGATCATTAGATGTTCCCAAACAAAGTGAAATAAATAATCAGCCCCCTCAGCAAACAGGCTCTAAGTTAATAAATCTTTGCTCATCTCGCTTCAAATTAGTTCTTGACTGCAAAAGAGCAAGCTCAGGAAAGCACACAGCTGGGCTGGACTGCAACAGAATTAATGGTTCCCAGCAAGGTATTCAATGACAAAGTGTGCAGAGCTCCAGCTGAAAGGCAGAACACACAATGACTCAGTCAGCAAACAAGCAGCTGAGGAGCTCCAGGAGCACAGCAGCATTGCCAGTGCTCAGCACTGATTTCCAGCCAGGCAGACACAGCCCATGGGGAGCACTGGGCCATGGTGGAGAAAGCCTCTGCAAATATCAGTGCATGGGCATTGAAGAAGTGCCCTGGCATGGAGAAGAGAATCAAAAATTAAACCACAGGCAGCAGATAGATGGATGTTTAAAACAGGAAACTGTTAGTCATCCACCACCCCTTCTTGTGTGTCATCCACCAGTATACACAGAATGAAATCCTCAGGGGCTGAAAGAGGCACTGAGAACTGTGCTCAGGTCTCTGGCAGTGCAGATGTTGCCTTATAATCCACCCCAATCCCAACAGCCCTGGAAAACAGCTTCCAGTGAATAGCTGAGAACAAGTCTCCTCCTCCAACATGGCAGCCTAAGAGGAACAGGTCTGTGGAGCAAAAGTGTTTGTTCTGGGGACCTGACAGCCAGACTGTCCCCATTTTAGGGCTTTCTTTAGGCCAGCCCACCCCTTCTTGTGTAGCCTGAGCACCCACTCATGGCTGGCACCCATGAGGTGAGCTCCATTCATGCCACACAGATCCACCTTGAGCCCTCTGAAACCTCTCCAAGATGAAGACCTGAGAGAGGTGAGCAGCAACACCTGGGAGATTCAGTCCAAATTTGATTCTGCTCCTACCTCAGTCCTGGACACAGCCACACCTGGAGTTTTGGTCATATGAACCTGGTGAGATTTCCAAAAACAGGCTGGACAAGCTGCCTCCAACAAATCTTAGGTGTGTCCTGTTTCTGAAGCTCCCTTAATCCTGGGGTAGGCAGTAGAGCCAACAGGTGCTTTGCTATCAGACAATTATTAACTTCTTCCAAGCAGCTATTTGCTAGCACTGCCCACATGATCCTTTCCATATTTTATTTCCTACCAATTTGTCTGGAAAAATTGGCATCTTCCCAAGCAAACACTATCCAAAAAAAAAAAACTAATAGTGAGCACTCTTAATTAGGAGCAAATTGTTAATCACAGTTTTCTACACCTAGTACCAAGCACTTCATTTTCTTTTCCCCCCCTCAGGAAAGTTTGTAAATTCAGGAGTTTCTGAACCAATGACTCCATAGGCTGTTTGCAGGGGTATCTTTCACACTAACATTTTCCTTTTAGAAACTGTGGTTATCACCCATGTAATGATAAACCCTGGTGCTTTGCACATGTCAGCTATCAGGAATTCATTATTTTGTCTGTGTTATGTTATACCAGGCAGGAGTTATCTTTGCAGCCCACAGGCCAGAATCAAAAGTGACTGTGTCAGCTATTTAAAGAACATGGAAGCCCTCCTCCAGCAATTTCATTAACTTCCAGGGAGCACAGCTAGGTTTCAATCCTGCCAACATCACTAGGGAAAATACCATCCAAGATTATCAGTTAGAAAATAAAACTTTTTCTACAAATTACCTTCCTTACACAAGTCCCTGTAGCTAATCTGATTTTAGGAAAGGTTTTTCTGATGCTAGGAGGACAGTGTTCTGGACACTTCCATTATGATCTTTCCTTAAGCTACAAAGAAATAGAATCTATTGTACAGCATTTTTGAGGGCAGATGCTTAGTCTGTAAAATAAAAGCAGCTAAATTATTTATTTCCCAAGGAAGGAAAACTTTATACATTTCATATTCATAGGATGGATAGTTACCAGACTGATCTATTATTTTGCCTGCCTGCCAAGACATTAGCTTGCTTTAAAATTTCAGTTCTTAAATTAAATAGAATATGGACATTTTTTCACATAATTGAGCCATGCTAGAAGCTTCAACTTGAATCAAATTCTCTTTTTAGAGAGTTTAAACCCCAAGATTTTGCAAAACCAAGCCTGCAAGCTTTTTCTGTTCCACTTCCAAATATGAGTGTGGAGGAGTGCAATTAACTAACGCTGAGTTTCAAAACTGCTATTAATGACTAATGCTTTGCTTTGGGTTCTTGTGACAGGAGCTGGAGCAACACTGATAGGAATTCAGTTTAAACAGAGAAGTAGTCAACTGGAAGCCATAGATGAGTTGTGAGCAGCAAATATGAGTGTTACAGCTTTCCACACCCCAGACTTGCTGGGAACATCAGAGCTGCAGGACTCTTGGGAGGAACCACTCTGCCTATGGCAGCTCTGACACTATTCCACATAAGGGGGAAAGGAATGGCTCACTGAGCATCCCTGAGACATGGTCTTCATCACACACAGGGAGAAGTTATCTTGGCTGGGATCACCAGTTCAGTAAACAGGAAAAGGAACTGGGTGTGCAGTGAGCTAGCCCAATCGTGGTCCACTGCCATCTTCATTAATCATTCCTCCTGCAGCCCACAGTCCTTTTAGACAAGCTTTGAGAAACCAGAGCTGCCCAAACCAGGCACATATACAATGGACATGTTGTGGGTATAATTTGAAAGCATGTATTTAAGTTTTATCAAGATGTCTTAAAAGCCAAGGTCCTCTCAAAGTGGGACTTGGGTGGTTTATCTTACATAAAGCCTCTCTCCAAATAAGGCTTGTGCTAACAGCCCAGCTCAGGACCCCATGGTCCTATTGCAAACCACCTGCAAGGGCCAAACCCTGATATTTTCACGCTCTCAGTGCTACCAGCCTGTAAAGTCCCCTTTGTGGTAGAGAAATCAAAAGTTTTTACTTTCTCCAAGCACCCACATGTCAGGTTCGCTCACTGAAAATAAACAGATTTCCAAAGAATGTGCTCAGCCACTTAGCGCAGGCTAAGGGAGGGTGTTTCTCAGAGAGTGCTGCCTTCTGCCACCACCAAGAAGTAGTTATCTGAGAGTCTGAGCAGCAGATTGGGAAAGGGGTTACTGCAGAGCTGCAGGAAACACTTGGACCCTGGTACTGACTTGCCTATTCCCAGATGAGGTCAGCAAGAATTCCACACAGTGATCCCATGGAAAAGCTCCCTATGGGATGTGTGAAAAACCAGCCAGGCAGAGATCCTCAACATTGTCTGGACTGGCCCATTTTTCCACTTCCAGAAAGCTAATCTCTAAGACTTGAGGCAATTCTTCTATTTACCCATGTTCATTCAGCACTAATCCTAGATGAAAAAATTCACCTGTGTGTTCTCACGTACACAACAGTGGTGCAAGAGCCACATTCCAGAAAGTGATTCAGAGTGGAATTGCCAAATGACAGCGAAAAATGAACATGCCAAGCCCCAAGACACTGCAAAAATGGAGGCAACTGCACTGCACAGGCAGCACCACTGCAAGGAGATGTTCTCCCTGTTGTGGGAGAGTTTGGCAGGGGAGACCAGGCCCCCAGTATCTGTGTTGAGATATGCTGGTACTTAAGCTGCTGCTTTATCTGCAGCAGTCCAAATGACCACTTGTGATATGGACAATGAAATTCCTTCACTTCTGGTGTGTTCCCAGTGCCTGGGACAGCTGGCCATGCTCATCTGCTATGGAGGCATGACATATGGTTTGGTTAACAGAGGAAACCACTGCTGCAGCTCTTTGCATGCAACGGTTAGGGGAAGAGCTGCACTTGGAAATCACTCCTGTAGCAGAGTGTTCTTCCCTTCCATTTTCTTTAAATACTTTTGAAGATAAACATGGGCACTCCACTCCTTGCAAAATGTCTAGGGAGGCATGGGAAATAACCATGGATGCAGTTCTTAGGTGGGTGAAGCAATACTTACAAACCTATTTATGGCACATGATAAGAAGCCAGGATTAAGTTTAAACCACTTAAGGGAAGTTTTTCACCACAAAAGTAGTTTCTAACCTTAACCCCTTTTCTTGAGAATTGAGAGCACACGCTACCAGTTGCTGCAGCTTAACAAGATACTTCTTGACAAGTGAGTGGTGTTTCTCTGGTTATCTGTGCCTAAACTTGAGTTAAGCTTAGGGTGTCTTAGATCAGGCAAGAGGAACAGTATTTACAGAGAAACATGCTGTATACTGTGGCTATAAGCAGTATCCTGTGGGTCACAAAGTAGGTCTACAGCATGAAAAGGAACAGAAATTGTCTGTATGGCCAGCCCATCCACTTGATCTTAGTCACAAGGATCTCTTTTCCTCCCTGCAGGCATGACAGCATGCCAACAAAAAGGAGGAGGAGGTTGTGATGGACTTCACAGAGCATGTCATTCAGTGGAGAAGGGACTAGCATTTGGAGAAGGGGTCTTGGGCCAGCAGCAGCACTAGCACTTCTTTGACAACTACACACTGATAGAAAAGCAGACTATGTCACTGCTGCAGGCTTTGGCACTCAGAGCTGACTTGCTCCCTGCCTTTGAGCAGCTAGCTCTTTACTGAGCATTTTCAAGGCATGGTTCTTGAAAGCTGTTGTAGCTCAAGTATAAACACACCTCTCTTTCAACAGAGAAACTCAGCAAGTAGTAAAATATTAACGTGACCAAGCCCAACCTTCTAAATTTCTATTTGTTTAGTGAGCTGTTTCTAATTGAAGGTCTTTCCCTTGGCTCTAACAGGTCTGAGTGTGACCCCCACCTCCTCCCCATGGCCAGTTATCATAACCAGTGCATAGTCAAAAGTGATCTCCAAGGGTGAGCCCAGCCTGATGAGGCACCATTAGACAACTAAAGCCCAGCAACCAGGTCACACACAAGCTAGCACACAACTGTCAGGTCAAGTGTGGGAAAGGAGAGGCCCCATGGGGCAGCTGCAGAAGAAAGCAGCTCATTGATCTCCAGCAATGGCAGCTGACAGGCTCTGTCTCTCTCTGCCCGTGCTGCCACTGTGCAGGCAGGCTTGTGGGCAGGATTGCAGGCAAGGTCACTCAGATGGACCCGAGCTGCAAGGCAAAGCACAGGCTTTCTGGTAGGAAAGAGTGGGAGCTTTCTCCCCCTCCCACTTTGGCACCCAGGTTCAGGGAGGGGAACAAAGTAGGATGGCCTGAAAAACTGTTTTGACTCAGAGCCTGCTCACAAAAGACATTACTCACCCTGCAGGCTCAGATTTTATCCAGCCCAGCAGCACATTTCACTTTCTTCAGCCACTGCCCTCGGCTGGACTTCACCCCCAGTTTTGATTGTTTGCAATACAATGCCAACACAGAAAAAACACATCCATCAAGCACAGCAGTATTAGAGAGGAAAACTGTTATTACCTGGAATAGTCCCCTTTAGCTTCCTACAATTGAAAAACAAGTGACAGAATTAAAACATGATCTCTTCAGAACTCCTCGATTTTCCCAGCATTGTTCACTTTTCCCCACTCCCACAGCTCTGTGGCCAGATCCTGACCCCAGTTCCACTCAATGCAAAGCAAGGAGGCTGCCTGCAGAGATTCCAGAACAGAACCTGGTCCTTTATGTTTCAAGCTGTAGATAATCCACCTATACCACAAATAAAACTGCTTTCAAAACAGGGATGTATTTCACATCACAAATCAAACGTCACTTTTACTGCAGGAGAAGTGAAATACAATTCTCTCTCTGGCAGACCATATCCAGCTGAAGGTCTGCTTTACAGGCAGGTCAGCAGCTGAGAGGAACTGTGCTCACTGGAGATGAAAACAACAGTTCAGACAGATCAAGCCACAGCAGCTCTGCTGTGGCACTTCAGCACTGAGAATGCAATGGGGGGGGAAAAAAAACCAACAGTGTTTTAAAGGTAGAGTTTTCAGGTTGGAAAGGATCTCAAAGATCATCTGGTCTTGGCAAAAAGAGAGAAGAACTCTAAGAAATGTTATTTCACAGAAAATGGTAAATAACTGGAGTTCAAGTCTAACTGACAGAGTGCGATTAGAGAAAGGAAAAGTGGCATATTTCAACATAACAGAGGTATCAGAAACAGATGCTCTGAAAGATTCAGAGGCATAATACAGCAAGTTTAGGTACAGTATTATACTCTCTTCTTCTCAGATTGCCAAAACATACTGAAATTAGAATAAGTGATAAATTGCATGGAAATCTGCCCAAATAAATGACTTCCCTTAAATAACGTTTTCCTTAATGGGTTTTTCCTGTTTCAATTTAAAACTCCTCAAATAGCTCTTTCTCTCATTCGTCTAAAAGGGAAAAAAAACAGCTCCCAACTTTTTCAGCTCCCCTCTAGGCTGCTGAGACTAGAAACAAGGCTACAAGGTTTTGTCTTTCTATAAAGAGGAGAAAAAAGAACTCCAAAAACAAACCCGAAAGGCAGAACGCAGCTGAACTAAACCAAGCTCCAAGGCAGGAGGAAGAGAGGTGCTTACCTGCAAAACCAGGGCTGCCAACTTGAAGACGGTCTCACTATCCACTTCAATCTGCCCCTGTGCAGAGAAAGAGCAGAACATGAACCGAGCGGTCCCGCTGCGCACCTCTCCGCCCCGCAGCGCGCACGGAGAGGGCAAGGAGCGCAGGGTGCGCTCGGTGCCAGCGCAGCCTCCGGCAAAGTCAGTCCCGCCCGCAGGAGGAGGAGGAGGAGGAGTGGTGGCAGGGCTCAAGTCCCCTCCCCGCATCCTCTGTGCGGCTACCCCTTGCTTTTGTACACGCACACCGTGACAGGGCTTTTCCTCCACCCCAAACCCTTCTCTCTCCCCCTCCTCTTCTCGCCCTCCCAGAGTTGTTTTTTTTGTTTCTGTTTTCTTGCGTTTTACTCGACGCTGCTGTGGGTTCTTGCAATCTACACGTTACCCTGCAGACTGCATGGCAGCGCACTACAAGCTTGCTGTGAGCAACAGGGTTAAAACGAGAGGTATTTTTATGGCTTGAGGCACACCAGCTCCTCAGGGCAGGGACCACAGTTCTTTGTTGTGCTGGTGGTACCCACACCCCTGATGCTAGATAAGTCACAAAGACAGTGTAAACTAAGCTACCTTTGCCCCACCACACAGCCTGGATCTTACAGCCTCCAGTTCTTGCAAGTACACTGGTATTTTAGTACAGGGTGTAGAAAAACTGCATGCTGGAAATCTGCTGTGTCTTGCCCCCACACCAAAACCAGCCCTGTCCAGTGACTGCAGAGGTGCACAGCTGATAAATGCCAAAGCATCAAAACTACACAGGCATCCTTTTCTTCCTGCTTGCAAGCTCCAGGGCAATCTTTCAAAGTTAGTCCCTTCCAAGCAAAAATGCTGCTCTTGGTTCTATACTGGGACCAGTGGAAATGTTGGAAGAGTAAAAGAAGATGCATACTTGGACTCTGTGTTTTCAAAACTACACCAAATGCATCCTGCAAGTTGTGTATAAAGGACAAAATTGAATCCATTAACCAGCCTGTCAACACAGAGGTTTTTTCTTATTGACCTTCTGCAACTGAAAGCAGTGAACATGATGCCTGTCTCCTGCCACTGAGATCCCCACACATCCTCTGTCCCTAGGATCTGTTTTTCTGGAGACAAAGCAGATTGAAAGCTGAAGCAGTGCCAAGAGCAGAGTAGCAGGAAGATCTATAGTATTATGTACAGATACAGGGAAATGACATCTCAAAATATAAGGCACATCTGGAGCTCTCCTAATTTACCACAGCTGCAGGTCTGGCCCACAGAGATTAAATTCAAAAGTGAACAAATAATTCAATTTTCATGGAAAGGAAGTTTTTTTGCCAGCTTTGTCAGTAAAACATTCCAGAAGTGGTACATCCCCCAGGCTGCTCCCCAACAGCAGACCAAGAGGAATTTCCCCTTCCCAACAGGTGTGGCAACAGCTATGCAGAAGTAGCCTCCAAAGTATTCCCAGACATACTTTATTAGAAGAGGAGGGGCATATCACAAGTGAGGAGGAAAAAGAAAATCACTTCATGTTCATCCTTCCTTCGGATCTCTTTCATGTTGATGCTTAATAGAAAAGCCAAGGATTGCAGCCCAGAAACTTCACATAGGTGCAATTTTAAGGCACTTTGTTACTTCCAGGTCTGTATCAGGTTAGTCTTTGTCATGCACATCCGAGCTGCCTTTTTTTTTTTTGTTCAAGCTTAAATTACATCTGCTCAAACAACACTCCCCACCACCACCATTGGCCTCAAAGGCTTCAGGAGATCAGGTTGTCCTAGCACCACGCTCAGGCAGGAAACTCAGACATGAGAAAATGCCATCACAGGGAATCTCTGCTTAGCAGGAAAGACTGGCTTTGGATCAGCCAAGCTGTCCTTGGACCACAAAATCTGGGAAAACAGGGCCAGAAGGGACCTTAAAAGCTCATCATCAAGACCATCTCCCTGCCCCACAGCAGAATCAGCTCCATGCAGCTCATCCTCTTTTAGCATACAAGAAATTCATGGAGATTTAACTATCCAAATGCAATTCTCACATCAAAGACACTCTTCTCTTTGTTGCTGGCTCCAAGCAAACTCTGCAGCAGGTAAGCTATTGCAGCAGCAAGTCTCTGCTGACCCATAGCAACAGCTGCTGCTGCTGTTACAGGAGTGTTTGGGACTTAATAACCAAGCACCTCATCACTTTTCATCTTCAAAGCACCTCACGACCATTAGCTAATTAGCAATAGTAATTATGAGGCTGCTCTTCTGTGTTTTGTTTACTTGGTCTGAAATACAAGTGTTAAGAAACTCTGTGCACTTTACTAGGCTACTACGGCATTGCCACAGATATGGAAAGTGATCCCACCAATCCCACTTCACTTAGGGTTTTAGGAGACCAAACAGGCTGAAAGAAGACTGTCTTCTTCAGGTGATAAAGCTTCAGGCTTTGCTTTCATGGTAAAGGTTTTGCAGTGCTGATGTCCTCAGTTTTGATCACGTTTGCTTAGAAGCTATACAGAAGAGCAAAAAGGTAAGAAGGTCCTCCCTAACCTGACCTCTCTTTAACAAGACACTGAAGGTGTCTTGACCAGAACAAAGGGGACAAACAGGACACTCCAGGCACAGGGCTGTCACCCTGGATCTCCAGCTGCTGCAAACCTCAGAACAGGGTGGACCAGCCCTAATTATTATCATGTTTTGCCATATAACAACAGTTGCAAGAGACTGGGGCCACTCTGAGGGAAGATTTGCACTAAAAACCTCTCAAAGAGCAATCAGGAGAACCCTTACCCTTTAAAGGGGCTAAAAACTAAGGAGGAAAAGAGATGCAGGGAGGTGAAGGGACTGCCCTGAGGTCACACAGTAGCTAAGTAGCAGAGTGAGGATTTGAAGCAAGTGATGCCAAAGCCCAGCTCAGCCTGTACCTAACAGACTAATGCTATACAAGTGACAGTCTCTTGGACAATTCCCTCTGAGCCTGGAATTATTTTCCATCATAATATAACATCATTTGCCATCTGGTTCCCCAATTGGCCATTGCTATAATGTAATCCAGCCCTGAGCTGTCAAGGAGTTGGGACAGCCCTTGGCTTGACACAAATCCATATAGCTATACATGTCACTCAAAGAGGAGTGCAGGACCACAGCTCTTCCCACTCTGGCAATATTTGGATTTCATAACCATCTTTCTGCCTCCCAGGCTGGCAGATGGGGGTCTCTGGTTTAGCATCACTTGAACACCAAGGTCAAATTTCAAAGATAGAAGGGGAAAATGACTGAAGAAGATTCATTTGAAATGCCTGCAAATTGCCAGGATAATTGAAGCAGAGACTTGGGCAAGCAGACAGGAGGCTTTGGGAGCCAGGGCAGTGAGGGCTCTCACAGCCACGTGTTGGAGATGAAGATGAACAGTTTTCCTAGGTTTATCCCAAGTGGGAACAAGGTCACTAGCACGAGGTTAAGTAGATGGATGTAATTCACATAATGGAATCTAAGACTTGTGCATTTTAGATGTAAATAAGTTTAAACAGACTAGCTGGTGCAGCTCCAGGGAAAGGATGAAATTGATACTTTTTCAATTAGACTTTGCAGAGGGAGCAATCACTTTAACCAATGAGACAGATCCAGCACCCTTTCTGTAGCTCTCCAAAGGACCATGGGCTTCTCTGAACACTACATTTGGTCCAGAAGATTCAGGTGGTGGGTTTTGTCATACTGACAAACATCAGAATAATAAAAGCTTGTAGCAGATGTCCAAAGCAGGTGGCAATTACTGTAGAGCAGGAATAGGTCACTATCACAGCAGCTAGTAAATATCAACCCCTGCCTTCAGTGATCCTGGGCAGAATTTAACCCCCGATTCAGAGGGAAGCTCAAGTCTTTTGCTGCACAGACAGACTTATGAATGTGATAAAAATCACAAGCTCTGCCATGAATAGAGCAGTGAACCCTCATTAGACACAGCAACAACACTAGAATTTACTGCCATAGAGATACCAGTCTGAAATCCTGATGAAAACAGATCAAGAGCAAAGATAGTCAGATGAGCATTAACTGTGCTAAGCAAATCTTTAGACTCCAAACTAAGATTAAAGCGGATTTTAAAACAATAAACAACACAGGAATGGTCATGTTTAACTCTTGAGAGCCAGAAAAAGAACAGAAAGCTGATATGGTTTCTTCAAAGCACCTATAACCTCCAGAAGTTAAAGAATGAGAACAAAACCACTTCACCTGACAATTTGAGAGCTGAGATACCAACACACCTCTTCCCTCAAACCAACCCCTTTATAAACTTATATTAGCCAAAGACACCCTCAAACACACACACTATGATGGAATAGCCTCAAGATAGCCACAATATTGAATATAATTACCTGTGATTATGGAAAGGTGATTAAAACAGCTGAGAGAAAGAAGGGTGCAATTAGACAGAGGGGAAAAAAAGGACCCAAGTGTCTGCAACAAGATGTTCAAACCAAGGGAGGTAATTAGTTGGGTGTGGACTCAGCACAAGTGAACAAAGTGATACCAGTGCCATGCCCTTACCCAGCACCACTGGGATTTTCCACAAGGGATCCAGTATCTCCACAATGTGTCCTGAAAGACAGGGGACATGAAGACAGGACCCTGCAGTGCAGAAAGCTTAGCAGCTTTTCAGTGTTGAAGGCTTCTTTGGGAGCAGAGGTTGCACAAGGTGGCCTGAGCTTCTGGGATGGAGTGAGGAGGGGAGAGATTGTTGGCCAAAACCTGTTATGCGACATGAGTTGAGCAGCACGAGAGGAACTAGGTCAGGTAAATCCAACAACTGGCTTGGCTCTGTTGGTGTGGCTGCACTGGGTAATTATACCAAGGAAGCAAACAATAGCAGCAAATGAAAGCCCCTCCAACTCTGAAGTGCCAGCATTCACACCTGCAGCTCAATCCTGCTGGGGTCACCTGCTGTTCACATTGCACATGAATTGGAGATGAGTTGATTTAGACTTGATACTAGGAAAAAGTTCCTTACCACAAGGGTGGTGAAACACTGGAACAGGTTGCCCAGGGAGGCGGTTGAGTTCCCATCCTGGAGGCATTCAAGGCAAGTCTTACCAGGGCTCTGGGCAACCTGATCTAGTTGGGGATGTCCCTGCCCACTGCAGGGGGGGTTGGACTAGATGAGCTCCAGAGGTCCCTTCCAACCCAAATGATTCTGTGATCTCCATCCCCTTCTGCATTGGAAGTTCCAGACTCTGCTGAGCAAGTCAGCTGGGACCAATTTCCCAAAGACAGGAACACCAAGCTGAGAAAAAGTAAAGCAAAGTGAGGGTCTGCCTCCAGCACATTAGGGAGGGAAAGTAAAGTACAAAACCAGCAGAAGACGCAGAATACAGGTCCTTGTAGGAGCAAATGAAAGGTTGGCATCACTGCTACACCACAGCATTTAGATGGTCCATGACATCTTTCATTTCATCCACTAAGCCCCACAGCCCTTCCTAGCCACATAAGAGCATGAACTGAGACCAACCACAGCTCAGTGCACATGCAGTGACCACCACAGCTGCATCTTACTTCCAATTTCAGCAGTTTAAGCCAACCAGGCAAAAAAACCCAAAAAGCTAGTAGTGCCTCATGGTGAGTTAAACCTCAGGTTTCTGTTACTCCCTTTATTTTGCTGTCAGCTACACTCCCTTGCTTGAGTTTAGTGCTTCAGCCAACTCTTAGCTGAAACTCCAAGGCCAGCAGGAGCTACTCTGAAACTTGTCTGCAGAGTTCAGTGCAACAGGAGCACATTTAGTGCTGCCTTCCCCACTCCCATTAATATAAGAGTAAAAGCTGAGAATGAGGAAAAGACAAAGACTTCCCTGTTTGCAAGCCAGCTATATGGCAAGTGTCATTAGACTTAACATATAATCATAGCCTCTCTTTCCTATCCCAGTACCACGCTGAGAAACCCAACACACACCAGCAACAGAACCAGCTGAGCTGCCACAGCATTTTTACCCTGTGGCCAGCAGATCAAAGATGCAAAACTCTCCATTGCAATTAACACTGGTAGTTAGACCAAGGATGAGGTGACTGTGTCAAGAAATGTGAGGTATGAAACTCTGGCTGCAAACCAACTGAATCCTTTTATGCAATAGGCCAGTCTAGCTGAGACAACCTACACCTCTCTTAGCAAGAGTCTTGATATGTCCCTGGGGCACCATCACCCTTTACAGCAGGCAACCTCTGATCAACCTCAAGCACTCTCAGAGGTGCTGTGCAGAGTCTCCTGACTATACCTACACCATGGCCAAGTCCCTTCCCAAGCCACCAGCACAGCCCCCCAGGAGGTCTCATGGGGTAGCGAGTAGGGGGGGCCCATGGAGATCATGGTGGAGCACTGGAACAGGTTGCCCAGGGAGGTGGTTGAGGGCCCATCCCTGGAGGCATTCCAGGTGAGGCTTGCCAGGGCTCTGGGCAAGCTGATCTAGTTGAGGATGTCCCTGCCCACTGCAGGGGGGTTGGACTAGATGACCTCCAGAGGTCCCTTCCAAGCCAAACCATTCTAGGATTCTATGATCTGCCAGTGGACATCATCATGGAGGCCCTGCCTCCTCCTCCTCCTGTCACACCTTGTGCACAGGCATACCCATGCTCCATCCTCTTTATCTGCTGACATGCTGCTAGGGGGTTTGGGCCAGGGAGGTGGCTGCCAACACCTATGGAAGGTACCAGCCTTGAAGGTGCAGAGGCCACTTGATCCTCCTGATCCTCCCCCTGGGCTTTACAAGGTGCCATCTTCAGGAGCACAGCAGCAAATACAGGCAATGGGCAGAGTGGATTTGAATAGGCTTGGCTAGGATCAAATGACTTTGTTACAAAGCTGCATGGGAACCCTCTCCCTTGAGATGAGGGAGAATTAGGAAATATCTGTTATAAAACTTTCGAGAGCCCTCTGATATATGACCACTTTGCTCTCCACAAGCTGGAAGGCAACCAGACTTCATGCTCACACCAGGGGTCTGTTTTAACAGCACTTCTTGGTAAGCACTGGTCTTCAGGCTGCCAAGTGCTCACAAGCATTGCTGTTCATGAAGCTATCACAGTTACAGACTTCTCTGAAAACTTCCATTCCCTTTCTTTCTTTCTTTTTTTGTTGGGTTTTTTAAAGCAATTCTTGCAAGTCCTTGAAACAAATGGGAAATTAAATAAATAAACCCCTCAACACCCAAATATAGAAAGGAAAAGGGGAACACAGCCAACTTGACCAAGATCTTAGTTTACAGAACACATTTGAAGGACTGGCAGAGAGTCAACTGTATGGCTGCAGAGCTGTGAGGAGGTTAGCTCTACTGCTTAATAAACTTGACAGTGCTTTGCTAGCCAAGTAGGGTGTTATTTCTCCAAACTTGGCTGTTTTGAGAGAAAAGACTAATTTATCTTTCCAAACTGATCATCAACATGTGCATGAACAGCTCTGTCCCAGCTCCTTAACAGTATCCCAGCACTGGTCATGGGCTGTGCAAGAACACACTGAACATGTTACAAAGCTCTCCTTCCCCTGTGCAAACACAGCACTTCTGAGACACCCATTTCACCTGAAACCAAGTGCTAGCCTGTCACTGTTTTCAATTCCAGCTGTACAGTAGATGTCAGAGATAGCTACAAATCTAAACCAGCTTCTGCAAGTCAACGACACAAGACAGAGCTTTTAAATTGAAGTTGTCACCACAGAGATTTTTCAGGCAGCAGAGAGAGGCATGTAAGAAAACTGAGCCCAAACACATACAAAAAGCATCCTTCTAGCCTTTACATTCCACCAAAACACATGTGGATAAATGAGCTCAGGGGAGGCTCTTCCATAGACCTGGAGATCTAAATTTTACCAGCTCCCACCTCTTGCTAGGAGGTCCAAGCTGTTCCTGGCAGTGGGCATGGCTTCTCCAAGCTCCAACCTGAAAAGTGTGGATGCTAAAGAGCAGGAGCCNAGGGGGGGGGGGGGGGGGGGGGAATGGGCAGCTTGACATGAAAGGAGAGTAGAGCAAGAACACTGGCAGCATTTGGTCTATTGGCTGGAAACCAAGGTTTAGGCACACAGCAGTGGTGGGGAAACACCAGGTGCTCTTAGGAGCATGACAGCAAATGGTGCATTCAGTTCATGTGCAAGGAGACATGGGGAGGGCAAACACTGAATGGGTCGTGCTGGCAACAAAATCCAGCAGAGGAAGTTTGCTCTCCAGGTGTGTAAAGCAGCATTACATCATGCTGTGCAGAAGGAAAGGTGCTGGTTCTGATGGGGCTGTAGTAGAAAGGAGCTGCCATGGACACCTCATGCTCAGTGCACAAGGATTCTTTGCTCCAGGGGCAGAACTGCAACACTGCTAAAACAGGATTTGCTGAAGAAGAAACGAGGTCCCAGCCCTTTTGTGCTTTGGGCAAAGAGGTCCCCCTCCAGCTCCCCAGCTGCTCACAGGGGCTGAGGGCAAGGCAGAAGGAGACTGCACAGACAACAACACAGGTCATAAAGGATGCACACACCTGGAGTGAGGCAGCAAAGATATTCCAGAGGCACAAAGGACCTTTGACTGTGTGGAAGAGCATGGGAGTGGGTGGAAAACAAACACATTTTTGCTAGTAGAAATTTCATTGCCTATCTTGTCTCTCTCTTGCCAAAATGTCTGCAGAATTGCAAAATGCACAAGCCCCAGACTCCTTCAACTCCTGGCAAGAGAAAGTGGTACCTGATTTGCAGGAAGGAATAGGGAATTGAAAGGTAAGGAAGGAGAGTGGAGCTGTGCACTACAAAGCACCAAGCCAGCCCTTGCCCTTCTCTGAACTTTTATGCAGCTTTTTATTCCATTATTTATTATTCAGAATCCATATACTGTAATTTATCATGCAATTAACAATATGGTTAATATACTGTATTTTGCATTATTATTTAGCTGTGAGTAAAACCTCTCTGGAGTCCTCTGGGGCAAGATAGCCAGGACACTGCCCAGCAAATCCAGCCTAGCCCCAGAGATGCTGAAGTTGGTTAGAGATACCATTCTCTGATTAGATACAGCCACTTACAGGATTTCACACACAGGATTTCCTTGCAGATCTCTAAGAGAACACAGGAAACACATTTCTGAACCTCATAAGCCATAGATGAATCCCCTGCAGAGGAGGCACTGGCAGGAAGCTTCACCAACACACCAGCTGTGTTCACCCACACCTTGGGTTGGCTCTCATGGTGTGTGCTATGTGTGGGCAGAAGCCCCAACATGCACCATCTCACATCCAGAGAGATGTCATCTGCTCACCCCTCTGCTCAGGAGAGCAGCATTTCCCTTTAAAGCACACAAGCCCATGGAAGCACTTGTACCTACACACTGCTGGACTGGCAACACACACACCAGCACTCAGGGATGTCAAAAGAGCACAAACACAAACTTCCTCAAGAATCAGGTCTCTGCATCACCCTGGATTTGGGCTTTTCACACACTGTTCTCCCTACAGAGAACAAGTTACTCTGAAACAGCTTTGTGAAAGCAAAATACACAACAGGCTTTTAAGCAATCTTCTCACACCCCAGGTATTGCAGCATCTACCCTCTAAGCCACATTCCTGGCCCACACAGAGCAGAAGCTTCATGCTAAGATCCAGGTTAGGATACAGCCCCAGCAAGGCATCCTTCAGCATACTCTGTGTGTGAGGAACACCCCTGAGCATGTGGGCTGGGTGTAGGTGGCTGCTTTGAGACACTGGGTTTCAGGAATGCAGCAAGGAAAGGAGAGGAGGAAAAAAAAAGGAAAAGTTAAACTGATGCAGGTCTAACCTCCTGGAGCTAGATTAATGACTGAGAAATGCCAAGGAACATTCCTCACTGTTATCAGTGAGCATCAGCCACTTGCTTCACTGGAGCTGGAGATCTCACATTCAGCAGCCAACACTGCTCATCCTGCAGCACCATGGGTCACACATGCTGTGTGAGCACATCCAAGGTGCCTTTGTCCATCCTCTTGTCCAAGTCTCCTGGGCTTAAATACAAGACTTGGTTCCTTGTGCACTTCACTCAAAAGCTAGAGACTGACCAGAAGTTTACTAAGCAGGATAAAATATTTTTAGAAGACCAAATTAGAAGGTCAAAAACCACTGGAGCAAACCTCTCTTGAAAGCAAGTAGACTAGCTTCTGCTGAAGTAGCTCTGGGCTTCCACTGAAACCAGGCTGAGGTTACCCAGCACAGAAAGTGCTGCAGGCAGAGCCAGGGCCCTCCTCTCTCCTTACGTGCTAAGGTGCTCAGTGCTGCCCACAGAGCTCCTTCTCTCAGGAGGAAGTGATGCTCCTCATCCCTTTGCTGCCCACAGAAACTGGACACAGCAGAAACCATCTTTGCTTCTAGCAGTTTTGCTTGCAGGAAGAGGGAAGCTGGCACTTGGAGTTCCTCCCAATTAGAGCACATGCCTTGCAAGCCACAGAGGGAGAATATGAACCCAGCGTTTGTTCAAAGCTGTCCCAGCCCCTGAAGCCCTGAGCAGGGTGATGCACAGCCTGCTTGCTGCAGCACTCTGTGCATCATCGGCACGTCGCGTGCTATCAGCACTTCATTGCACTAATGGCAACTTATGCTGTTTGAATAATAACATCTATCCAGGCCAAAAATGACTCCTCCTTGGTTTGATGACACATGTGCCTGATGAGTAAGGGAAGGTTTTTTCATGCTTTTCTCTTCCTTTGCTTTCTCCATACACACAAACATATAGACTTGCATTTGGATGTTGACAGCATTTGTTTTCACATTCCATCCTAAAACCAGACTCCTTTCCCAATTCCAAAATTACTTGCACTGTTTAAAACACTCCAGTTTTCCCTCAAAGGATGACTATGAGTTGCCAAGACCCTTCATTTCAAACTGCAGATATGCCACATGGAGATTTGCTTTTTATTAATCTTAACCAGCACAACTCCAAGTCCTTCAAACATCTTTAAACCTTTAGCATGTTGTAAAAAAGGCCTCGACTGCCTCTTCTCTTCCAGAAAGCAATTCTACAAAGCATAGTAACAACACTGCCATTAACCACTTCCATGTCAGGTTCCTGATCCCACCATGAAATAATGAGTATTGGATACTGAATAAGAATCCTCTAAAATATGAAGCATATTAAAGGTGGAAACTTTGGCCAGCTACAGCAAGCACCAGCTAATGATACAGGATTGTTTTCCAAGAAGAGATTGGAAGAACCAAGTGATCCCCTCAGACTGATTGAACCAGGAGTGGAAAAAAACACCAGATACTCAAGTTTGATATTAACTGGAAACTACTCAGTAACAACAGGCATTGCTAAAGTCCACTGAACTGCAGCTGCTATTGCACTGCTGGTTATTAAAGTCATGGCAAAGGTGGCTGCCACTGCACTCTTTGTTCAGACCAAGAGTTGTCTGCAGCAGATCAGCCTGATTGTTTTATATCATGAAGTAACTTTTAAAAACATATATTTTACCTATTTTACTTTTCTTCTTGAGACAGGTTTGACTCAGGATCAGTAAAGAGATGCTTGCCTTGAGTGTTTGCTATGTAGTATATATAGATGGATACATCCTGAGACAGAGCCTGCCTGCAAAGTTACAACCCAGATTTCCAACAACTTAAAAGCTTTTGAGTAGCTAAGACTTATCCTAGTGTGGGCAGCATGCAACAGGATCTGGAAGCCCTCCTCCATCCTTATCCATTTGTTTGAAGCAGCATGGGAATATACTTCAATAAGACCTAGAAATCAGATGCAGCTCCTAGCAAGTTTGCAGGACTGGGGGTGGCAGAGAAGCAATAAAAAGGAGATGCACTAGGAGCTCTGATGCACAAGGATGCTGAGCCTTACCTGGTGGACACAGGACTTGGCATTCAGGAAGAAGAGCTCTACTGTAGTTTTATCCTTGAGAAAGGAAATGCTTTCGATGTAGAACCTGAAAATGATGAGGAGAACAGTTACTTTCTTGAATAGGTTTCATCTTCATCCCAAATCATTTTATTTCCTCAATGTTTTGTTCTCTAGCAATGAAATAGCACAGAGGATCTATGAGCTACTGCACTTCATGCAGAGGTGTTCCAGCCCCTGAGCATTCTCGTGGCCTCCTCTGCACCTGCTCCATCAGCTCCATGTCCTTTCTGTGTTGAGGGCTCCAGAACTGGACCCAGTATTGCAGAGGAGGTGTGAGCAGAGCAGAGTGCAGTGGCACAATCACCTCTCTGGCTCTGCTGGCCACGCTTCTCTTGCTGCAGCCCAGGATGCCATTGTGCTTCTGGGCTGCCAGCGTGCACTGTTTGCTCATGGCCAGCTTCTCAGCCACCAGCACTCCAAATCCTTTTCTGCAGGGCTGCTCTCCATCATCTCATCCCCTAGCCTGGACTGATAGTGGGGATTGTTCCGACCCAGGTGTAGGACCCTGCACTTGGTCTTGTTGTAGCTCCTGAGGTTCCCCCGGGCCCACCTCTCCAGCTTGTCCATGTGCTTCTGGATGACATCTCACCCCTCCAACTTATCCCCAGCACCCCATAGCTTGCTGTCATCTGCACACTTGCTGATGGTGCACTCAATGCTGCTGATGACTTGCAAGACATTGGAAGAAGTCCCCAGCAGCAGCACAGAGGGCATGGGAGGAAGCAGTGAAGCTAGCACCTGCCACACTGGTTCAGAACATATGCAGTATTTATGCTGTGACTTGAGAGAAGCAAGACATTAAATAGTAATTGGTTTAATATTTTGCATTCCTACAGCATGTTCCATCAAATTACTGTTGAAGCACTCCCCAGCATGCCTCTGCAGTATAAGGAGATAATTTACCCATTTGACAGGCATGCAGCCTGCCCGAGGGGCAGACCCAAGCCCAGACATTTGAAAGGTTAGTTTACATTCCCCTGACTCACCTTTCACTGAGAACTGGAGAAGCCACAGGGATTTCCACCCTCTAGTACATGCCCCTGAGATTTTTTTTCCAACAGCTTTCCTAAACTTGACTTAAAGTACAATTGAGTGTTTCTCTCCAGAAATGCATAGCATCAGAGGGCAGGAGCCTAACTGTTTGTCTTTTCCCAAGCTGCTGTCAGACCAGCCCTTCATGACAGGGACCTTCCTCAGCTTGCTAAAGCCTTCCTCCCTCTGCTGCACCAAGAAGGTGATTTTCTTCAACTAATGGCCTTGTTTGCAGTTGCAGTTTCTTTCAACTAAGAGCCAAGTATGACCGACTTATCCTCAAAAAGCAGGACAGTACTCCTGGCTCTGAAGAGAATTAGCTCCCACTCACTGCTGGTACAGAGCAGGAGACCATAGGATCTATGGATTTAGGGAGAGGGCACTGAGGAAGCAGTGTTCCTCCCCAGCCAGGTCTACATGCTCTATTTTCTTCTGTGGTCCAAGCTGTACACTTATCACCACAAGACAGATGGGGAAACACTTGTCTACAGAGATAAAGATGTCCAGGGGTTGACAGGCACATTTAGGAACACCATCAAGTGTATGTTCTGCTTTTATTTCTGATGCACAAAATTGATGAAGAGAAGGGTCATAACCAGGTATTTGAGGATCCTCTCCATTTCCAGTATTGCTACTGGCAACTGTCCAGTGCAGTGCTGGAAGATATTGAGAACTGATGCTGTTGCACATGTGCCACTTGCTCTGAGGATAGCAGCTCAGTGCCTTGCCTCTCCACACTTGCATCTCAAACCAAAGTGATGCTGGAGCACTAGGTGCTCTATTCGTGGGCCAGAAGGCATGGTTCATGCAAAAGGCATGGTCTATGCAGGAGGACTCACCCAGTCCAAGGGACACACAACATCCACTGCTGTCACATCATGCTTGGCTGGAGATAGTCCAGCCCAGTGGGAATGAGAGTCCAGAGCTGGAGCTCTCAGCCCATCCTCTCCATGTCACTTTCCCATGCATGACTGTGCTTTCTCTGTTGTGTTTTTGCTGCTTTTTTGGGAGCTTAATGAAGGACTAGGCTATGACAGGGCAAATGTGTTCACACAAGATAAGTGTCTGAACTAACCACCCAAGGCATATGCCATGGAGCAAAGGCCTAGAGTCACTTATCCAAAATGCTATGAAAGTAGAGAGCTGCAGTTTTTGAAGTGGCTTTTCTGCTGGAATATCTATTTTCTGCTGATCAGATAGTTTCTTTATTGCTAATTATTACTGTATCCTCCTCTTCCTCTGCTTCTCACTCACTGCCTACCCTCCTTGCCTCCTAATTGCTTATCGTGGGCCTCAAGAAGTCAGGCTTAAAATTAGCTGCTAGAAGTTGATCTTTCCAAGCCCACTTTGGAAAACTTGCAACAGAGAGAGCCAAAATGAACATCATGAGCTAACAGCATGAATCCATAGCAAAGAAATGTTCAAGTCACATCACTGCCTTCACAGCATCCTTGGGCAGTCAGACTTTAACCTCCTAGATCTTGATCAACCACAATGACTACACTGGAGAGCCCATCATCCCCTTCAAACTGGAATTTCTTGTTGTTAAAATGGGGGAAGGGAAGAGAAGCTCTCAAGTTCATCACAAATAAGCACAAATTCAGCAAATACAAAGTGCCTGTTGTTTGAACCATTCCCTCAATGACCAGAGTGCAGAGAGGACACGGTGAGGTGCTGGTGCCAACCAACCCAAAAGGCTCTGCCTTGGAAGTGCTTCAGATAATTTACCAAGATATGAAAAGCAAATGAGGTCAGCCTGCTCTCATTTTCCTCTTAGACTGTAAGGAACACAAAAACTCTAACAATACTAAGAATATGAGGATTGGTCTTTTCTGCCAGCACAGCTCTGTCTTGTAGGACATAGGTTTTTTTCAGGCCCTTAAACCAGCAGAGCTTTGCCAGCAAAAGCCCTAAAGTAATGTAATTCCACTGGCCAAAATCATCATTTTGCTAGGGATTTTCTTCTCTCCTGGGGACTGGCTTAAGCTGTGTGAGCAAAGAAGCCATCAGCAATCCCTTTCAAGTACAGACAACCCTTAAGTAAACATGAGAAGAAAAAGTATGATTGTTTAAATAAACTGTATTAAAATTTAGCCAGGCAAAGAAGATATTTAAAATATGGGGATTTTGAACAAAAAACCACCCTAGGAACAATGTCCTAGTAACAGTTTATAAAGTTGCAGGTTCCAAGCTACTTTATTTTACAGTTAAACACAAAAGAGAACAGCACTTATCCAGGACCTAACCTCCTTCTAAAAATATCTCACTTTAACATTTATTTCCTTTATCAAAGCTGTAATCAAGTCTTTTAAACAAAACCCCCTGGTGATAAACAAACTCTAGTGGTAATGTTTTCTTTGTGGAAACAATTACTCACCTAACAGCAAAATACAAAGTTGCTGGGCCTGGTTTCTTGGGCAAGTCATGGTCCAGGACTCTGTGATCCAGCTGCAGCCAGACTCTCTGACCTCTGTGGAGACAGTTAAAAACTGAGGTGGCAAACACAGAAATGGAGGATTTCCAGTGCTGCTGTTCACTCCAAGGGTTCCTTTAAATAGTGCAAGATTCAGCTCTGAGGTAGGAAAACACCTCATTAAATGATTCCTGCCTCCCCCCAACTTTCAGCTTTTGATCTAATTCACTTTTGGATGGTAGAGAAAGTTTTTTCTGCAGGCACAGAAGTCACAGCATGACATCCAGAAAATCCAAATATTATTGAAATACCCTCCTTGGCAATAGATGAAGATGCTTCCATTGAAGGATCAATGCTTGTCAGGGCTCTGGGCAACCTGATCTAGTTGGGATGTCCCTGGCCACTGCAGGGGGAGTGGACTAGACGAGCTCCAGAGGTCCCTTCCAACCCAAACCATTCTAGGATTTCTCATGTCTAACAGAGATGCATAACAGGCTGGGTGTTCAGTGGGTCTGATCACTCCTGCTGCACAGGGACCACACAGCTCTGCTGCCATATTCCCTCCTCCTCCTGTTCTGCACCATCCCCAGTCCCAGCATGACTTAAACTCCCATTTTGGAGGAGAGAGGTTTACCACAGGCACACTTATTAAATGAGGCAGCTGTATAAACCATAGTTCTGTGCAGCAGCTGCTCTGACTGCAGTGGGAAGCAAGCCAGAAGGAAAACAAAAATGCCCCCTAAGCCCCAATAACCTTCCTGAATGCCCTGGGGCAGAAAGGGAGCACAGATGCTTGTGCTAGGGCATGGGTGCCCTCCAGAGGCCACATGTTCCCTCCCAGCACCCAGCCCAGCCCTGCACAGCCAAGGCAGCCTCTGGAGCTCCATTGGTTTCTGGGGAAGCCAACAGCTTTTAGGTATTCCCCTGGCAGCACTTTAAGGCTCACGGTGGGTGAGAGAGCGCCAGCAACCCAAAACCTCCAGGAGAATTTCATGGCAGCTCTTCTGAGGGGAAAAAAAAACCAAGCCAAGTGCAAAGAGGATCCTCAAGGGATTTGCAGAAGAGCTGGAAGAAAGTATTTTCCAGCACTTGAAAGGACAAGGATGTGGCAAATATATTCTAGGGAGAGTCCAAAATGAGAGTGGTTGGTAAAAATAACAGAGTGCTGTGGCCAGGGCCCCAGAGCAAGTAGCTCCTAGCAGCTCCATGACCAGTAGCCCTTTCCCCAGGGCCAGTCCTGCACCTGCAGATAGGAACTGCCTTGGCAGGGTGGCCCCAAACATGATTTGCAGGTGAAGGCTTCCATCCAGGAGATGGAAAAAGCAGCAATAGAGAGCAGCAGGAACTAATGTTATTCCCATTAGACAAGAGGAGGTTTATTTTGAGGCTGTATTAGGGCACAGCTCCATTTCCCCACTGCCCTAAGCAGCTCTGCTTCAGCTCTTACAAGAGGCTGAAGGTAACTTCTGGAAACACTGGTCCCTGAGGAGCAGAGTCCTGCTCCCAGAAGACATGGGGAAGCATTTCAGTGCAATGCTGACAGATGAGTCTAACACACCAGCTGAGATTTCAATTAACCACCTCCAGCTTAATGCTATGGAAGTGGTTCTCCCACAGTGCTCCAGAGCCTGGTTGTAGCATCTCACCCAGTCTGGCTGTGGAGGGTGCCAGAAAAAGATCTGCCCTACTCACATCAGTGATGCCTAACCCAAGACTAGTTGTCAGGAGGGGAGAGTTGTGCATTTTGAGCATGCTCTGCTTTGATAGCTCTTATTTGGTAGTCTATAGAATATCTTGGCTACCTGGGAAGCTAGAGGGAAGTTGTTTATGGTAAGGACTAACCTCATATTTCACTGCTGCTAGGGTTTAAAAGACTTGATAATACATTTGAGATTAAAGAGCAGAGGAAAAAGGAGCAATTCATTTTGAAGATAAATGTTAAACCTTTTTGTTTTTACTCAGAGCACAGAGTAGAAAAGCTGAGGGTGTTCATGGAGGAAATTATAGATGAATGAATCTTTTCACCTTGTGAGACAAACATGAAGAGTGAAAAAGCATCAGGAAGGTATTTTACAAGTATTCTCTGGTTTGTGCCTGGAAGATATTTTCCAAATATTTTGGTTTGTGCCTTCCTCAGCCAAGCAGCATAAGCATAAAGTAGGAAACTCTTTCTTCTTCAAAAGAGAACATCATTTTTCCATCACACTAAGCTGCCACAGTTTTGGAGATAGGTTTCACATTGCAATTTAGAAGAAATGACCATACTTACGTATCATCTATAAAGGTTATCCCAAAATACTCCTTTTCTTTTAGGTTGAAGTGTGAGGCCACCAGATCCAGTAACTCCCGAGACAAAAGTTTGGGCTATTAAAGGAATAAACATAATTGAATTCATTTCAGTCCAGGCTGTTCATACTTAAAAACTTTCTCTGCAAATACTGACATTTAATTACACATAGCCAAGTTAAAACCATGTTGTACAACTCACAGAATCATTAAGGTTGGAAGAGACCTCTAAGATCACCAAATCCAACCATCTACCTATCACTCCCATGCTACCAAACCATGTCCCTGAGTACCACATCTACATGTTTTTTTAAACACTTCTAGGCATGGTGACTCCAGCACTTCCCTGGGCAGCATGGGCAGCATTCCTTCTGGGAAGGAATTCTCAATACAGAAGTGGCTCCATCAGACTCAGAGTGGTTGGATTTAGTGTCTCTATGGAGCTGTGCAGGACATGCAGAGCACAGAGAGGTGATGATGCACTTAACCCATGACATGAAGCTGTAGTACATGAAGCAACTGCTGAATTCCTCTTTCTGGGGAGAAAGGCAACAGCTCAGACCTCCCTGCACTTCCAGCAGGAGGGATTTTTCAATTCAGAAAATATTGTGTACTAGGGGATCTCCTGCTTTGAGTTCTGTTACAGGAATAAAACACATCTCTAGAAACAGAGACACTTTTCCCCCTTCAAAATTAATACACTTTATAAATTTTGATGAAAGCAGATGAAAACCAGAATGCAGAATTTATGGCAGATATTTTGGCTACCAGGCACCAACTCCCAAGGGAAATCCTCCTGCTAATTCAGGTCTGAGGAAGGGTTTTGTATGTGCCTGACAGCACACCTGTTTGTTTGTTCCACTTCTGGGAATTGTTCTGGTAAGAGACACAACTTTTCTTCAAACATCATTTGTGCATCAGCCCCAAAGAAAATAAGCAGAGAAATCTGGCATTGTGCTACTGATACCCAAAAAGAGAGAGATCTGTACCTGAACCAGCAGCTCCAAGTTCCTGTCATCGAGGAGATGCACCTGGCAATGCCTGCCCTCTGTCATCTGCAAAGACAGCAACACAGCCCTGTGAGGAAAGGTAGGTACCCCAGCTCCCCTGGCTTGGCACAGTGGCTCAGTGGCAAGGGCAAGTGTGTAGCAAGTGTTTAATCTGCACTAAGGGAATTGACTCTGAACTGGAGCTGAGTGTCCTTCTCCAAGGACTCAGTGTGGGGAGCTGCCTCAGCACTCTCAGCTCACATCAAATCAGCATTAAGGGTGCTTAGCAGCACTCAGGATGAGACAAAAGTGACATAAGTGCTGCAGGAATTTAATATGAGGATGAAGCAGCCTGGCTAATACCATAGGCATCAGCATCACCAACAGCCTTTTGCTCCAGTGGGGAGCAGAGATGATCAAGGGCTCAGGAAATCCTCATGTGTCAAAGCAGCCCTGCAGATGGCTCAGCCTAGATTTGGTCCTTTCACAGAGGATCTGGTCTCTAGTCTAGATGGAGTCTCCAACAGTACATGAATGCTCTCCCTTGGATAACTTTCTACAAGTGATAGAAGTCATTTCCTCCATAGGATTCATACATAGGTGCCTGTACACATCAAGCCAGGTGCTCCAACTGAATGATTAAGAATGGGATAAGCTTTACAACCTCTAACGTATCTGGACCACCTTCTTTCCCACTGTGTCACATTATCTCCTGCAAACAATGTGTCTTTGTCTCTTGAAGAAGAGAGCTATTCAGAAATAGCTGCACATTATGCTCTTTTAATATCTGCCCTTTGAAACCTAATACATTTCCATGAAAGCTTTTACATTATTTAAAATCTGTCCTAATTCTGGACCTCTCACTGGCTTTGGCAATGGCCAGCTTTTGCAGCACACTCTGGGTGAGAGCTGGTAAAGGAAATCTGGCTTTTATATTTATTCTCCTAGCCTCAGAATAACTCATTTTCCTGACAGCACAAGTTTCTCACAGACTATAAATTCTGAGCTCTGAGCAGAGGCTGAGGGTGGTTTGCTTAGATAGGGTCTCCCAGAGAGATTAAATGACAACACACAATGGTTTCTCCTTTCACATCCCTCTGGCTCCACAAGGATGGGGGGACAAGGACAGGGCTGAACTCTACTGCCACCAGCACCCTCTCATCACCTCCTGCCCTGGGATGCTGCATATCCAAGGCTTAAAAATAAACACAATTTACACTTGACTGCAGTAGAACTGAAGAGAGACCTCCTCCAGCCTCCCCCAGTGCTGCCCCCGTTTGCACAGCCAGGGCTGCTGAGACAGAGCCTCTTCTGTCACCAGTCAGCTGTAAGCAGCCAAATTTAACAAAGCTGTATTGTTTCAACCAATTGAGCTCATTTTAACCACAAGCTGAGAGAGAGTCCCCTCCTGAGGAGCTCTGCAAACAGGTCAGAGATGAGCATCCGCAGATGCAACTTCGTCTAGCATCTAGGAAAACTGAGCTACAGCAATGCTGGCAACTTATGGCACTAATTAAACTTGTGTCATCACATCACTCAGCAGAACAGCACTACTGGTAAAAGGACCATTAGCAGAGTGAGTCTAGATGGGAGAAACCCCTTCCTTTTCATTGCTCCTACTGCTGTGAATGTCAATTTGGAGACAAGTACCAGATGAGGAGCGACTTGTGCACACAGGGGTGCAGAACAGAGACTGCACCACCAGAGAGATGGCAAGCCACAGCCTCACCCCATGCTACTGCACCCTAAGGAGACAACAGCCCAAGAACTGCATTAACCCCTGGCTCATGCTTCCAGCAGGGTACCACTCCCAACACTTTATCCTTCAGATTTTTGAAGCAAAGTTGCAATATCCTGATTCCAGCTCCCAGCACGCTCCCTGTGATTTACCCACTCACAGAGCACACTGCCTGGAGCCCTTAAATCCATTATGAGGTGATCACAGGTCCATTTGCTGCTGAGAGCTGAAGGTACAGTCATAAAGAAGTTACATGTTACCATCAATTAATCATTTCATCAGCACACCCTTCAAGTTGATGCATATTTCTGGCTCTGCCACACTGTTACCAATCTGCCCCTGTTGTGAAGTGTCTGATCCAATAGTGCTTTTAAATCATTCCCCATCTGTTGCTCTGAGATAGCACAAGGGTTGCCATTATTTAATTGCTAGCTGCTTTAGCTTTCACCCAGTGAAATCACATTAATCACTTCTGACTGTTTTAATTGCCTTGGTTGTCTATTGTTAAGTAAAAAAGGTTTCTACTATAGCAAACACATCCACAAAGCCTTGTGCTGAGGAGAGAGGAACGTTGCTGGGAAGGTTAAAACATGAGAAAAATATCAACCATTATCTGTGCTATTCATCTGTCCAAGGTAATGGCAAAGCACCTTAAAAGTAATTAAACATCATCATGACACCCCTGAAGATAGGCAAGCTATGATTAGCCCTGACTTTATTGATGAGAAAACATAAGGACACAGCTTAAAAGTCAGATATGTAGATATAGATACAGACAACATTTAGCACCCGAGTCTCCAGGAATCTCATCTCAGAAGAAATCATACAGCTGCTGGAAAGCTCAGCCAAGAAGTCCCAGAAGATGCCAGGGTGCTTGGCAAAAGCCCCATGAAATGCCATTCCTGTGACAAACCTGCCAGCTCTCACCTGGACCCCCAGAGCTCTCTGTGGTGATGGGCTCAAGTCACCTCAGGAATGCTCTGTCATGAGGTGGGACACAACAGCAATGGCAGGGCTATGAAATGCCTGCTGCTTGTGGCCCGAGGAAGTGGATTGTCTCCGGAGTCCCTTCCATTTGCTGCTTGCACCCCTCTGCCTCTGCAAGCCCATGCACACATCCCTGCTAAGAAGCCTTCTCCACTTGAGACAACATGGATACTCACTGTGTGGCACCACAGCCCAGTCAAGGAAGGTAAATCTGCCAGGGTGACTGCCAGTTGTGTATTTGCAGGCTCCAATCCTTAAATCAAGTGGGGTTAAGGCAGTCCAAACATCAGCCCTCATCCTCCTCTTGCAGACCCAACATTTCAGCAACTAGCAACCCTGCTTCCTGCAGCTGTGCAAGAGCTCACTCCAAGTATCCCCACCCCATTCCTGATGGGGCAGAGAGCACTTCACTTGGCTTACTCTGGACTTATAAACACAATCAGAAGAAATTCACTCCCATTTACTACCACAGAGCAACACAAGCCCATCCTGCATCAGGAATGTCTCCCACCAGAGAGGTCATCTCCAGGAGACAACTCTTTCTTCACATGGAGCTGCCTTCTCTGTACAGGCAGGGCTCCTACACACAAGACCACTTACATTTTGCAAGCCTTATTTGTCCAGGGGATAGAACCATAAAAAGCTTTGGAGACTGTTGCAGCTGCAAGACCACCTGAATCACCTTCCACCAGCCCCCATATTGTCCCTGTGCTGTGATGCAAAGATGTCACCTGACTTCAGCACAGTAATGCCACATGCTCCAGCATGGTTATAGACTCATAGAATCATAGAACTGGTTCCATTGGAAGAGACTTTTAAGATCATCAAGTCCAACTGTTAACCCAACACTGCCAGGTCACCATTAAATCAAATCATACCCCTCAGCACCACATCTATGTATCTTTTAAAGACCTCCATGTCACAGGTATCAATGGTCTAGTCTTGAAGAAAGTCACAAAGAGGACTTCATCACCACAGCATCACTGGACACAAAGGATTTTGGCCATGGAAGAGTGCCTTCAGCTCAGCAATTGAAGATCCTGAGCTCCTAGAGCCAAAGCAGCAAAGAATTCATTTTTAACTCTCCCAAACACACCAGTGTGATTTATTTCCCTGCAGCACACCCACTCACAAGCCTGTTTTCTTGGGCTCTGGGAAGGGACTCTCACTTGCCTCCTCAGCTCTTGGCTTGTTGGGCTCCTCAAAGACCCAACAGTGTGGGAGCATCTCCTCAAGCATACATTGTCTTTCATCTTTAACTCAGTACATCTTGCTAATCTGAACAATATAGTTGATTAGAAAATATTGTTGGCCCAATCCATCAGGAGATGAGCACAGCTGTCTGGCTCAGATGGTGTGAGCAGCCTTGAGATGTATATACACACATCTGTGATTTCAGCTTTTTCTCAGTGATTTTGCATTGTCTCCACAAATGAGCAATTTTGTTGTATTTTTGCAACATGCCCCCCAAGCTGCTCTTTTTAGCAGTTATTTTTAAAAGCCTGTTAATTATTAAGTTGTTATCCAGTAAAAGAAGCAGCAGCATACAATTTGTGAAGGATCCCTGTATCTCATTTCATTCCCAATGGGAAATTAGCAAAGTGATGCAATGCACAGCCCCATTTTTGCCAAAAACCATCCTGAAATACTGGATGCTTATTGTTTCCCAAAGTCACTTGCATGCTCTGCACACAAGCAAGCAATAAAACCCTCAAAAATGGAGAGGAATGAAAAGGAGACAAATATCTGCAGCAGAAACACAGTAATTTCAAAGTATTACAGCCCTCCTAATGCAGTCACGTGCCAGCAGCAAGCTGACAGCAAGAACCTGATTTACCCACAGCTTCAGTAAAAAAGGTAGGTAATGTAGGAGAATAAAATCACAATCCTCAGATCTTCCATGTGTGGAAATTATAGTGTGAGACTGATTCTGTAGAGCAGGTTAGCATCTTCAAAAAGGTTTCTTATAGCTCAAAAAAAACCACCCACCCCAAATATTTTTTTCCTCCATCTCACTTATGACCAAGAATTAAATTCCCCACCTAAAAAAAAATCACCAAGGCAGATTTTCCAAAACATCAGCTCTTTAAAAACAAAAGAGAAAAAATGCAGAGAGAAAAAATACAACCTATTTCTTGGCTACTTCAACTAATTCCCTGGTGATATCCTGAGTCTGAATGTTTATTTGGGAAGGAAAAAACCACAACAACAACATATGCAGGATATTTATGCTATTTCTCTTCAGCAGAAACATCCTCCCCATTGGAAGCTAGTAGTTACATGCAATATATTTAGACATCCATGTGTGTCATCCAGTTAGGGAAAAAAAAGAAAAGTAATTAGTGTGTAAACAGGAAACCTCAAAAAAAACTTATACCAAAAAAAGCTGCCAAAATAACCTAGCCCCTGAAGTGTAGCTTAGGGATGGGAAATCCTGAAGAGCTCAGGTCAGAAGTAAATCTCAGTGTGTTACACTCCCTCCAAACCAGATTTCATCTCCCAGAACCAGGCAAATTATCTCTTGGCATAGCTGGTCTGGTGTATCACTGACTTCTGTTTTTAAGCCTTTTTTTTATTCTGAGAAGGTTTGGAGTTCTCACTGCAAGGGAAAGTCAGCAAAAAAACCCCAAACTAACAACTCTGTGGCCAGAGAAAAAGAGGATCATACATGAGCTGCACACAGACAAAAGATTGAACTGTTTCACAGAACCACAGACTGGTTTGGATTGGAAAGGACATTTCCAGGTCATCCAGTCCAACCCTCCTGCAGTAGGCAGGGACATCTTCAGCTAGATCAGGTTGCTCAGAGTCCCAAACAACCTACCTGCAATGTTTCTATGGGTGGTGGTGGGGAATCTACCACCTCTCTGTGCAACCTGGGCCTGTGTCCCCATCTTTATTTCCTTCCATAAGCTCCTAGCACATGAAATTAAACTTCACTGGCCAGTGGGTAAGCTGCAGAGAGAAAAACTGTACTGATGCATCCAGTGATGTGAGAGAAAGGGGAACTATTTTCACCACACCAACCTTAAATCTGCAGTTTGGAAAGCAAGAAATGGAGTTGTGGTGCATCATTAGGCCAAGGCTTGTAAAAACTGGCTCATTTATTCCTGAAACAGACACATCACAGTGGTTCAAGCAGCTAGAGGGCTGAAGAAAAATCACAGAGGTTATACAGGAGGAATAAGAGCAGTATTCCCACCAGATGCACATGTTCAGTTAGGAAATGCTGTCCCTTTGCCACACTAACCCAGCCTGCACAAAGCATGGGGGGGTCCCCAAATCCTGCCATCCTCCTTGGACCAGCAGGGCTGCTTTGCAGGTGTGTGAGCCCAGAGAATCAACCTTTCACTTAAAAGGATTTCACCTCAAAATCCCTACCTGAGCTGCAGTTAACCAGCTATAAAGCATCTCCAGTAATTTCCTGTAAGGGTGGTTTGGATTTTTTTCTTTCTCTCATAAGATTTCAAAGCTTAATACTGAAGCCCCTACACTGACCTCAGATTTTCATCAGCATTAAGGTGGGTTTTTTTTTATTCCTTTGGTCCTGAAGGCATTTAGGATCAGCTCCTCAGCTGCCTTAGATCAGCATTGCTTCATTGACCTGGGTACAACCGGATGGCTTATATCTGGCCCATAAAAACCTGCACTGCTTGAGGAAAAAACCATGAAATAAGATGCAAGAATGTATTGCAATATGGAGCTGCCCTAACTAGGCACATCTCAGGAAAAGAAAAGCCTTTGCCTATCCTTCTGGAAGGAAGGGGCCTGTATGCAGCTGAGGGGGAAGAAGGAGCAAGTTATAATGGTTGAAATGACCTCAGAGTTTCCTGGTGTGTCTGTTGGGAGAGTGAAGCCTCATCATGTTCCAGCACTCAAAGTTGCTCAAAGCTTTAAGGAATAAGCAGAAAAAGAACAATCAGGAGTTTGGTTTTAGACCAACATTTCTGTGGAAACTTTTTAAAGGATCTGCAAGAGGTCTTTAAAAATGCCTTGATGCACACTTCTTGTGAGCCTCTTTGCAGCACATGGGTCCCTCCCTAACCTATTGCCCATTACCAAGTGTCCCATGGTGTGAGATGCTCAGGGGGAAAACAGATAGGTGGGAGCTGGAAATGCTCCATTCTCCCACAAGGGAAGATCTGAGGAAGGGAAACATGCCCCTATCACACTGCCACATCTCATCCTGCTCTGTGCCTCTCCATCACCTCCTTTGCCAGAAGTGGTACAGCACCAAAACCCCCCAAGTGATGTCTCCTCTGCATGGTCACCTTCCCTTGGACATCTCCTGGACTAACCAATAGCTCTTGGCTCTGGGTCCAAAACCTCAGTTTTTCCCTGTTTTCTGCAGACTAGCCAGGCAGCTGGGGGGTTCCCTGCTGCAGTGCCATAGCCTGGCTCATGCAGATAGGGTAAAGTTCCCCTGATCCCTTCAAATGTAACAGCAGAGCTTCTACTAGCTTTATAGTGTACAGTCCATGTCTCCAGACACACTGCCTCTCCTTCCTAAACTTTGAGTCATAAAGAAACCTTTGGCTGAAGTCCTGGCTCCAGTGTACCCAATGAATTTTACCCTTAACTTTAACAGGGCCAGGATTTTGCTTTAAATCATTTATTATCTTGCAATTAACCTTACCAGAAGCCAGTATCTGCTCAATGTTAGATAAGCAGTGATGCTCTGAAGTGGCTGGCTGTGTCTTTCATCCTTCACACTTAAACCACCTTGCCAAAACCCATCTCACCTCACCAGGATGACTCCAAGTGCCACACTCCTATCCTTCCCAAGGGCTCCACACACCTTGGCTCTGCAGAGCCTCCTCCCACCACTCATGAGGTTATTTAGCCACAGCAACTGCAGGGACTGTACAGATCCATTCCTGACCTCAGGCTGTCCTCCTGTGCTTCTTGTCTCAGGCATGGTCAGACTTGAAGATCTGACTGAACACAACATGCACAGAAAGAATATTTTAAGACAAGACAGGCTGGAGAAAACTGAAGTGCAAGCTGGTACAAATGCCCCTTTGATCATGTTTTCCATGGAAAAATTGGCTCTGCTGAAGTTTGGCAAAGAGTCAGAGATAAAACACAGTGCCTAGAGCAGGGGGCCAAGAGGCTCTCTGGGTTCCATGGCACCAACCTAAAATAGCCACATGAACTGAAGATACAATGAAAAAACTGGCTTCTGCAGAGCATCAACTGACTTTCATGTAAGCCCCACCAGCTGAGCCAGTGAAAAAAATCTGGCAAAGCAAGAGCCCAAGTGCTCTCCCTCACTGCAGGCACTGGGGCTTTTCAGGGCCAAGTGCCAAGATGCTTTCCACGTGATTCTCCTTTTTCCTCCATTTATTCCATTATTTCTCATTGCAGGGGATGGGAAATCTGAAGGACTCTCTCTTGTTTTATTGATGGTTTGCTGATTTGCACAGGACAACAGGCATCATCTCCTGGGGATCATTAGAAAGATCCCACTCACTCAAGCAGGTCATGGGGTTTTAAGCCTCATCCTCCTCTTCCAAAATACTCAAATACAATGCTCAGAAGTAATGATGAGCATAATAAGGAAAACAACCTCCTAAAACTAGTAACAAACTAAAATCCAGGGAATAAATAAATTCAGTCTTCCTCAAAATGATAAATACAGTATCCCAGTCAGGAAACAAAGCCCTTTGCCAAGAGCAAAAGATAAACAGAATTGCTGCTGCTTGGTCTCTCCCTGGAGTGTGCAGTGTAAAAAAAAATCTAACCCTGCTTCTTCCCACAAGGAAGCTTTGCAGTGTGGTTGCCTTTCCTGATGCTACTGAATCCACATTCACATACTCATGTGAAGGCACAGGGATTCATCACCCATAAGCTGCCCACCAGCTCACAGATGACTGTGCTACAGGCGCACAAGCAGCATTGATTCCTATAGCACAAGGCAGAGGAATGATCTGCTCTAGAATTGTCTTCAGTAGCTCTGCTAGCCCCATGCTTTTCAGCTGACAAACAGCATCCAGACAGCATCTCACCTCTCCTGAGACTGCCAAAGGCCAAGGGATCTTGCTGGCAGTGTTATCAGTAGATGCTGAGTCCTTCTGACAGAGGGGAGGAGAGGTTAGCCACCTCCTTGAAAGAATAATTCCTTTGTTGCATCAGTATTACCGATGGAAGCCTATTTAACCTAAGGCATTTGAAGGCCCATACTAAGACCATAAACCATCTTGTCCAGGAGCTGCTT
>VWZO01015919.1:50474-85454 GCA_013396975.1 Bucco capensis | reverse complement strand
CAAGAGAGGAGCCCCGAAGAGGAGATGCAAGGACTCCCTGAAACAACAGCTCAGCCTTGGCCATATTGCTCCCCTGAACTGCTCTCCTCTGGCCTCCACTCAGCAGCTCTGCACACACACTAGTTTGAATGCCGCGGATGTTTTTGAGCAGGCACACAGGATCACTCTGGAGGAGAAAAGACAGCACAGAAAGAATCGTGTCTTGCAGGTTCTACCTCCTGAGGAGTCCTTGTGCTGTGCCTTTTGCAACCACTCTTGTCTGTCCCACATTGGCCTTTTCAGCCATCAGTGCTTGGAAAAAGCTCTTGTGAGGAGCGTGGATGGAGACATCCCCAGAGCTTCATTCACAAAGCCTAGCCATGACATTCTTCTTACATTAAAAGTGTTTCCTACTCAGAACTGAAAAGTTTCTCCAACAGGTCATGTCATTCCATGGGTGCTGATGTTACCATTTCCACCACTTCACAATGTATTTAAAGTAATGTCAAGAGAAGGACAGACAGGCAACTCCACAACTAATCCAAACAACAACAAAAAAAATCAGGAAAATGAATAGGAAACAATCAGTGCAAATCTGCCACAAATATCAAGTCAATGAAATACTCCATCCAACATCTGCTTTCCTTGGCAGAACACAGCTAACAAATCAGTGTCTGGTGGAGATATGCTTGTGCTTATCGCCAGCACAGCTGAGACACTGCAGTCAGGTCATTACCAGGCACAAGCCCATGGTGATGTTTTGTTCCAGTGCAATCTCTTGGGAACTTGAGGGGGAAAAAAACCAAACAAACTCCTGGGGGAATCAAGGAGCTTTCCTGATACTACTCAACAGGGTAAATGTGGTGTCAGCCTCAAAAAGGGCACTGGATGGAGGCAGCAGCATCCTCTGCTTGAATGAGCAGTACCTACCCTGAGGTGGCAATGGACACCTGCCCTCCTGTGACCTCTTCTGACCTTTGCTCTTCAACCAGGAGGTTGGAGACAAATCAGTTAAGCTCCTGCTTCTTTGCTTAAGTCTTTACAATACAAATCTCAGATATTCTGTGCAGAGCTTCTGGTTACTTTTTCTGTGTTTCACCCCAGTCCAGAAGCCATCCTTGACCCATCTGAAACAAACTCAGCTTTCTCTGCTACAGGAGTACTTACAGAAGACTACAGGAAAAAAAAAATCATTAGAGGAGTTTGCCATCCTAGAAACCCACACTCTGTCCTTGATGCCTCTCTGCTTCTCCCTCATCTCTTTGATGCTCCTTTTCTCTGTTCCTTCATTTCACTTCTTGCTTCTCTCCACCACCTCCCTACTCTCCCCAGGTTGGGTTTTTAAGGGAAGACTACTGAGGCAGAAAATACAAGCAAAGCAAGCCTTGACCAAGTATCTGCCATCCTCTGCAGGCAGCACAACATTCTGAGAGCATCTTTTATCTCTTCCCTTCCTGCCCCATTGGGGTCCTTACACCCAGCTCATCCCCCATCCTGTCCCCATCCTCCTCCTAGACTTTCCCAGTCACTCTCATGCTTGGCAGCAGTCCCTCAGGAAACCCAGACACCAGCCTTGAACAGACATTAGGTAAGCCAGGCATTGAAAAATAACAAAACCCCCACTCTATCCCAAGTTCATCTGAATTGCCTTTAAATCTCTTAAAAATCAAATGCAAAGAGCAAATAAATACACCAAGAAAAGCCTGAAATCCTGAGCTGCTTGGAAGGTGTCCCTGCCCATGGCAGGAGGGTTGGAACCAAATGATCTAGAACATCTCTTTCAACCCAAATCACTCTCTGGTTGTAAGTCAGAATGGTTAGTACTGGCTGCAGCAAGGTCTGAGTGGTGGGGAAGGTGAGGAGCCAGCCTGCCCAGCCACCAGCACCCTGGGAGGGCTTGGCAGGTTTGGACTGCTCCATGCTCCACTTTTAAAGCAGAACAAGCTCTTCAGATCAAAGGCTTTCTTTCTCAAGGGCTATCTGTTAATGAGCTCCATGGGCACTGCTGCATCTCCAGCACCAACCTCTTCATGAAGGCTTTTTTAGGCAAGAGGAGCAGGGACCTTACTGATGAGCCATTTAATAGTTCCATGCTGAAAGGAGCTACTGTACCCAGCACTGCCTTGTCTCAGGAGTTATGAATCTGTGCTTTGTTCAGTTTCAATCATATCTCAGAGCAGCCTGTAAGGGTAATGTCTGAAAATGGGGTTTTTTCTACAGCCAGAAATTACAGACCTGCTCTTCATCTGCAGCAAAGTTACCAGAACCAAGCTTGGATTTAGTACTTTATTAAAGCAGCCAAGGCAGCACCTATAACAAAGGCAGGAAAAAGCAGCTGTAAATGCTAGGAGCAAACATGCAGCTCATTATCTCCACAACGGAGTGGAAAAGATGCAAAAAGCCATTTTTATAGACTGATCTTTCAGGGCAAAGAAAAGAGCAAGCAAAAACTATTCCAGCCTACACTACTGAAGTACTCCAAAGCAAAGTGACAGCTCTGTGCCTGCTCTCCTGCACTCTCAGTTCCAAGCTCTGCTTGATGTTGAAGTCAATCTAAGAGCACTAAACAACACTATCTGTTGCTGCTAAGCATCAGAAGTTAAAACACAGCCTCTTACCTCCAAGCCACACACCCAGCTGGTTTAGAAGGACTGAAGAAACCCAAGTAGTCCCCAGCAGTGGGTGTGTACTAAGCACCCTTCATGTTTATTGTACATTCAGGCTGGGGGAAGAAGGGAGACACAATCCTGGACTCCTTCCGTTGCCATATAATCCCAAGGAAGTGACCTTTGCATTTGTTACTTTACAGATGGGGAAACAAAAGCCCTTCCAGCATGAGTCAGGGGACATAAGAGGTTGAAACGTGACTATTAAAAACAGAGGAGAGCTGGGAAAGCATTACAATGGATTTTTTTCCCCCCTTAGTGATATTAACCCCTTTCTTGTGAAATGAAACCAAGTAAGAAAACCCAGCAGTTGCCAGCCAAAGGCATAGCACAAGGTGCCAGAGCTGGAGCTCTGTGGGACCACAGGCAGAGGTGCAGGAGTCAATCACCTACCTGCTCTTCTGCTGCTCCCTTTGCAGGGCTGTTTTTTGTGGTCCAGCTCAAGTCTCCCAAACAGGAGGCTCTGTGTCCTTAGCTTTTGAGACCAGTAACAGGCTCCATTAATCTGCAGAGCATTCTGCAAAGCCAGAGCCTTTCTGACACTGCTGGGAAGAGAAGCAGGGCTGCCTATTCCATGAGATCAAACAGTGTGAGCCAACTCTGCTCCCCTCCCCTGGGGCTACCTCCCTAAATTATCATCAACCCAGACACCTCACAGGGTTACCCCAGACACCTTGGATGCAGTAAGGTGCCAGAGGTGTCTCATCCTCCTTGTTTAATGCAAAGGAACTGGCTTTGATCAAATATCCACCTTTTAAATAGCTGCAGACAAAGAAGTGGCTTTTTTCCCCCCCTGAAGTTAGTTTGTAAAAGCTAACATTTTCATAGTCATCAGACTACAAAAGCTCTCCACACAATGCTCAATAGCACAGATTTGATGAAAAATACCCATAAGCTGGCCCCACATGAGGCAGGAGGATGCCAGGTCAGGCTCAGCAACCTAAGAGGTGGCAGCAGAGACAGTTTGGGGAGAGTGTTTCAGAGCAAGAAACTTGCATTTGTCTTCAAAACACAGACTCCAAAGCCCTAAAATAAGATGGAAAAATAGATGGTGAGTCATTTTTCCTTCGAGAAATGACGTGAAGGTTACCTGGGTGGTGCCAACTTCTGCCCTGCTGGGACAACCACAGGGACAGGAATAGCTGGAGGAGGGGAAGGGCACAGCTCCTCAGAGGATCCAGGCCTTCCAAACAAACAGAGATCCAAGATGTGTAATTCAGCTGTATTCTGAGCCACAGCTGATTTTTCTTATTTAGAAGAACCAGCCGTGGCTAGAATACAGCTGAATTCTAAACAAGAAAAACAGAGTTTAGAAGAAATACAGTGTACCCATAAGAGATTCCAGCAGTGGGAAGCTGTTAGAGAAGCAGAAGTTGAGCACAAAGAAAGCCTCTGCAACTTGGAGGCCATCAGAAGAGCTCTGAGCTGGGGTCTAGAGATAGCAGCACTAGGACTCCTCACCCTACAGTGAATGCAGCACACCTCAGCCTCTCTGGATAAGGTGAACAGATGCAATGGGCTTGACACTGGACAGGAATTACTCACTCCCACTTTCTCTATGGCTTAGCAAATACCAACCTTCCATGCCTGCTAAATTCACATTCCCAATAGGCTTCCTCTACACCAACATACTTGCTCTCCCAAAACCAATTTAGCATTAGCCAAACAACTCTACACTCAGCATGACAGGGACCTTCTTGCCTAGGTCAGTTGCCTTTCTGGAGAGATTGTTCCCCTCTTTTTCCTGTGTATCTACAACCTCAGTTTTCCTCTTCTATTGCACTTCTGCCTTTTTTTCCCCTGCTGCTTCCGTTTGTGCTCAGTTTGGAGTACTGAGCATACACTGGAATGTCTCTCTCCTCTTTCCTTGCTAGCACAGCCTGTACTTCTCATGCTGTGTAATTCTTACACTGCCCTCTCCTACTCTTCCAGCTTCTTCATGCCCATCCCTTCCTTGCCCAAACACAAGTCAGTAACCTGCCTACATGAGACACCAACAAGCATGGCCTTTCTCCACACTGCAGAGCCTCTGCCCAGCCCACATCACCCTACCCAGAAACCACTGGCCCAACACGAGGTAAAACCAGGATACTCAGAAAACAGCCCAGCAGTAGCAGTGGCAATGTGGTGTAAGTACTTCATGCACTAATATCTCCATCAGCATTCCCAGCTCTGTGCTGGTACCACACATTTGCACCTGACAGCAAGCAAGAAAATGGCACCCATCACTGGGACATCCATCACCTGGACAGCATCTATTCTACATCAGCTGGAAAAACAAGCACAGAAACCTCACAGTCTTAAATCTAATGTTGCTTAGACTGCTAATGATGTTTTTAATGGCAAAACCCAGCACATTCAGGCTATTCTCTGCATTCTCATGACCCTCATGCTCCCCACCTCTCCTTGCCCAATGGAGTTGCTACGTGTTTAAATGAATGATGGACCAATTAGCAAGGAAAAGTGTACATGTGTATGTGTGTGTGGGAGGGTATTTAAGCTAATATATTCCAGTGCTGAGAGCTTGATCCTCTTTGCAGTCTCTGAGAATGAACTGGCCTCCATCTGTACAGAAGATTAGTAGAATTGCTAATCACTAATTATGACTCTGAGGTTTTAAGACTGTACAAGGGTGGCCTGATTTTTAGAAAATGAGGAGACAAAGATAGTGCAGTGTTATTTTAAGCATATGGACAGTCCAGCCAAAGAACTGCAGCAACAACAGAAACAGTTTCTACACTGACAGAAAGCTAAATGCTCCAAAGGACAAGAAATGAAGCATGGAAAAACCAGCCTGTGACTGAAAACACTCTTAATTTACCTTCTCATAAGCCTCTTGTCCAGTCAGAGCAAGCTGGCCAGCCTCTCAGCACAAGACTGATTTATCCAGGCAGGTTTGTACAGTGATACCTTTGTACAGGAGTCTGCTTCTGGAAAGTGGTGCCAGCAACATTTGAAATCTAACATATTTGGTGCACTGATCGAAGGAAAGAAAATATTTGTGCAGGCCAAAGCAGTTAGTGAATAGAAGGCACTGTTTGAAACTGGCACTGTGACACCCTGAAGGAAATGAGATGAAGTTCACAGTCTGGATGTGAAGTTTGTCTGCTAGGGAAGAGGGAGGAGCAGTACAAAACTCCTATTTTTGTTTGAACAAACTCTCTCCAACAGAAAATGCTATATCATGAGCTCAGATGGAAATATGCCTGGCAGAGAGCTTTGGAAAGCTGCTGTTGGGAGGGTGTAAAGCCAAGTTTAACTCTAAGCTGTCAGGAGGCAGTGCCTGGAACTGGTCCTGATCTCAGCTCTACAAGAGGTTCCTCCAAAGCCCCAGCCTCAGGGAAGCTTCCCTGTGCCATGTTTGGACATGATGGGGTTTCAAGCAGAGCCAAAGCTCTGCAGGTGACATATGAGCAATGTCACAGCATTAGATCAGATCCCTTCAAAAAGAAAAACAGCTGGATGAAAGCAGTCAGAGCAAAGCTTTTCCAGAGCAACTGGTAATCCCCAGGGCCCAAGCTTAGATTTTTGAAGTGGCACATATTTAGTGTCCTCTATAAAGGTCTCCAAACTCCCTCTGGAAAGCCCTGAGCCATAAGGATGCCCGAGATGCTTCCTCTGAGCATTACTCCCAGGGTCTGCCTGGTGCTGAGGAAGGAAAGGTCTGCCCTGGCAACATAGCAGTTCCCCTTCATGCACCCTCTCATCACCCCAGCATCTCTTTCCATCATTATGAAAAGAGAAGGGGAAAAAAGGCATCTCCAGTGTATTGTCAGCATTTTTTAGAATGAAAAGTGAAGGTGTGGTAAAAAAGGAAACGTGATCCTGACTATCCAAACCAACACCATAGGAAACAGAAGTCAATCACTTCCTCTCTCGCTCCTCCACCCCACGTACGTATGGGATGGACACATCTACAAAGCTGATTTATTCTGCTTCATCAGCAAAGTTGCTTTCACTCCACACAGAGGAAATGACCTTTCAGAGGTTAAAAAGCACTGTGTCCAAAAAACCCTCACATGACTTCAATTTACACTTTTATACCAGAGATTGTTAGCCAAATCATCAGTGTAACTGAATAGCTTAACAACAGAGATGCTCCTGTACCTGCCTTCATCACCAGTAGATAACAACTGCATTCTGCAGGGAGTTTGGGGACAGTTTGCCTGGTTTCTCTTCTGCCTGACAGGCACTTTAACCCTGACACGACAGCACCCACTTGACTAGTTTTTAATTGATAAGAAGTTAGTTGCACTATCAAATAGGCTTTGATGCAGTGTTTCTTTCATGCTTAAAGCATGAGGGTCATGAGGAATGACTGTGCTGTGGGGTATAGAGGTGAAAATTGGTATTGACAGCTCAGGGGAAGAGAGGCACCAGAGTGTGCTAGTGCTGACATCCCAGTGAAAGTCAGGACAGAGATAACACAAATAACGGAACACAAGATGGATGTTGATCCTGAAAGTTTTTGGCTTTGCCACTGCTTATTAACCTCATTTAGATAAAAATTTCACTTTCTGTTTTACTGCTCTGTAATTAGATTTAAGACAGGTTGCCTATAAAACCAGCAAGTGGAGAGCCATGCCAAAAGCTTTAGTTTGGAAGAAGTATCAGGACACCCAGAAGTACCACAAACTCCCATTGTGGGCATCGGGGGGGCTCTGGGAAGGTCCCAAAGCCCAGAGTACTACGTACTAGATCTCCACAACAAAACACAACCCTTGCTCCTTGTCCTCATAGGAAGTAGATACCCTTTCATGGAGGCTTCTGTATCAAATTCCCACCTTGGATTTTTTTCCAAGCTGTAATAGTCCAAATAACTTGTATTGTCTTACTACAGTTAGAAGATCTATGCCAGCTCTTCCATCAGCTATCTCCACAAGTCTGGTTTTTCTAGGACATGCTTTCAGATGCTTTCTACTATGAACAAGACAGTGTTCCCTAGCATAAACCCCAAGGGCTCAGAGAGGATAAATTCACATACCATACAAGCCTCCTGCCCTCACATGGGTCCAGAGGTTATTTGAGAGTGAAACAGGACACGCTGGCAGCATTTTGGCTTGGACACTCCTCCAGATGAATAGGCTTTGGGCACACAGGACATCCTTTCTCTGTTGGCAGATGACACAGATGATGGCAAGCACCTTGGAGCAAAGACTAGCTTGGGAAAGCACCTGAACTTGGCTTGCTGGGCTGCAGCTGGAGTCCCTACACCAGTGACCAGATGGTAAGACTTTGGATGATGCTTCCTGCACACACATGCTAAAAACAAGAAGGCTGATGAGAAGGTGACTGACAAAGGCTGGTTTGTTCTTGTTGGTTGGCTTTTTTTTCCCCCCACCTAAAGCTGCTAAAGCAGGTAAGGGCCTTATGCTAGCAGAGAGGATTTCAGTCTCCCCAAAGCAGAGAGCTCTGCCTGCGTGACCACCTCTGCACCTGCCAACTTCAGATGTTGCTGCTGAGAGCCTTGTGTAGAAGCATGATGGTGTTAGTGGCTTTTCCTTGTTGGGATTCAAGATAGCAAGCACTTACCATTTAATATTTTAAAAAAAAGACCCACCCACCACAATAACAAACAGCAGCTCAGGGATAAGAAATCCTCCTGGCTTTCCCCTCACTGCTGATAAAACAGAGACCTCCTAGCAGTGCCCAACTCACCCAAAAGGAGCCATACAAAACATGAACCCCAAATATAGATCAAACCAACCTGAAGCCTCCAAGGCTGACCAGCAGCAGAAGTGCCTGTCACCTCACTCTGCCCTGCATGTCCCTTGCACACAGCTCAGTGACAAAGTTCTGGCTTGTTTCCTGAGACTGTGCACAGCCCAGGGGTTCCTCAGAGAGGGCACAAGTGTAATAATCAGTCAAAACAATCTTTGTAGACCATCCATGGCATTTCTTACGCTTGGAATATGAATGTGAAGGAGGAGCTACACAAATAGGAAGATTCTTGATGAAGCCAAGGTGGGAAAGGACTTTGTTGACAAATAGCATCCCTGGCAGGGAGGATACTGTTGTTATATCCATTTTACAGACAAAGTACAGGAGCACAGGGAAGGAAGATAATTTGCCAAGATAGTGGGACAGAAGGTCTCATGTCCAATATTAGAGCCTAATGCCATAGACACTGCAGCATCCACCTCCTCAGAGCAACAACCCCAGAGAGCTCTGCACTGCATGGTTTGCTCCTGGATGGCTCCACTGAGTCCAAGGTGAACAAACGTAACACAGCATGGCTCAGAGCATATCTCTGTATGCACAGGTCATCTAGCTACAGTCGAGTTGTTCCTATAGCTTGAAGTGTTTAAAAAGGGAAAGAAAAATATTTGATTCAACCTCTTATGAGGTTCCAATAGCCAAACAGAGCAGTGACATTTAATGCTGTGCGCTCAGTCCCACACCCATTGCACTCAGTCAGGATGCTGCCAGTGGATTTAACAGCAAAGAGCCAAGACTTCAGCACAAAAAAGCCATGTGTTGTGCAATCCAACAAGGAATGGCTGCAGGGCATTCTTTCAGCCATCTCTCTTTAATACACTCCAAATTACCACTAGGAAATTCCTGATGTTAAAATGTGCAAGTCACCTTGTTCCACTCTGGTTTCATCTCTCAGGGATGACCCTCAGAGTGATGAGCACGGAGCAATAGGTCACTGAAGCTGTGGGCAGGGGCAGTCCTTATCCAACCACCTGGCTCAAGAGCCACCTGGAAGCATGACCTGAAGCTCCTCTTAACCCATTTTCACATCCCAACTTAAGGACACAGGTCCAAGTCAGTGATGCTCCTCATAAGATAAGACCCATTAAATCCACCAATAGCCACTAGGGCACAGTAAGTTTGGGCAGAGATACAGTTACACTTTGTTCTGAGAAAATCTCTCTTTTCACTTGGAGCCAAGCATCAGAGAACTGCAGCTGAACAGGCTGAATACAGCTGTTGTGAGAGCTGATCCTCACTGAGCCATTATTCCAGCCCTGGAGGGATGGGGTTTGCCTCCATGGAGATGCAGCAGGGAGCATCTCCATGCTCTTCAGGTGAACCAACTCCAAAAAGACACCCACTCAGTACAGGTGTAGCTGGATTTTATTTATAGAGGAAGAAGGGAGCCAAGGGCTGCATCCCAGGTTTTTTTCAGGTCAGTAAAGGTGGACAAATGTGGAGCAGGGATGTCTGTACTCCTACATTCCCTAACTATACATGATCCATATTTCCTCAAGTGACATGTGTCACATATCACAAAGTGTTTACATCTATCACCTGTACAAGATGCCAAGATGAATTGGAGCACTTAGAAGTACTTCTATCACTGCAAAACTGTTCTGTCACTCCTGGGCATACCTTAAAGCTAAACAACAACAGTTCCTTTTGGGATTAAATAGGCACAGATGTCCTTTTCACGTCTTTGCCATAGAAGTTACATCCTGATGGCTCTGGAGAGCTGTTTACTAGGAGCTATGTCATTCTCTGTATTGCAACACACCAGGGGAGAGGGGAGAAGCAGCTTTGAACTATTCAAACAATCTAGCAAACCTGCAGACTGGCACTGTGACCAGACACACACACCACACACTAACACGTGAGACAGAAATAAATAACTGCCAGCAAAACTGCCAGCCTCCAAAAAAGAGTGACACCACCCAAAGTGCAACTGGATACCACAGTAACTGCCACTATGGTCCTGTATTTTTGTCCCTGCAGGAAGGGGAGAGTCTCAATTTTTGTTTCAGGGCTCACTGCAGCCCTTTCCCCCCCCCAGAAAGCAATTCCTTCACAATGCAAAGTACTGTCCCATTACAATCTGCCACAACTCAGCACCACAAACACAAATAACCAACAGCAGGAAAAGCTACAGCCAGCCAGTCTCTCCCATGGCAGCATCCTGCTCTGACTGCCTGATAGCAGCACAGACTGAGAGCTGAGCTCCATCTCCCAGATTCCAAGCACAAGGATGGTGTCAGCAGCCAGAGGGGCTCTGAGGAGCTGCCACATATAGGTGGGGAGCAGTTGGCTGCTGAAGCACTTGTAGAGAAATTGGCTGAAAAAACACATTGAATACAGAAAATATTTCCCCCAACCCCTGAATTCAAGGCAGATGCACTGCACTGGCTGGCTGAAAGCAATCCTGAACATCAGCTCAGACCCAGACTTGAAGCCTGCTGACTACCTCCACAGGAGGACTGGGAGACCTGTGGCTTTGGCATGATGCTTTTCACAGAATCCTTAAGGTTGGAAGAAACCTTTAAGAAGAAACCTTTAAGATCATCAAGTCCACCCCATCCCAGAGCCTCACCCAGGATGTGCACACTGAGGAATCAGACAGGTGAGTGCACTTGTGTCCCTCAGGAAGCACGAAGCTTTTGCTTTTAACACAACCTGGGGTAACAACTACAAGGTTTTGTTTGTTTCTTTTTACCTGGTAGACATCCCGGAGGCCACACCACGCTTTCAGGGCTTGCCGGCACGCCCGCAGCCGGGCAGCATACCACCTCCTCAGCGCTGCCACCGTCACCGTCCAGACGAAGCGGCTCCCGCTGAAGAGCAGGTCCTCCACCCCGCACACGAACACCGAAGCCATCAGCTGCTGCTGCTGTTGCTTCTCCGGCAAAACACAATGCTGGTCCCAGCTGGCTCCTCTTAGCCCTCTCTCCCCTGCTCAGACGCCTGGCATGACGGCAGCCCGGCTTTATAAGGGCGGGCGGAGGGCAGGGGTGTTGCACAGAGCCAGGGTCAAGCCTTACAACAACCTCCTCTTTCACGGAGCTTCCTGGGCAGGTTCCCAGGCATGCCCCAACGCCTGAAGCTCAGCCAGCGGCTGCAGTGGCTCAGCCTTACCAGCAGCTCACACAGCAGCCTTGTCCTTCTTAGCAGCTTATATAAATCTCCGTTAAGCTCCAGTAGCTCTACCACTATGTTTTCTAATTAAATTTTAACCCTTTTGCCATATGCCCTGACAACAATCCCAGTTAGGCGCTGCGGGAGGAGAAGGAAACCGCTCGGCAGCATTAATCGCTGCCGCACTCCAGGAGCTGGGCAGGCACTTCACATGAACACCCAGCGCTGTCTGCCTCCGACACCTCATTATCTGCCAGAGAGGGAACAAAGCTGTCATCATTTTCTCCCAGCTGATCTCATCCTCAAATTATACACTAGAAATCTTATTTTAAAAAAGCACCTCCAGGAGCCAGCAAGTGGAGGAAAAGGAGGGGGAGAACCCCAGAAGATCAGAATGCTCCTGCAGAAATAGAGGCACTAACTTCCCTTCCAGCTCAGATCTTGGCAGATACTCACAGCACAAAGCCATCTATCTCTCTGTTCCACACAAAAATCATAGCAGGGTAAGGGTTGAAAGGCACCTCTAGGGATCATCCAGTCCAAGTCCAATACTGAAGCAGGTTGACCTAGATCAGGTTGTACAGGATCATTTCCAGACAGGTTTGGAAGCTCTCCAGAGAAGGAGACTCCATAACCTCACTGGGCAGCCTGGTCCAGTGCTCTGGCACCCTCATAGCAAAAAAAGTTTTCCTCATGTTCATATGGAACCTCCTGTATTCCAGTTTGTGCTCATTGTCCCTTGTCCTGTTGCTGGGCACCACAGAAAATATTCTTGTCCCATCCTCTCGACACCTGCTATTCAGATATTGATAAGCACTGAGAATATTCCCTCTCAGTCTGCTCTTCTCCAGTCTAACCAGCCCCAGGGCTCTCAGCCTTTCCTTGTCAGAGAGATGCTCCATCCCCTCATCATCTTCACAGCCTCCACTGGACTAACCTCCCTTCTTGGTTGTTGCATCATACCAGTTAAATGTTCAAAACTTGCTGAAGAGATTTGGTTCTACTCTTTGGCTAAGTCCATTAATGCAGCACTTGCTGCATGAGGAAAACAAAGCTGCTCATGCTAGCTGAGCTCTTCACAAACAGCCCACTGCAAATAAACACTGAAATAACAGCCCACAGGAGACTCTAGCCTTGCCTCAAGAGCCAGTTGAAAATTAAGCAGCACCCTGCCCTTGTGGGGCTTCAACTGTTAGTGCCACCCAGCTGCACTTTTCATTTATGTGCTCTTGCCTGTTAAAAGCTAAGGGAGGGTGGAAGTCAAAGGGCAATTAATCTTTTTAAGACCCTTTCAGAGGATCTGGCATTCCCTAAGCTTTTTAAGGACAGAAGCTGCAGGGGACCCTCATATGCCACCATCAGCACCTTGCTGACAAAACTACTCAAAGACTAGATTTTTGACTAAAACCGTCAGCAAGACTGAGCTGTAAAAGTAATCTCTCTAGGACATTGCTGGTACTGCTTCCCCAAACACATTGCCCACCAACAGCCTCTACTCTGGGGCTGCTGTAGCCCTTCACAGGAGGAAGGCACCTTGCATGTTCATAGCACAGTGGCAATATTCACAAAACCCATTTCATTCCATATTAATCAACCTTTTCCACACCGCAAGAGCCTATCCTCACATACCCAGGGAGCTCCCATATCATAGTTGGGGTGAGGTGATTCTGTAGACAGATGACTGTTTTAGGTAAGCCTTGGACCTCTGTGTCTCCAAGCATCACACTTTTTTCCTTTTACACATAAAGCAAAAGCAGTTCTGCTCCTCTTGGTGCTGGTATCTATGAGGCTATGCTGCTGCCAGAATGCCATTGGCCTTCTTGGGCCCTGGGCACACTGCTGGCTCCTGTTCAGCTGTCACTCAGCACCCCTAGGTCCCTCTGTGCCTGGCAGCTCTGCAGCCACTGCTCCCCAAGCCTAGAGCACTGCTGGGGGTTGCTATGGCCAAGGTGCAGCACCTGGCATTTGGCCTTAGTGAACTTCATGGCATTGGCCTTGGCCCAGCAATCCAGCCTATCCAGATCCCTCTGGAAAGCCTCCCTTCCCTCAAGCAGATCCACACTGGCACCCAGCTTGGTGTCATCTGCAAACTTGCTAAGGGATGCACTCTATACCCTCGGCCAAATCATTGATGAAGATGTTAAACAGGAGTGGCCCCAGGACTGAGCCCTGTGGGACCCCACTCGTGACTGGCTGCCAGCTGGATTGAACTCCATTGATCACACCTCTTTGGACTCTGCCATCTATCCAGTTTTTAACCCAGCAAAGTGTATGCCCATCCAAGCCAAGAGCAGTTAATTTCTTTAGGAGAATGCTGTGGGAAACTGTATCAAATGCTTTGCTAAAAATCGAGATAACGTCCACAGCTTTTCCTTCATCCAGTAAGTGGGTCACCCAGTCCTAGAAGGAGATCAGGTTTGTTAAACAGGACCTGCCCTTCATAAAGCCACTTTCATAATCTGACTGCAAGTGAGTTAAATTGAAATACCTAAATAATATCCAGGCTCCTCAGAGTCCAAAGGCTGTAGTATCCAGATGTCTACTTCTCTGAGGAGGGAAGGAGAAAGAGATACCTCAGGAAAGGTCTTTTGTAGATGCGTGCACCACTTTCAAGGGAACACAAGAGACAGCTCCTGCAATCTATTTGATGTACAGCCATATGAGCAACAGGGTATTCATTGCTGGGTAAGGAATAAGACTGCACAACAGAAACCCAAAGAAGAAAGAACATCACTTAAAAAGAAGACAGAAAACTTAGCGTGACAGATTCATGCTTTTCCTTACATTATTGATTGTAGTTCCAGAATAACAACTATTCAAAAGGTTTGCTACCAACATAATAGGAAAAGATGATCCCCAAAGGATTCTCAGGCTTCCTAGCATGTTATCTTCTGTGCCAAAATGAGGCTTAGCTGAATTGCTGCTTTTCTTTTCAAAGTAGCTTATATGAAGTTGACATGAATAGTGAATTCATCTACCTGAGAGACCACAGGACAAGAACATCAATCTTCCAAAGAGTTTTGCCCCTAGATACAAATTTTGAGTAGACATCTAGGAAAAAGGACACACATCCACAATGTCCCCAGTGGCAGGTAATGAAATTAAAGCTTTGATCATTTCTGATCTCTGAACTTTCGACAGTAAAAGGTGAATTATTGTGCAGATGCACAAAACACCTAATTATAGGCTAGTAGATGTCTACCCTAGCTGGTGTTCTAAAACACATTTTAATCCAGAATTTGCCCTTATATATTGGCTACACATGATTGCAACCAATAATTATAATAATCTGTAGAGCAGACAAACAAAAAAATACCAAAGTAGCCCTCACAAGGTTATGAGAAACAGCTCTGGTTTATAGCACACATCACTGCTCTGAAATCCTGCTCTTAACTCCAAGGGTTCAAACCCTCAAGCCCTGCTAACCTGGGGTGGTCTAAGGGCAATAGTAAGCATCACTGAGGTCCATGCTAGGACCCAAAGGGCTGTGGTACCACCTTGTCCACTGAATTCCTACTAAAAACAACCTTATCCCTGCTACACCCAGACCTGTTTCTCCTTTGTACTCAAATCTGTGTGCAGCTCTGCATGAAAAATTCCCCATTTTGCTGCAGTTATAAGCCAAGTGCACAGGAATACATTGCTTTTAAAAATAGATTTGTAAAAAAATGCCCAAAGGTGCTGATTTATAGGAATTTTCAACAACAGGATTACTTGGGAATTAGGACTTTCTCAGACAACACTGAAGCTGCATATCCCTCTAACACTTTTTTAATACCTATCATGAAACAACCCTGTCAAGCTGTGAGCATTAATGCAATTAACCCCAAATAAAGATGAAGTGACTTCTCAAAAATCGTTTTTGCTACACTCTGGCCCTTAATTACCAACTTGATAAAGTGAAATACAGTCATTGGGTGCCCTCTCTTTGATGTTGTAACCTCTCAGTACATAAGATGCTTAAAAGGCATAGGATCAGTCTGTAATCCAGCCTGCTCTGATCAAGAGCTTTTGAAGCAAGATTCAACTTCTGGTAAAAGGTGTTTGCATACCAATTTGGTTCTTTGAGGTTATTAGGAAAAAAAAATAGTTTCAAAAAAATCAGAAGATGTTCCTAACTAACCTACTTCAATCCTTGATATTAGCAGGACTTTGGGGGACCTCTCAGAAATAAGTCTATACTTCCAAAGCTCTATCTATTGCCATTCACTTTACCAGACTTCAACTTAGATAGCAAATTAAATCTGCATGAAAGGGTGAGGCCACTCTCCTTTAAGGCAAACAGCATCTGATGGACTTCTATCTGGACTCCTCCCCCAGGTGCTACATCAAGAATTTCCATTGCCAGCTTTTGTCCACTGAACTGCACCTAAGCCAAGTGACTGCTGTAGCTGAAAGCTACCCAAAATGATCCAGAGTTGCAGAAGGCAGCTTTGGTACCTTGTGCTCTCCTCTTTGGATGAGGCACAGCCTCTAATAAGCTCATTTAAACAGCAGCCTTACATACTTCTAAATGAGAAGTTGATTTTTTCCTCCTCAGAGAGCTTGGGCTGTACATATATTGTTCCACACTAATGCTATAAACATAAGCCTGTGACAAACAAACATTTTTAAAGATGAACAGCCACTGTGCCAGAAACATGAATTTCCTGCAGTCTGTATGCCACAGTAAACTAATTAGCACTTCACCTCAAGAGATGAAGTGCCATTGCCTTTTAACTTCTCAAGCTGTTTAATCATTTATAGTCTGATTTCCTTGAACAACAAACTTTCATACCTGCTATACCTAGAGCTACAAAATCAGGTCAGGTTTAAAAGGAGTAGCAGATGCTCTAGTTTCACAAGTTAGGGTTTATGATGTTTTACTAGCATGCTATCACCATCAGAAGATGTCACCCAATTTCTGTAACACCAATCTGGCTCCTCCAGCAGTTTAAGGCCAGCACATCAGGGCTAGAATCTGGCACAGCTCTACTGACTTCAATGGAACCTCCCATGTCCACACTCATATAATCAGGCAAGGATGTAGTTCAAGAAGTCTAACATGCAATTTGGCAGCAGGAGCACCACTTCTAATGTAAGTCACTTCCCTATATGCAAATGGTTATTTAAATTATTATACCTCCATATTTCTAACTTGGTAGAAATCTACAGTCTCATGCAGTCAGTTTGTACAGAAAAGATACAGAAGGGGACACCAACCCAGATATTTAGGGAAAGAAGGATGAAAAAACATGAGGAAAAATGATCTCCAGTTGAAAGAGGATTTGTTCCTATCTCACATATGGAGTCTGTGAATGCTTTCAGATAAACTGCATCTTTATGCCCTTCCTTAGCAGCTCAGGTGATTGCAAGCTGAGGAGCCACAGGAAGGTTACCAGCTACCCAGCCACCAGCACAGCTCTCCAGCCAAGGAAACCTGCCCCAGGAACACTGTGCAGCAGGTCAGGATGTCTGTGGGATTAACATGACACAGCCTTCCCTACTCCAGGATGGGGTAGGAGCCTGGAGAGCCATCTTCCTCTGTTTCATGGGAAGGGCTTCCTTCTCAGGAGGGGAGAGTGACCACTAGAGATGTGGGAAATGATCCTGCACTCAATGCTACTCCCAAGTCACAACTGGAGGAAATGAGAGAGCAAAGAAGCACAGGGTGGAAACCTGGGGCATCCTCAGAGCTGCAGAGAAAGACTGGAGCACTGCCTTCCCCAGAGAGGGCTTTGCCCAGAGCTGGCTGTGATCAGGGTGGTGACAGTGCTACTGGAGGAAGTGATTCACTCTGTGCCAACCTCACGAGAGGGAGGCACCCCCCTGACCTCTGTGGTTGCAGGGAGGACTTGTGGGAAGTGATGGGACAGAGGAGAGGCCACAAGGTGCCTTTGGGAATTGTGGCAGGAGGAGTGATTTCTCACCAAGCTGCTACTATTTGCCTTCCAGCCCTGTAGCTCATTGCTTCACTCGCATGCAGACAAAAATAAGTGGTAGAAAGGGACAAAACCATATTCTCCCTCTACACCTGCAGTCTCAGTGGTCTCATAGCTCTACCTCCTCCACACTGGCANCTCCCCGCAACCTCTCAGCCTCCCCGCAACCTCTTGGACTTCCCCAACCTTTCTGCCTCCCATCCATTCGCATCCTCCCACTACCCCTGAGATACCCACAACCTCTTGAAGTTCCACCACATCTCAGCCTCCAACTGCATTTTGGCCTCCCATCACATCCCCCCCTCCCCTCCCACTACAACTTGGCCTCCTATCACCAGTCAGCCTCCACCTACAACTTGGCCTCCCACCCCTTTTCAGCCTCCACTTCTTTCCCCTGGCCTCCCACCACCTGTTGGCTTCCCCTCCCTTTTTAGCCTCCACTTTTTTCTCAGCCTCTACGTTTCCTTCCCAGCCTCCCACCCCTTTCCAGCCTCCACTTTTTAATGTGATACTTAGTGACGTGGTGGTGATAGAGGGATGGTTGGACTTGATGATCATAGAGGTCTTTTCCAACCTTAGTGATTCTGCCCTTCTGTGAAATCAGGTAATTACTTTTGGATGAAGTATTTCATGGTAGATATAAATACCACAACGAACATGAAAATCCAGAGCTGACCCAGCTTTGTGATTATTTTATAACCTCATTAATCTATGGCAAATGGAGTGGAATTACTACATAACCTCAATAACTGGGCAGAGATCTACAATGCTGGGAAAGAAAACATAAAGGAGATAGTAAAAGTTTCAGCATTTTGTATAATATATAGCCACCAAGACAAAAATAACAACCCAAACCTATCAGTCTCCTACCAAGAACCTTTTTAAAGAGTAAGAATGATGGCTAACTAGTATAATTATATCCTCAGTGCATTCATTCTCTCAGGATGAGTAACCCAGGATGCTGTAGCCTCCAGAAAAATTATGACTCAGAGTAATGCTCTGCCCTTGATGAGACTTTGTGGGCAATGCCTAGCCCAGGAAAGGCATACACCCAACAAAGGACTTGCGTATGTTCAGATGATAGAGTTTAGATTATTGCATCCTCTCAAAAATGAACCAAGAGACCATCTTGGATGCCTCTGTGCTTCTTCCTACCCACAGTTTCAGACCATCAACACAGCAGAGCAGGATTCATTTCTGTGTCCATTCAGTATCTGGCACACTAGAGTACCAATTCTGACATGAGCTTTTTAGCAAAATCCATATTTAATGTCACCAAGCTTCATCCCCATTGTTGCTGGTTGGCAGAAGGCAGCAGTATGCCAAAAGCAGCTGAGGCTCTCCCAGGACCACAGTACTCACCTCATCTTCCCTAGAACAGACTACCAGCATCCAGTCCCATTGCTCTGGCATCCCCAAGGAAGACAATGGTCCTGTTGCTGTTTTTATTTTGGGCTTGATCCAACACAACCTGAGGTCAACAGGTCTTTTTCCATCTGTCATGGATGAGGTCAGTTCAGAGCCTTTTAAAGCAGAGCAGTGCATTTTCTCAGAGTGAGAATCACAAACCAGTGGCTAGAGACAGCACCAGTAAATAGGAGCTATGGAGTGATGTTTCCTGAGAATGTAGGTCTGCTGCAACTGAGCTTCTTGAGCTAGGAAGCAAGCAAACATCATTTCACTACATATCATCTGTTGCTACAGCAATTAGTGCCTCATTTTACTTGCAAAGTACATGTACAAGGTGGAATTGCCAGCTGTGGACAAATAATTGGGGAATAACCATCTAGAATTCAAAGGAGAGGAGTCAGGAAGCTCTGTTAAAGAAGATGAGCTCTGGTGTAAGCACAGAAAGTGAGCCTTGGTGCTGAGTGTTTGGCCATGGAAAAGGAAACAAGTCAAGCAGCTCATGGTATATTCCTACAGAAGGATACTAGAAGCAAGACTCAAACAAGCTGTCCAAATCACAGGAGCTGCTGGCCACTGAGAAAGCAGGTGTCCAACAGCATGGGGCCACGGGGCACACAGGGTAAAGGAACCCAAGGAGAAGGGGAAAAGAGCAGTCATTGAAAGGATGCTTTCATCTTCAGAAGGCCTCCAAAACAAACAAGCAGCATGCCACAAGCTGTATCCAAAGCCCATTGAAATGGATGGAAAGCCTCCAGCTGCCCTCAATGGGCTCAGAGGGAGGCCAGGCATGCCATGAGAGCTCTACACACTGGCCCACTAACAAACAGTCCCTTGGCCATCATATCCCCACAGCTCCTCCTGCCATTGCTCAATTCTCTTCTCAGCCTCAGCAGGCATTTTGCTATCATTAGCTACTCAAGCTATCCAAAATTTGATACATTCAAATTTAAACATTTTACTTTAAAACACATCTTTTTCAACCCAATCCCAGAAATACATGAACACAGATGAGTCAGGAATCAATCACCCACATAGCTGGGGCCCACAAGATCTATATATTGACATAGAAAGCTTGAACTTTATGATGTGCATTCTGGAGCCACCACACAGGTCAGTCCTCCCTCAGTTACCACCCTTGCATTTGCCCTCAAACTGTCAGTATTCAAAGAAGAAAGCTGCACTAATACCACAGAAATTCAAAGTTCCTCTTGCCAAGAAAGACAAACCAAGTTAAGACAGCACGTATTTTGCACGTTCAAGTTGAGCAGAGCCCCTTCAAGAGCAAAAGCTAGAAGCCCTGGTCCATTTTTCCCCTCCCTTTCTAAACAAAAGGCACCAAGAGAAAGGCCTGAGCCAGCAGCAGCTGCATCAGATGCCCCAGGGCAGGAGCAGTGACATTGGGAAAGGTCAGACACGCAAACAATGACAAAGGAAGTGGGAGGGAAAGGTGGAGGGGACAGAGGTCTAGCAGGGATGGCCACAATAGCTGCGGCCCCAGCTGCTGAGCCAGTCTTGTCCATGTCAGAAGGACCTCATCCCTTCAGAAAGCAGGGTGCAGGTGCTGGACACAGAGCCTTGCTCCTGCCAAGGGGAGGTTTCCCCACATCTCATCCCTTTCTCATGGTGTCCACCACTAGATGTGGGACACAGCACTGAGCCCCTACTTGCCAGCACATCTGCAGACAGATCCAGTAGGTAAAGCTGCAGCTCCTTATCCTGTATATATATATTTATGAGGACATGAGTGCAGGGAGGTGGTTTACTCCAGCCCACTATGGAACCAGAGCCACTTGTTTTGTAGCTTACTAGGGAGAGAGAAAATGAAAGAAAGAGAGAATGGACTTTACCACAGGGCTCTTGATTGCACAGAGTCAAAACTACTCAAGTACAATTGGGATCCAGTGTTTTGTTCTGGTTTTCAGCCCCTTTAAACTTTTCCCTAGTCACCTTGGCAGAGAGGGAAGCTGAGTAGACATGCTGGGAGCTGAGCTTTACCCCAGCCCAGGCTCCCTGCAGTTTCCTCATCTCTCTTCTGGCTGTCCTGCAGCAACATCAACTCCCCAAAGGAGGTCAAGCAGAGACCATTCATAAGTTTTGAGAAGTTATTGCTGCTTTAATAGGCACAAATGAGAACTCAGCATTTGTTAACAATTATCCTAGGCAATAACTTCAGTCTCCTCCTTGTACTTCAAATGGAAACAAGGCAGTAACTGAGCAGTACCTGTTGGCAGAGAAACTTCTGAATAGAGGGACAGAAGTGGCTGAAATGGCTTCCTAAAGGAAAAATTCACATAGCTTTTTTCCTCTTTCCCCTTTAGGATATAAAGCAGGCTTGCAAACTGCCCTTGCCATTATCAGAGCTGTGATTCAATCAGCATTTCCTAGTCCTAATGAAGAGGTATTTGTTTTCATGGGTGTGATCCCTCATTTGCCAAGACTGCAAAATTATAATGTATTTTTTTTCCCCATCCTCCTTAGAGAGGACAAGAGAGCTTAGCCAGGGAAAGGAAGCAATTTGGAGCAGGAAAAGGATGCTTGGAAACAGAGCTGGAGTGCTCATATTAGGACCTGAGATGAGAAGATCAAACTGACATTAACAAAAAGGGCAGCTGTTCTCATTCAGGTTAATGGGCAAAACTGCAGCACAAAAAGCCCTTTGCCTGCCTGTTTCAGCAGGTCACACCATCCTGCCCAGCTGCTCCTGGAGGATGCTTCCCAGGAGCCCTGCTCCCCTCCTGTGTGCATGGTTGGAAGGGAAGGGCACAAGGGATATCAAGCCCAGGCAAACCAGAGCACCTAGTCCTCCTCTTGCTCCAGTACTCCATCAGATGGAAAAGAGAGGACTTCCAGTTAGTGCTGAGTGTGTCTTGCTACATCCAGTTTCATTACCTCTTGTCCCATATAACTGTTTCTCAAGTGTTGAAAAAGCCACACAAGGACCAAATTTCCTTCTCCTTACATGCACCTGTGCCTCTCAGTAGAGGACACAGATATCAGGAGGCTCACCAGGTCCTGTCCCATCCTCAGAATCCAACCAAGCTGAGGCTGCTGTATGCCTCTTACCCCCTAAATATTTTTCATCCTTCAGGGAGGCAAACAAGGTTATTTGGGCCACAGTAGGAATAGAGACTGGAAGAGGTGTCAGGAGACAAGCAATAGCTTTATGAATGGAAAACTTCACAACTAGGGTCTTGGGGTTAGAGAAATGACAGATTTAAGCTAAAAAAAGTCTCTAATACACCATAATCTGTCTGTAGAAAGAATATAATCTCTCATTAGGGGCACAGATAGGGGAGACTGCCTCTCCTGTACACAACCCTGTCCTTCCCACCCCTCCCCATGTACTAACTGGCCTTGGCGGGACACAGGAGCATCTGCCCCTTCTGCACAGAGGCAGCAAGCTCCTTCAGCACACAACCCATTCCTAAGATTCACATAGAAATGTCAAGGAGAAAAACTCAAGGATTCAAAACCAAATCTAGTGGATGCTACATTTCCAAATCCTCTGGGTTAAAAAGAAGTAGTAATATCTTTACCCCTTTGTCCTGCTCACTGTTAAATCAAAAATACCCAATCCACCCCACACTCCCAGGAATGCAGCAGCCACTGGAATACAATTCCTGCTTCCACATTGCTAAATTATGCATTGGCCTTACAGCAGGTAAAATTGTAGCACAGCACCATCTGTTTCTCAATATGCTTGCTGCCAGCTTCCATAGCAGGGATTTATTCATGTATCCCTTTCAAGGCATGGCTGAGCTGGTAGGCACAAGGTCTGTCACCAGAGAAAGAGATCTGGCACCTGCCTACTACATATTTGGGCTATACCCTGTTGAAAGGTGGGGACAGATCATTTGTTTTCTGGCATGCAGGATAGGCTCACAGTGGCAGCTCTAGTGAATAGCCCTGGATGATGCTGTGCATCCTTAAAATACTGCAGGAGAAAGCACATTTTCCAGCTGTTTGTGTTTATACCAGAGCACATTTATATCAGCAGTTTCATTTCTAAATATTCTGAGAGTTGTGCAAGTTTTGCCATTATGATACATGAAAGGGAAGGAGAAAAGCAGCCAAATTTCAGTCTCAAGATGTGGAAATGTTAAGGGCCTTGCACACACAAGCATATGTGAGAGTGTCAGCTATTAATCAGGGTGCTTCCAACTTCTTGTGTCTGTTGGTTTCAAGCAGACCTCATATAGTAATCAAAGCACTAGGAGCTCAGTACAGAGCAGACCCTGAAGGCAACTGTCTCCAGGGGGGTTCAGTGGGGCCTCAGTGATGGGAGAGCAGAGCCCTACCAATGTTCAGCTGAGGATGGGCTGCCCCATCCCACAGCTCCCTCAGCTGGATATAGAGCTATTGCTAAAAGGACAGACCTGGCAGGCAACAGGAAAAAAACCCACATCCCTGACTTGCCTCAGATTGCTGCTTTTCTGCCTGCAGAGTAGCTGTTAAGGCTCTGCACTCAACAAGGACCACAAGGTCCACCACAGCCTGGAGCAGCAACTGGCTTCTGCTGCAGGAGTGAAGGCTTTCAGCCTGTGAGGTTCTCAGCACAGGCTCCAGTACCTAGACCAAGGCAGGGCAGCAACTCCATATGGTTAAGCCTCCATCCCCTCAAAATCCATAGTAGACACTGTCCCCAAATGAATGCTTGATCTATCAGCCAGCTCAGCATCAGGAACTACACAAGAAGCAGGTCTGTCACTGACAATACCATGCAAAGTAAGCTTGGGAGCTGCTTTTGGATATCCTTCACACACAGTCACTTCTGATCTGAGCTCCCAAGAGCACCTCCATCAACCACAAGAACACAACTCCAGCCCAAAAGGCAAGAGTTTTCCAGCAACTCAACCTGCCAACTCAAACAGCATGTTTCTCTTACCTGAACCTCAGGAGACAGGTCCCTTCCAGAGGTGAAAGCTGCTTGTACACCCTACCCTCTGCCACACGCCATAAAACCTTCTCAGCTCCGGATCCAGAGGCTCTGCTCCTTGCCCCAGCTCAGCTCTTCTGCAAAGCCTCCTCTGTGGGGCTGCCACTGGTCAAAGGCTGCTGGCCACACACCACAGTACCTGAGCTGCTGGCTGGAGGCAGGGGAATTCCTGCAGCACTGGGAGAAAAAGCCAAGCACCTCCCAAAGTGCCCAGGACAAGAGAGTACCTGTCGGGAGACGAAAGCAAGGAGCAAACTGGTTCAGCCTGTTGCTGCCTCTGCTGAAGGCCAGCTCGACACAGGAGGTGTTTAAGTCATGTGTTTGCTCCTGCCAAAGCTTAGAGAGAAGAAAAACCCTCTGAAACCACTTTCATTTTGTTTTAAGACTATCATCTAACAATTTTCAAAGAGGATATTTGATGACCGAAAGAAGAACAAAACAAGAGTTGGAACTTCAATACCAAAGTAGTAACAAAAGAAGCTCTTCCTCCTCCTCCCAGATTTTGTTTTACATATATGCACCTCCTTTCCCACAAATCTAGTTTTACTCTTCAGAGTCACAAGTGGGGAGTCTTGTTTCCACTTCTCTCTCCTCCAGCCTTATCTATTACACAGGCTACAAGGAATCAAGACAACGAGTATCACCTCAGAAAGGATAAGCCTCCATCTCCTAACTTCCCGTGAAATAAAGAGCATCCAGGAATGTTTCAGGTTGATCTAGAGGTACAACCTGTGCTAGCTGTTATTGTGCCTTAAATAACTGAACTCCCACAGTCGCAGGTTTCAGTAGCTGTTTTGTTGCATAGGGTATGCACCATACAAATACACCAAAACCCACAGCAAGTGGCTGCTGTGGCTCTGAGCCAGTGCTGTGCCAAGGGAAAGGTTAATCCCAAACTAAGCCAACCTGGTTGCATTGGACAGCAGTGAGCACAGGAGCCCCTCTCCATATGAAACACATTTGGGATTCAGTTCTTCAAGTCAGCTCAAGGAACTCAAACCTCAAGTCACCTTTCCTCATTTCCCTCAATAGCAGACTTGTCTACAGATGAAATCAGGTATATCAACAGAACACTAGTGCACTGACTGAAGGGAACTGCAGCAAGGTTCCCTGATGATGTTTCTGGTGCCCCTACTCCAGCAGCAGTGACTGCTGCCTGCCTTGGCTCATTCTAGATGCAAACCCAACCTTGCTTAACATCTTTTTAAGTTCATCTCTGCATAATCCTTCCCTCTATTAGATTAATGAATGAAGTGTTTCCAAGGAACAGAAACATACATGTTAACTAATTACAGGAGTCAGGCTCAAGCAGATCCTTTAAACAAACACATCCTGACTAAGCTCTTTAACTCTGCTTACCCAATCTTCTCTCTTACATCCCCTGGGTATCCCCAACAGGCAGCTCCTCAGATCAGCAGCACTTGGCTGCTGCAGGACCAGTCTTTCCACAGCCCAGGGCACTGCTGCCTGTTTCAAGCCTGCTCTCATACAGAGAATCCATGCCATTCACCTCCTGGGTGAATCTTGCTGTGATAACCCCCTGCATCCACACACCTGCTCTTCAGAGAGAGCAGCTTTAGTACTAAAGCCATCCAAGGCTCTTGAGATCATCTGCTCTCCCTAGCTTTTCCCCTCAGCAGGCTGCAACACACATTGCTTGTGGTTTTGAGGTCCTTCCCATGTATAACTCAAGCCTGGAGGAACAGCCCAACACTCTCTGCCTGGGCAGCCCCACAGGGATTTCAGTGTTGCCAATAATAACTGTGTTTTGAATCTTAGTGATCACAATGTTGATGGCAGCTGTCAGACAGGACTGGCACCAGTTTCAACCCTCCACACACACACACACATCACCACCACAATGTACAAACAGGGAGAGAAATACAGGATAAAAAACCCACCCTGAAGTATCTCAGCTATGGAAACAAAGCAAAACCTTTCCCAGTGCTCCAAAGGACTGGCTGGCATCAAGGGATGCCTGCACATAGGTACCAGCAGCCTGTCCCATAGGGTGGCATAGGTGGAGAATGGGGCACAGCCCCAGTGAGGGCTCAGCAGCAGCCTGCACAGAGGGCACACACTGTCCCAGCTCACTGATTCACTCCTGAAGCTGTTAACAGCCACCCTGGAATTTTACTATACAGATAGAAATCTGGTGCAGAGATTTGCCATTCCCCTGAGCCAGGATCAGTCCCTGCAGTGCTGCTGTTCACACCAAAAAGCATAGGGCAGGGACAGCCCTAGTGGCAGTGCAGCCACTGCTCCCAACCAGAACCAGTAAAGCCACTTCCACTAGCTCCTCAAGCCTTCAGAAACCTTTCCCTCAAAGGAAAATTCACAGCAACAAGACTGAAGCAGCCCTAAGTTGCAAGTACTATCCCCTTCCCACCCATCTCTGCCAGTGGAAGTTTGATACCCCATCACAACAGCCACCTTCCACCTCCTGTTGTGGTGATGCTCTCCAGATGTGCAAAATTTAACCCCCTCTCCTGCTTGTTATGCAGAATTGATCAGTGATCAGATCCCTGCTGGGGAGACTGAGCATTATCAGTTTGAGACTAGAAGGTGTGCATTGATCCTAAGTTTTAGGAGACTACAGATGGAGAGCTGAGAGCTCTGCTCCTGCAGAGATTGATCACAGACAGCATCTCACTAGAGGGCAGCCAGCACACAGCTGGCCTTCACCACACCAATCCTCTGCAAGCAGAGAACCTCACCCTGCACAGCCCTGGGAGGGCTCCAAAATAAGCCTATAAACAGCAAAAAGGAATTTGCACAAGGGGTGGTACAATGAAGTAGTAAAATAACCTTATTAACCCTATACTCTGCATGTGGTGTGACTCAGAGACAGGCTTGGACTCTTGAACAGAGGCACACATCTTGCTCCCAGTGCCCTGACTGCTCAAAGAAGATCACTAGCAATATTCAATCCCATTTTGGATGGTTTTCCCTCCACAAAAAAAGCCAACACTTAGTGAACAATATATGCTTTTCACCAAACCCTCTGAATTTGTCTCCATGATCCCAGGAGACAGCAACAGTGATTTATTCAGCTAGCTGCAAAAGAAACCCCCAACAATTAATAACCAACAAGCCATATTTGTTTTCTTGTGTATGACAGACAAATATAAATTAATGAACCAGCAACACTAACAACCACAAGCACATCTCTCTCCATCCCCAGGGAAGTCCCCCTCTTGTGTGGGAACATCTACAACCTCACATGCTGAGCTCCTTCATGCCAGCCACAAACTATGAATTCTAACCCTATTGCTGGGAGTTTTATTCTGCATTTTAAGTGTTTACCCTCTTGGTAAATTCTTACCAGGGTCTAATTGCCTTTGTATAACAGCTTTCTATTATCCTATTAGGAAATATCATGAGAAGAGGGATTTCAGGTAGATAGTGCAAGTTCTCACCAATAATAACCTCCAGCAGAACTGATTTGCTTATATCAATAGTAAATCAGATAAAATATTCCCAGTGGACAATTTACTGATCCCATATTTATGCAAGGGACCAGCAACCTGACCTAAAGCTTGCTGGATGGAGTCCCTTGGAACCTTTCTATGCTGGATCAATCCCCTCAGTACCAACAGATGGTTCTGCAAGGACTTCAAGCCCAGAATATTTCCACAGGCAACCCTAGCTCATCTCAGCAGTGGTTAGCCTTCCATCAGGTCTGCTCCATGTTTTAATTCAGTTTTGTTGTAGCTAAAAGTCTTCACAAACTGATATCTAAGAGAAAAAAAATACCCCTCAGACTAGAAAGGAAAATCATTTAAAATACACCACAAAAGAACATTGATTTTTTTAATGAGAGGATGATTTTCCTTGTTAGTTTATAAGCTGCTCTCAGCTCTTGAGGGATTCATGGGCCCAGTTCCACACCTAGACCCAAATCAGATCCCAAATGTCTCCTTGCTTTTAAGGAGTGAAACATGTTGTATCCAAGAACTTCCCTGTGAGAAATAAGTCCCTTGCATGGTCCATAGCCACTATATAATTGATGTTTTCCTGTTTTGTGTATTTTAAGAGCATGTTGGCAAGCTGGACTTGGTTTTATACACATTTCTTTTCCCAGTCTGTCCCTTAATTCACCTGAAATCACAGCAAGATGACAGGACAGAGGTCACCCTTTACTCTGTTACTGGAAAGCAAGCCCAGAGCAATCACATTGTGGGAAAGAGCTCACAGGGCAGAGCCTCAAGTCACTGCTTGAAACATCTGCAGTAGCTTAGATACTTGGACAGAATGAAAAATTAGCTTTTTCCCAGGCTTGCCTAGTATTATTTTGCCTCTTCTTGAACAGAGATTTTCACTCATGTAGACATTTATGTATGGATCAGAAATGAGAAAGCAAGCCAGTTTGAATTAAGGACCATTCTACCACTTTATGAGTAATACTCACATGCCAAAACCTCAGATTGGATTTATTCTTTTACTCTCCAACTCCAGTAACAGAGCAGCACATATTGATTTTGAAAGAATGGACAAAGCTAAGCAAGCAGGATGCAGGGGCAGCCAGGAATAACTGCTGAGTGAGAGAAAGGACTAAGAAAAGAAAAAGAATCAAATCACTTAATCACTGAAAGATCAGAGAAAAGTCCATGTCTGCCCCCATCTGAATGGCAAACTTCCCATCAGCTTAAAGAAGCCACTTAAAAGCAAAATATCTCCCATCAGAAATCTAGGAAAGCCTGGATACAAAATGAAAACCAGCCCATGCTGTCCAGAGGATTGAAGAGTATTTGTTTCTTTTAAAAAGAGGAGTTTAATAAGTTTATATGAGTGTTTTAAGTATTTTTCTCCCAACTAATAAGATTGTGTGGCAGTGCCCCTAGTGCTTCCATGCCCAGTTCAGGCTGACCCAGGGACCACAGTGCCAGCCAGGATCACTCCCTTCACCTGGCTCTCAGGGAAATCACCCCAGCAAGAGGCTGCAATGCAAGGTTTCAGGTGAATCTGAACATTTATGTATTTTCTGGAAACCTCCTGACTACCCCAAAAAGGAACTGCTGCACAGAGCTTAGCAAAACCTCCTCTAACCCTGGGGACAACACAACCTTCTCCTTTGTATAACACAGCAAAAAAACCTGCCCATCCTCTTCTTGGAACAGGACTGTATTCTACTATTCAGAAACCAGCAGAAAAAAGTGAATGTGGAATGGATTAGTGTTAGAAATTAATTAACACATAATGCCCCAACAAATGAGTTTCATCCTAGTTTATTCACTCCATCCCAGAGGGAGAATATTCTTCTTATCAGAGCAGCAGAGAAAGTGAGGACAAGTCTAATAAAAAGACAAGCTGGGCTTCTGAGAGTTGTTATTTTTAACTAATTCTCCCCTTTTTTTGTTGCATGTTATTTTAATTAAAGAGTTGAGATTGTGCTAAGAGCCCAATCTTGTACTAGCACTAATCTGCAGCACCCTGTGAGGCAACAGGGATCTTGGCTCAAGTTGCTGAGCACAGTTTCTGAAGAGGCTGTTGTGATACAAAGCACAATTTGAAGTCTTTGCCACACCAAGTCAGGAGAGGTAAAACCAAGGTTTCTGCAGAGCCATGACTCTGCTCTCTTTGTCATGTGTTTATAGTCTCTAAATGATGTTTTCTAACCAGGCACAGAACGAATGCACAGCAATAGTGAGGTTAACAAGACAACTCTTAGCTTTCTTGTTACATGACACATGCAGAGCTAGGGCTGGGGTTTGGCACTTGATTTTTATGAGAGTAAAAAAAAAGAGTGGAAAAAGATATACTGAGGTTATATCTGCTCAATCCTACATCAACTGGGGAGAAAAAGGATGTACAGCCAACTCATCTCAGCTCAGGAGACCTCAGCTAGTCTCACTCCCAGCTGCACAGAGTGAGAGAACAGAGCCCAGTGAGAGGGTAGCAGTCAGAGGTTTGGGGTTTTCACCCCCAGGACAGGTGATGGTATCATTTGTAGCAAGGAACCACATCACATGGAGAAAGAAATGTCCTCCATGCACTCAGAAAGCACAGTGTTAGAGGAAACCAATCCTTAGGGCAGTGTTCCCATGAAAAATCCCACGTCAGGGAGCACACAATGGGCAGCTGCTGTACTTAAGCTCTTTAGAATTCTTCTTGTGTCTCATCCCCAGGTAAGGAAAGGCCTGAAGTCCCAGTCTCCCCCACTTGTCACCCCTCAGGCAGTACAGCACTGAACCAAGTTGTGCAAAGCAATCCCTTCCCTTAATTTTTAGGATAGGGAAAGGTGTGCCCCAGTCTTGCACACTGCAAACAGCATCTTGGCAGGATTTGCTCAGGGTCCTGCAGCCATGCATTTTCAAACACTTATCTCCTCCAAGCACTGGAAGATTTAGTGTGGAAAACCAGACTTCTGGCTGCCCAGAGATACATCCTTGTATTTATGAGCTGTTACCTTCCCTACAATCTGGGAAGTTATTTGGGTAAGAGCTAGGACAGATCTGGGCTCTGCAGCAGCAGAGTAGACAGCTACAGCAGCATTCCCAGCTCCCTGGATCAGTGGCAAGCAGCCTCTGACAAGGATAGAAAATTGGACTTGAGTGCTTTCAAGTTGTTTCAAGGGATTTTTCTCACTTGCAACTGTTTCCCCACTGCCCCTGTATTTTTCTGTGAAGAAGCCTCCTTCTAAGCAAAGCATTGCTCTGCCAGTTTAAAAGCTCACCCCAAACCCCACATTTGGATTTGGCAAAGCTGTGCCTAAGATGCTTGCTGCACTTCAGAAAAAGCAAGGACCTGCTGCATCACTAGGGATTGTACAGAGATGGCATCAGGGTCCCCCTGACACCCTTATGGATGGGCTAGTTGCAGTAGCAGAGTACCAGACACCCAAACTCACAGTTAATGGGGCAAAAGGAAGGGAAGGTTTTGACACAGGAGTGCAAAGTTCAGTTGGCAGCATCCTCCAAGTGTAGCTTCCCATAACATCAGGCATTTTAGGAACAGAGATGTTCTTCCCCTCCAAAAAAAGACTGAAAGTTTCACTTCATCTCTGCACCAGCCAAATTAATCCCTGATGCAATCCCATGGGCTTCCTGGTGCTTATTTTGCAGCAAGCAGGGCTGGCAGGACCTTTCACAGCATGCTGAGAGCTTGCTGTGCCAGAACCCTGCTAGGAGAACCTGGCTGGAGATGACACCACACAGCACCCTGCACCTTAGCTAAGGAGTCTCCAGCTGGAGACTTGTGTGTTCAGTTTGGATTCTGATAAATTATCTTCTTGGGCAATAATCACTAATGCTGTAAGAGGAGACCTTGATGACAAGAGCAGTAAGTCATCTCTCTTGGGTAGGAGCCCCAATTCCTTACACTCTCTCCTTGCAGGATTTGATTCTAAACAGCCTTTTCTGCTTTCAAAGCCTCTTATCTGTTCACTTGAGCTCACAAGCTTGATCTTTTCACTTTCCTTTGGCAAAGGCCATGTTCCAGCTCAGGCTGGGGTTTAAGCAGGAGGTATGAATGGAGATGGTTTCTGCAGTTATTGGTTTGACACATCTCTGTGCCCTGGATCACATTTCTGAGGCACTCTTTGCAAGTATTTATTGCATTTAGCCTGGAAAAACATCTATTCCCTCCATCCCTTATTGATGCTTTGTTTTCTTTTAGTATCAACCATTACACATAATGTGATCTTAAAGATGACAAGCAAAAATAAAACCAGACATATTATAAAAGGCAAAATGTATATGAATTGTAGAATATTAGTTCCAAGATGAAACAAAATTTCAACCATGGGTTCTACTCATGTTCTGGGATGTGTATGACAAGTTTAGCACTTTCTGCACAAAAAACACACCAGCAAGAAAAGAGGATCTTGGAAAAAATCCACTCAACACAGCTCATACTGAAGGGCAAGGTGGGGAGAGGGAGCAACCCCCTCCAGCAGCACATTACTGAACCATCTCACTTACAAATACAAATGAAGACAATCCTGTGAAACAGGCTCCAAGCTCATCCCATAGTGCACTTCACTGAAACTGTAGGAATTTGCCCTCAGAACTTCCCTTCTAGAACCAATGTCTCCACTTGGAGATCATAAAAAGCCTCTAATGGATTAAAAGAACACTTCTGAAGGCTCACTTTAAGTCACCCACAGGGAATCACATAATTATGGGAGGAAAGATAAAGCTTTGTCTGGGATAAGAACACACTTGGGCTTCTTTCCATTTGCCTTCTGTCTATCTCCAAGATCTCAGCTATCCTGAAGGCTACAAACCTACCCAAAGGAGAGCAGCTAGTGCAATATTAAGACTCCAGGACTTTGGAATTTAAGATGTAAGAAAAGAAAAATCAAAACAAAGAGCCACAAGCCTGTAAGTGCAAACATCATGGAGATCATCATTCCTCATCATTACCAGGGAGGGCTGGAGCTGCAGCAACATCTAAAATGCCTGTAAGGGTGTATATAAAGAGCCATTCTTAGGGCACAGACCAACCACTAAATGACAGGGGTTAGGATCAAAAACTTCCTGCAAGGATTGGCTAAGCCCATAGTTGTTCTGTATCAAGATGCAACTGTCAGCTGGCTTCTGTCCCTTAAAATTACTTCCCTCTGCCTTCACCCAGACTGATAGCTAAGCTTCTGGCATAAACAAACTCCTTACAACCAAACATACTCTCTCTCTCCATGCCCCACTGTGCATTCCCTGCTGGGAAGAGCACTTTCCATGCTGCTCTATAGCTCTGTAGGCAAGCTTTAGCAGTCCTGCCTCATTTTTTTGCAACATAGAAGAGGGTGGAGGCTGTTTGCCTCCTAACATAGTCTTTCCTGCTGTTATAAGGGAAGAAGATTCAGGATGGCTCCTCTCTAGGTCCTAGCAGCTCCATGAAGGAACAAAGGACAAGCCCCATGCCAAAACCTGCTGCAAAGCTAGCCAGCACCTAGCAAAGCTCCAGGCATTTTCCATCTAGGAGCTGCTTCCATCACATCCCATCTGTTGTCATCCCCTCAGACAGAGGAGCTCTGCTGTATCTTTTGAAGCACTCAGCACTCAGATTGAGAGTAAGAACAGAACCTGTTTTGCTCCAGGGTTGCAATTCTGGAGTGCTGGACACAGTGATGATCAGCTGCGATGCACTGTAAGGATGCTTCTCCAAAGCCTGGGTTAAAGCTGATGTTTTGCAATATAGAGTTGATTTTTTTGTCACCAAAAAAAGTAGGAAGAACCATACACAACAGTTACCTCTTTTAATGAGGTATTCAAAAAATAAACACTTTGCTACTCCTTGTACCAGCCAGATCATGGGCTACCTTGCATCAGTGGAGTGGTGCAACACAGAGGGACACAATGCCCTCTATCACTTGCAGCTACAATTTATATCCCAGTGCTCAGGAACTGGTTTGTAGAGCTGCCATTCCTTCTGCAGCAGGCTCTGCACTATTTGGCCTCCAGAAAGCCAAGGGAGACATAACCCTCTCTGCAAAGGTAGATCTACTTATCTTCAGCATATAGAATCACAGAATGGTTTGGGTTGGAAGGAACCTCTGGAGGTCATCTAGTCCAACCAAGCCCCCTGCTGTGGGCAGGGACATCCCCAACTAGATCAGCTTGCCCAGAGCCCTGGCAAGCCTCACCATGATAGAACCATAGAACGGTTTGGGTATGTAACTTGGAGTGTATTTCCAAGTCAATGTATTGAGCCAAAGCAGAAAACTTGTTCTTGTTTCAAAGCTAGATCAGAAGTGCCCTTCCATCACTAAGACCTTCTCATGGATCCCAGTCCCTTCTCACAGAGAAGCTGAAGCACAGACCAGTAGCCTGACTTAACACAAAAGGCAAGTTTCAGAGCTGGGAGCACAGCTCCATCCCAGCCCAGTGTTCCATCCAGAGCTGCACTGCCTCCTCCAGCCAGCTTGCTGCAACCATACTGAAGCAGCATACAAAAAAAAGAGCAATCCTGCAGTAATCCTTCTTCTGCAGCTTTTTTTGGTTACTATATGCTCCATTTGCTGTTGGAAAAAGATTCCTGACACAGGCTCCAGGTCCATTTAACAATCCAACTCATAATTGTATTTCATTTCTCAGACTATTAGCCTGTAATGGAGCAGCAGCAGCCTGGGCTCCTGCTGGAAGGGAAGAGAGAGTTTGTGCCAAAGGGTGAGTGCATCACCTTGGCCAGCTGGTACCTTTGAATCCCACAACACATCCCCTAGGAAGCAGGAATCCCCCTGCTCTGCTCTCAGCAGGAACTGAAGTTTCTACTTAGGTCTCAAAAAACCCAAAGGAAACAATACCTACATGCTTCCTACTACCTTCTTTCTCCCTTTTGGTTTTCCTCCTTTTGTAGTTCTCCCAGGTAACAGAAAGCTGCTTCAATGACATGAGCACACACATAGAACAAGGCAACAATCACAGCCTAAGCTGGTGAAAATCTGCATGCCTAAAGCAATGATTTAGCAGTTCAACACCCTGCTGCTGACAGACTCCTCTTCTCAGCAATCCTTAAACCCCATTTAGCTTCCTGCTGAGGAGGCACTTCCAAAATCTCAAGCTTTTATTCTCAAGACAGAAGCATCCTAGATTCCTCCCTGCCATTATGAGCAGGAGCACCTGCAGCAGACTGCAGAGCTGAGCAGGAATCAGCACAGCATCCTGACACCAAAGGGATGGATGTCTGCTCAAAGCACAGACAGGAGCAGGAGAGCACTGAAGGCATGAGCTCCCCAATCCCATTTAGACCAGTGAAGGGCCTCACTTCTGAGGTACCAAAGTTTATCCTGATGCAGGTTTAAAACTGAAATTCCTTCCTGCTAGGAAGGAATCATCCAGGTGCCATCTCTTGCACAATGTGTGTTCGGATCTTACACAAAGAAGGAGGGCAAAGAGGGGAGGGCTGAGAAAGTGGAAAACAATTCTCAGAGCTACACAGTTGTGTTTATCAAGGACACTGATTCCCATTTGCAGCAATCACTGTACCTAAACATTCATTGTGCACACTAGAGCAGACTGATTACTGCTCTGAACACCCTAAAAACAGTGCCAGGGCAAGCATCACCTATGCCTGGGGCATTTTCCATGTAGCAGAAGTGACCTTTGTCACAACCAGGGATGTCTGAGCTGTGTATAGATACCAAAGAACATACTCCATCTGGGAAAGGACAACCCCATGGATCAGTACAGGCTAGGAACTGATCTCTTGGAGAACAGCCCTGGGGAAAAAGCTCTAGGAGTGCTGGTGGCTAGGAGGATGCCCATGAGGCAGCAATGTGCCCTTGTGGCCAAGA
>VWZO01015919.1:20036-50447 GCA_013396975.1 Bucco capensis | reverse complement strand
TGGCAGGGGGGTTGGATCTTTCTAGGTCCCTTCCAACCCCTAACATTCTGTGATTCTGTAGTCTCTGGACACTCCAGCCACGCAGATGATCTCCTGCAGGCTTTACAGATGTGTTCCTCCTGCAGAAGCTGAGCCTGGCCTGAGTGCTGGGCAGCAGGGAAGGAGATTGGACTCGGAGTTAGAAGGAAGCCTGGAGTTCAGCCAGGTCCTGCTCACCCCATCAAAGGATCCTTCCTCTCTTCCACAAGACCTGACTGATTCCTGCAGATGCAAACCCAGCTGCTTCTCAGCAGTTGAGGAAGAAGCAAACCAGGGCTCTCCTGCTCCCACTTTCCCACTTCATCTCCAGGAAGAGCAGTGTGGGCAGCACACCTTTGTTCTCTGCCCAGCTGCAACCCAATCCATCTTTGCAGGGACACACAGCCAGTTAAAGCACTGGCTCAAGGAGGGGACATGGTGACAGCACAACCCCAAGTGATGTAACACAGCATTTTGGTACTCTAAAGCCTGCCATGTAAGCAGCTATGTAAAGAAAGCTACTCCAGCACTCACCCAGTCCTTATCTGGATAGGAGATTCTTTTTTCCTTCCCCAAGAGTATTAAAGCAAAGAGAGCACAAAGGGAGAGGTGGGAGGACTGCAGCAGCATAAGGGAGATGAGAAAGCAGGGGCTCCTGCCTTTGATGTTTGGATGATCACATCATTGCAATTACTCTGTGGAGGGCTCTGCTGTGTCACTGATAAATAAATCATCCAAGGAAATTAACTGTGCAGGGAGCTTGCACCACAAGTCACAGCAGGTAAAAATTATAACAGAGAAGTCAAAGCATTTGAAACAGAGGAAAAACTCCAAAATACTAGGAAAACAAAGGACTGTATTTCAAATTATTTCTCTAATGAATGTAAAATACAGGTAGGTGACTGAACAGAATGGATGATTCAACCTTTGGATTTGTCTACTGTTCTTTGGAAAATTAAGGCACCAGTTAATCCTGTGTACTCTACTGGAGATACAGAGAGAAGAAAGTACTCAAGAATGTCTTCTTTCTACAAAGAAAAGCACTGTCTGGCACTTGGTTTCCTGGAGATACCTGTCCTCAAACAGCATTCAAAACTACACAGTACACTGAATATTTTCCTTCATCACAAAAAAACCCAACATGTTGGCTCTTCTCCCATCACAATAAATGAAGTGATCTGTAATATATTATAATTACACAGAATTTCATACCCCACTGTGTTTCACAGGAGTGATCCAGAGTAAAATGCCATCCCAAGGACTTAATGATGATCAGTTGATTCCAGTTCCCTACTAAGGCTGATGCTCATTTCACAGAGGAGTAAATAGATCCATACAAAGGTTAAGACATAGAATCATAGAACAGTTAGAGCTGGAAGAGACCTTGAAGATCATCAAGTCCAGCCTTTGTCCCAGCCCTAGCAACTTGCTAAATGATGCTCCCAATGCAACATCTCCCTGTCTCTTAAACACCTCCAGGGATGGGGACTCAAGCACCTCCCTGGGCAGCCTGTTCCAATGGCTCACAACCCTTGCAGCAAAGAAATTCCTCCTAATGTCTAGTCTGAACCTCCCCTGGGGCAATTTCCATCCATTTCCCCTTCTCCTATCACTCTCCACCAGGGAGAACAGAGCAGTCCCTGCCTCTCTACAACCTCCCTTCAGGTGGTTAGATAGAGCCAGGAGGTCTCCCCTCAACCTTCTCTTCTCCAGGCTAAACAGGCCCAGATCCCTCAGTCTTTCCTCATAAGGCCACATAACCCCACTTCTGCCCAAGATCCATGTGGTTAGGAGCAGCCAGGGCTTGCACTTACTCAACTCATTCATGGCACTCAGTAGAAAACACCTCAAAGCTCATTGAGCAAACCAAGCACAGGGGCACTGCAGGCAGAGGCAGCACACAGGAATGGATAGGATGGAGCAGGAGGGTAAGGCACCACTGACCCATGGGCATTTCACCATTCTTTCCCCTCTCCTGGTGGCCTTCTGCTCTCAGTCAGACTCTCTACTAGGCTCAGCCAAGTTTCATTTCCTCTTAGCTGCTTGCCCAAAGCACCACCTCATCCTTCCCTTCCATGTGCTCCCAAGCCCAGAGGAAATGCTTTCTAAATGCCTGCTTTGCAATTCAGAACATCCTTAAACTCCTCCATCAGCTCAGTATTTGGTTATAATCCCCTTTGGATCTCAAGTGTTTAGACAGTATTACTTGCAAGAATTAACTCAAAGATGATTAATTTGGTTCTGTGATTTTTGGCTTCATTTTGATTTCAAGGCAACAGCAGAGCCTTGATTTCAGTATCTTATGGAGTTTGCCTTGCATCAAAGCACTCATGAATCTGACAAACAGATTTGCAGCCCTGAAGAGGACTCAGTTTGGTGGGTTTTTTTAAGAAATAAAATCTATTTCCACTGTTATCCACCTCCTCTTTCATTTAAACCCACCATTTGATGTTCTTGTGCTCTCAAGCAGTTTGTTAACTCTCTGCAAGCTTTAATCAAAGATCACAGAAGTATTTACTGGCTGAGGCTGTTCACAACATGCAATAGAAATGACTCCTTCTTGTCTGAATTTTGCCAATGGGACTTCTAATCCTTCAAGCTTTGGTTTTCAGTCTTCAGCAGTATCAGTGGAAGCAAAAGTGCTCCAATATTGAAAGCAGCCTTCGGGTGCATGGAAGTTGAAGCACCTCTCACTGCATCTCCCACAGCCCCAACCTTCATGACTCCTCTGCTCCCCTTCCACATCAAACCAGGCACTTAAATGAAATTTAAGTGACATCAACTACCTCCACCAGCTCACACCACATCCTCCCTGCAAGAACTGAGTTTCTAATTGCTGCACCTTCAAAAACACCTCTGATTTCTCAGGCTGATGGAGCCCCAGAGCACTGAGTCTTCCCACCCACATGAGCCTGCACAAGAGTGCTCCTAAAAAGTAAGTTATCCTCAGAACAGAGTCCAGACAAACCTTCCCTGGCAGAAGGCTGATTGCTTTTCAAGTCAACACCAGTTACATTTCCAGAGCAATAAAGACACCTAATTTCATCTTAGAGATCACAGATTACTTTACAAACATCAGTGGATCCTCACAGGGCCAACTTCAACCCTTCAAGAGTCTAAAAGGAAAAAAATATACTTGACATCAGCAAAGTGAGGGCATTTAAGGTTATTCCTATCCCACTAGTAACAATGTAGGAAGCTATAGGTAGAAAGTTGCTCATAGATTTCTCCAGTCCTTAGCCTAAGATGCGACACAAACCAATTCCTTTCTAGTTTTATGTGGTGAGCAGGTTGCACTACATCTGTGTAACAGCAACAGCACTGCAGCACACATCTAGTCTGGGGCAAGGGCCAGCCAGGGGCTGGAAGACTAGCACAGACACAAAACATATTAAAAGCCCCAAGAGTCTGGGAATGGCCTTGATCTGCCCTCCCCAAAGGGACCACTTGTGCTTCACAAAAACCAGATTCATTATTTATAGCAGAAAATGCAGTGGCTCACTGCAGCTGAGGAAGCCACTTCCAGTTTAATAGATGTCTTGATATGGTGCATTATGGAAATGACATCTACATGCACACACTCTTCTGTGGCCACAGTCAAATGTTTTCCCTTGTTTTACTAAGGAATAAGGGTTTCTCCACTAATAATACTCCACAGACCTGGTGCTCTTTTAAGGCACAAGATAACTGCAGCCAGGCCCTATGCCTGCTGACAGAAACATGTTAAACATTTGACCCTGCAAGAAATATAGCAGATAAATCTAAAAGAGCTTTGATTCTATTCCTCTGCCAGAGGAAGGGAAGCAAGAAAACTCCTCCTCTCCCTGTATTGCTTCCCTACATTACTGTCAGCAATTGTACTGTGAAAAAAAGTCTTTTCTTTTGAAAGAAAAATGCCAAATATCTATTTTGTGAAGTTGTTATCCATCACAGAGCATTAGAGATTACTCCAGAGACTCTGCTTTGGCTTTACTGTGGTTTAACATGGAGAATTGTCCCCTACCCCTCCACTTTATTTTCCATTCCTGGGTGGCATTAAGCCTTGAGGTTCATTAACTCCAAGGGAGGCTTCTATCTAAAAACACCTTGACTACAGAAAATTGTGACCTGACTTTTAAAAACACTTTTTTTGGGGGAAAAAAGTGTCAGATGATTTGCTGACTTCTGAGAGATGCAGATGCAATGAGTAGAAAGCACAAGCCCTGCTGTTTCTTTAGATTTGACCTAGAAAAAGGCATCCTCAAAAGTTTTAGGAATACAGAACATCAAACTGGAGAAGGGAAACATTTTAAAGCAAAATGCTATAAATCCACAGCTACTAGCAGAAGAGCAGAGGAAAAAGGGCAGGCATGATGTGATAGAGATGGGAAATTCCTCTTCATTTTGGCTTACATGAGTAACATTAAAATACACATAATTACACACAATGTCTTCCCCTGGGAAACCCAAATTTATGCCTGGTCTGTACAAGAGGACAGCCCAGCTGTGACAGAAACCAGGCCTGTAATTAGGTCTCTGTTGTGCCATCAACCAACACAACAGTTATGAACACACATCCCCAGAGATCTGAATCCCACATATCCACAATGGAAAGCTCATACATCTCCTGTTTGCAACCTTCCCTTCCTAGACATTTCATTTTGGATTTGATTATTAGATGCCCACAAGCACCTATTAAGCATATGGAAGAAAGCATAGCAGAGCAAATGCCAGCTCTGCTGTTAGACTGATCCAATAAATGAGGAACAAAGTCTGTGGCATCACATGCTTACCATGTCCCTGTCAAGGCATGCACAGATCCAGCAGCAAGGGATGTGCTCATCCCTGCAAAAACGATGGCACCAAGATTCTTGCTCCCCTTGATGGCACACTAAACATCACATCCTTGCTTCAGTTGGACTTGTGACAATTCACTATTGCTCTCACTACAGGGGCAAAGCGTGGACCTGTTCTCTTCATTCAGTATCTATTGTAATGCCTTTTAAACAAAGGATGTTTTGGGGCCAGCCCAGGCTCCTTCAAATTGCTTTCATGGATACAAGGTCACTATCCAAACAGGAATAATAAAAGCCTACCCCTTTGCAAATCAGAGGAAGAAAGTACAACTGCCACAAGGATCTGGGGGTGAGGAACAGCAAGTGAATGCCATGAACCACCCAAAGCAGGGGAGCTGCCAGCTGTGCCCAAGAGCTTGTGTGGCAGACAGCTGTCAAACTGCTCATCCCCAAAACCAGAACAAAGGGCCTGTCCTCAGAAGTTACCTTCCCAGTGCAGACAGTCGGAGACATCCAGAAGATAGAGTGTATGACTAAGTGAAATACATTTTCTACAGTTGCAGCATGCTGCTTGTTTCCTACTGTGTGACCTGCTTAAATGCCTGGGCAAAGGATCCCAATTAGCAACAAATCAGAGAAGCAATAAGCTTTCTGTCACAACAAACATAGCTAGCCACTTAAAGTAGCTCCAAATCTGCTGCTTATATTCCTTTCCTTATTCTAAAGGAAAGAAAGGGGCTGTCAAGTGCTTTTTGAACATCTACAACCCTAGAGCCCATTCTCCCTTCTATCTCCAAACCTTCTTTCCACCATCATGTGCATGGACACTGCTTCTGTGACAAGGAGATCTCTGGAAAGGCCTGACCTGCTCTTCATACCCACTAATATGGGGACAACACATGCCACAAACCCTCATTAAACAAAACCTTTTTGGGAAAATCAGTGACCTCATTTCTCTTCTCAGCCAGCAGCCCAAGAAATGCAAGTAGAATAATGCTCTTGCTCCTGCCCTTGGCAGAAAACCCCCTGGGAATATACTGTATCTACCTGCACTGGGTTCCTATTACATGGCTATAAATGTTCACATTACCTAATGCACAGCTAGACACAAAAACATCAACTAATTCTGTGCATGCTTTTGCTCTTCCCTTTACAGACTGACAGTGCAGTGGCAATTCAAACACTGATTTGGTAGGCCTTTTTTGCAAGTGTCTACACTGATTTTAAGGCAGGCAAGCTTGGCCTGAACCCAGCCCTCCAAAAAGTGAGATTTTCTTTGTCTCTACAACACGGGAAACAAAACAACTACAAGACAACCCAGAGACCACAGGATGGGGAGGATGCAAGGGGTAAGATGCAAGGGAAAGATCAACCTGAAAATACCTTGTGACAGTTTACAAAACAGAGAATCTAAAGTAAAACAAGGAAGGAAAAGATGACCAATGGGTAGATATCCAGTGAGTGGCTCAGTGCAGGAGAGCAGAGCTGCCAAGGAAGCTGTATTCCCAAAGCTGCCCTCCCCATGCCCAGCAGCAGCTGCAGGAGCTGCACACACTCACCAGGATAATGTGCTCGTAACTCAGACACATCAGCAAATGGCATTTTCCTGCTCCCTGCAACTTGTATAATTTAGCAAAGACACAGACACTGGTCTATCATATTTCCCTCTCCTCCCTCAAAGCAGCAGCATCACTTTTTCAAGGGCTCTTTTGGAGCTATTTTAACACAGAACTATCGATTCAGCAACCTTTCCATGGAAGTAGCAGCCCAGGTTTGTTGGTTCAGAGCAAGCCTGAAAGCCAGATAGCTCCAAACAGTTTCAGATTTCACTAAGCAGCTCGGATGAGAGCACTTTGGCACACATCCCTGTCTAACAGCATCAGTGTGCCTGGAAGGCCTCAAGANTCACCTCCCTGCTCCTGCTGCCAACACTGTTCCTGCTCCAGGCCAGGATGCCATTGGCCTTCTTGTCCCCCTGGGCACACTGCTGGCTCCTGTTCAGCTGTCACTCAGCACCTCTAGGGTTCCATGGTTCCATTCTTCTCAGGCCTAGGATTGCCTCCAACTACAGAGCAGCACTGGACAAGTACCTGCCTGTGGATTCAACACCAACATAGGGATTCCTTCTCCTCTCCTCTGTCTCCTCTGCTATTTGCATTCATTTCATGCAGCAGCAACTCACATGAACCTCCTGCTTTACTGCACTTGGGTCCAGGCAGCTGTACTCATCTCAGTGGCTGTTCTCTCCCCATGGCCAGGTAACAGACTGCCAATGCTCCTAGGAATGCCCACTTCCCTAAGCAAAAGCAAGCCATGGCTTGCCTGCCAGTTGCTACAGCAGCTACCTCCAAGGCCACCTGAATGAGAGGCCATGTGCCATGCTCCTGGCAGCACTCCTCCTGGGCTTGTCATCTTTCCATTTAATTCTAAGCCAGTAGGGAAGTGATGCAGAAAGGGTAAGCTCAAACAGTATTCTGCCTAACCTAAAGGCTGTGGAGGAGCCCAGGTTTATGTGCAGAGACTGACAAAGCAAGGGGCAGGAGGAGTTGACACTGCAGGGCTGTGCATGCATTTTAAGAACATACTACCAGCTTTATATCAATTTTTCTTCTTTAACTGAATCTTTATGGGACACATCTAGGGAGATCTCTCCTTTCTGCCTAGCTGCTGTTTTAAGCCAGACCCTCTCTGCTCAAAACACATTTAATGCCAAATAACTCACACAGCAAAAACCAAGAGGTGCCCAAGGCTATTTCTAGCAGTGGTGTCTCAGGTAATTTTAGAGCCAGGGATGATCTTCTGGACTGATATCTCAAACAAGCACCTCTGTGAGCTCCTCTTACCTCCTCTCTCCACATGCATCATTTTCATCCTACTTGTGTACACAGTTAGAAACCACACTGGGAAGATAAGAACACCCTGGGCAGGAATATTGTTTTGTTTGTTTTTTCAGTAGTTCTGTGAGCCAGCTAGGCCTTTGTTTGCTAAGCAATGCCAGGGTATTTACATGATGCTGATTAAAACCATTCAATCAAGACATCATGCCTTTAGAAATACTGGGTATGTTTTATTCATGCTACATATTTATTTCCCCCCCCTCTCCCTGAATTCAGCAATTCAGATTGTGTTCCTTCAGCAAGACAAACACACAACAGGATGAAATTCTTGCACCTCCAAAGTATAAAGACATGTCAATATTTGGGCTTTTCCAGAGCAAGGTCTGGAGTTTTAACAGGACTCAAAGCCACTTGGATACTTCTGAACATTAGCTAGTTTCTAGCTAGGAGCTGAGAGCAAACTTCTCAGGGGGGGAAAAAACCAATCCCAACACATACAAGAGCCCTGAAAGCTCTTTCAGGAGCTGGTGCTGGCTGCTTTTGGAGATGGGATGTTCAACTACCTGATTCACTCAGATAATTTCTACAGGCTGCACTAAGACTAAGTTTTGTACCAAGTTTCACAGCAGCCCAGCTGAAAGGGCATTTAAGAGGAGAAGCACACCAATTCCATGGTGCACCAACACAGCAGCACAGAGCTCATCAACACATAAGCATTACAAACTTAAGCCTCCCAGGCAATTGTATTGAGTTAAAGGGAATTGTTGCACTCATTCAAATAACACCCTGTTTTTTCTTTATCTGGAAGGAGTACAACCTTGCTTTGGGACAGTGATTTCTTGGGATACCAACTGTCCCTTACTAGTTCTGTCCCATAAGTAAAGCCACCCAGGCCCATTTATAGGATATGGACCCAAGCATTGAGCTATCTCCTGCAGACAGGAGGCAGAAAAAGCAAACTAGGAGCAGTGCAAAGAGCTTTTGGAAGTGTTTTGACAACAACAGTTGAGAGCAACCACACTCTTGTGTTACCTCTAACAAATTTGAGTCTGCTCCCTTCCTTCAGCCCACAGCAAGCATTAGGGCTTTTTTCCTTAAATCCAGCATTCACTCTAGGCTAGGAGCTAATTCATGGCAATTCATTAGGATATTCTAGCTCAGGCAACAACAATAAATTCTTCACAAAAACACTACCCCTCCCTTGCAAAAAAGTTAATTAAGGATTCTTTTACCTGCTGTCAGGAGATCACAGGGCAGATGCTGTCAGACAGGTTTGTCTTCTTTTATTACCAATTTCAGCAGCAATTCATCTCTCCTAATCCCGTTCTGAATATCAGGTACTCACAGGCACATTAAAATCAAGTGGTTTATTGTAACCACCCAGGCAGCAGCCTTGGTTGGGATGGAACTTGTAGAAATGACAAGACAATTGAGTGTGTGGAGATGACTTATTCTCCCTAAAAGCTGGAGGACATGCTGTTCTTTTGAAGCCCCCTCAGCCCTCTGAATATTTGCTTAAGGTTTGCTTTATATGCACAGTTTCCCCTAGTGGAATGGTGAGCATGCAGAGCACATTCCTCTTCTGAGTGTTTTCTTCAAAATTGGGGTAAATACAAGCACATTCCTACCTGGCTCACACAAACAATTTGTATTCTAATGGCAAGAGCAGAGTTGGAAAGAACATCTGACTATTGCCTTGTTGTCTGGTTTGCACTAAAGCCAAGGACACAACTGATTTTGTTTTCTTCTAATCAATATTGTTAAACTCTGGATAAACACCCTCTGAATCCTTCCTCCCCCCAGAGTAAGGGTGCTATGCCTTACCCAAAACCTGCATTAAGCACAAGAGCATCAGAAAGTAGCACAAAAAACAACAATTCAAGCAAAAAAAAACCACAGTAAACCAGAAAACAGGAACAGTTACACAAGGACAAGTGTTCCAAGACAGTTCCAAGCACAAATGTTTCTTAGAGCCCAGGCTAGTTACTAGGAATAAGATGCTAACATTGAGGAACTGCATAGAGCCACAGAAAAGTCCACTGCCTTGGATCCCATCAGTATGTCTGGTCCAGGCTTAATCTGCTTTAAAGCCACAAGTCTGCCTTAAACATTCCACTAGTCTTTCAAACCAACTTTCTGAGGCCTGACAAGGATTTTTATCTGAAGAATTCCCTAACAGAGCAAGTCCAAATCAGGCTTGTACCTGCTTTCTCAGCTTTCTGTGCAATCACACTTCCTCAAACTATATTAAGAAGTTTTCCTGCCTTCAAGTTTGCACACTCATCCAACATCTGTCCTCCTGTTTCTTTGCACTGCCCTGCACAAAACTCCCTCTTGCTTTGATGTTTCTTTGCAGACCTGGCCTGTGCTGTAAAGAGCCACTTGACTCACAATTGCAGCTCTCAAAACCATTTACTCTAGGAGTCACCACACCAGTTACAGGAACCAGCTCACAGAAGAGACCACTAAACTATGGAAAGATCAGCTTGAAATACTTCTAACTCCTCAGAAGGAGAAAACACAGATTTTTCTTTTGTTTTAGCTTCCCATGATTTTTCTCTCTATACATAAGCATCTTTCACCTTCTTTATTAATCCACACAGAATCTCTGTATTTCAAGTCACAAGCCCCAGGTCCTCTCAGGCTTCACAAATGAAAGGACCAGTCACAGACATGCACAATTTCTCAGGGTAAATAAGCCACTTAAGATGAGATAACTCCAAATGAACCTCTTTTTGGGGGGGGAAGTAGGTAACACAACATGACAACCAGCACCAGGCCTGATCCTGGGACCTCCAGAGCTCAGAGCAGCTATGTTACAAGTTGTGTGGGCCTAAGCAAGGCCTGCACAAGAGTCAGTGATATCAGGGACTGAATGTCATGTGCAGAATTAAAAGTCCCTCCAGCTTGAAGTAATGGGCACTACTGCCAAAAAACTCTTACACTTGACTTAGGAAGAAGAAAGCAAGCTGCACACAGGTGTTCTTATTCACCTACTACAGGCTTCCTATAGTCAGACCCCCACCTCCTCCTCCCAAACCTTTTATTCTTTTCCAGCAGCATGAGATAGCAGCTGCTTTGGGCAGAGCAGTATCGAAAGCATTATCAGACATCTTTTCCTGTACAACAGGAGTTTCTACTTCCACCTGCCCCAGGAGGCAGAGCAGCCCTGAGCCCACTTCCCAGATCTGGGAGAATCCCCAGGGATTGATGGCTGTAGGGTACAGGACTGAGAAATGCCGAGGGGAACAGCTGGAGATAGCATCAGGCAGAGATCTTTTTGTCTCCATCCAGCATTCAGGCACAGTCCTGCAGCACATCCCTGACACCTCCAGAGACTCAGCACCTGTACCATCACACTGTATCCACAATGGTAATTTTACTCAAGTTTTGCAGAGGAAGACAACAGGCATGAATAATAAATTGCCAGCAAAATCCATCTGAACCACAGTAAGAGCTTAGTCTAAAGAAACATCACCCATAGCCCTTCAGTACAAAATACAGTACACACATATGGTATATTTATAACTGTGTACCATACTGTCCCTCTATGAAGCTCCTAGGAAACAACTATCCCATTTCCCCTCTAGTCTCTCCAGTTTGTTGTGTAAAACAATCTGCTAGACTACTTGTTTTATTAAGGTGAGCTGGCCACTGCAGGGACATGTCAGCAGCACAGCCAATAGTGCCACCAAGTACCTTGTTCTAAATGGAAGTGATTGAGTTTTATACCTGTGGCTCCATCTCCTCCCAATTCAAGTAAGCAAGTAAAACTCCTCCTGTGAGAAAGGAACCAGGACCTTAATTTTTGGAAATAGCTTCACTTGCCATTTCCTTGTTACACCTGAGGCTACAAAACCACACAGAGGGTTTGTAGAGGGAAGTTCATACCTAAAACTCCAGGTGTCTGAGGGCCTGGCCCTACTGCATTGCAGTTGAAAGGGTGTGGAGGACTACAGAACCAGGTCAGACCCATAGTCTCCAACCCTCCTGCTCCTCCCCCAGCAACCTACTAGCTCCCTGCTGAGCATTAAAGGCACTTAACCACTCCACCACTGAGTAAAGCATGCCTACTGTTGTTAAAAATTAGCTGTTACACAGAGGCCAGCACACCTTAGCATTAGTCAGGGACTCCCAGGAGTTTGTACTAAGGGGTAAAAGGCTGGTTTGCAGCACACTGGAAATAGGAAAAACATATTAAATGCTATTTCTGGCACCTCAAAGCAGATGTTTAGGCCTGCAACTACAGCTCCTTCATAAGGCACATCCCAAACATCCATCGTGTAGGAGTTGCACTGTTAANAGGAGAGGGGAGAAGAACCTCTCTGGCTCTGCTGGCCACTCTCCTCTTAATGCATCCTAGGAGACTGCAGCCTCCTGCCCTGGGCAGAAGCATCTCTCCCTGCAGTGTTCACAGCTCAGGTCTCAGCTGAGCCAGCAGACCACATCTCTAGGCCTATCTTCATGCTTTTGCACAAGAAAGGGGAAGGAATGACAACAGCTTTCCTAAGTGAAATAAAGACACCAAAGCAGTAAACACATTCCTCCCCCAGCCTAAATCAAGGCTGCACACACTCAGCACAGCAATGGTCTGGGAGTATGAACCTCAGATTAAGTTTCCACTTTACCCAGACTCACTTTAAGGATAAACTGCCAGGAAGCTCATTCCCTGCAGCACATCCATACTAGCTGCTCCGCACTGCTTTCCTTTAGTACCACTGCTCGCCTTTGTTTCTCCTCTGGCTGCTCTTTCCAGCTCAGTCCCACACATGGCTAGCTATTCAAACTTCTTTTTTTTGATTTTTTTTTTCCTTTTCTCCCACATTTTATTTTAGGACAGGACTGCAGAACACCACTAGTATGTAAAAACAAACCCAAACCCAAGTATAACTCTTCAGAGGAAGTGCCAGACATGCAGTCTGCCACACAGCACAACCTGCCACCCTGTACTTCAACAGCAGAACTGGAGACAACAACTGTTAAAGCAAACTGGGAGGCTTATTCCTGGTGCCACTAAAATCCCACGCAGCTATGTTTGAGTCAAAAGCAAAGATGGCACACTCAGATGTATTTGGATAAACATACTGTATCTCTCAGCTGCTGTACCAGCTCTATGCAAGGAACCTAGAGGAGTTTGAAGCAGGGAAAGGGATTGCTCTCCCAGGGAGAAGAAAGGTGTAGCTTGTCCCAACAGGTATATGACATTGTGACAGAGTGTAGCTTCTGAAAGATGAGATGTTAATGCATTACCAACAACCATTTCTGTCATTAAGCAAAGCTAGTCATACTGGGTTCAAAAAAAATAAAGATTCAGGCTGAAATGAGGGGGTTAAAAGTACTAGCACCAGCTCCAAAATGCTCAAAGTAGAAGGAACAAAGTTAGCAGCCAAGTTACTTTAAGGTAGCAAGATACCTTCAGTGGACTCCAAAGCAGGGTTAAAAATGGACTTTCCTTTAACCTGGCTGAACAGATTTTCCTATCAATTTCTTCAAATATAGAACTTGTTTAACCACAAATGGAGCTCATACACCAACCATCACAGCAGGACCTTTTCTGGTTTTCCTTCCAGCTTTTATTTTTCTCTCCAGTTTGGTTTCACACACAGATTTACATTATACCCAGCCATGCTGGAAACCCTTCCTCTCCCTTCTAAACCCACCATGCTCCCACATAGCTTCAATCCACATCCTCCTTCTTGTCCTAGGGGTGGACAGTCAAAATCTCCATCCCAAAGAAGTCACATAGGACATCACAACTAATCTTCCTGCAAGTCCCTAGGACTGAGGCAGTGATCACTAATAATTTTAAAGATAAGCAAGGTTTGCAAGGGAGAAGTAGGATCATTTCTCACACCAGTAACCCCCAGTATGCACATGTACAGCCCCCACTTCCTTCCCCACACCTGCTGCCAGGCCAATTTGAGAAAGCCTCTGGTTTTCCTCTCCTTCACCCAATGATAATCCATTCATCTAAGTGACCAAGTTACGAAGCCTAGACACTAGTGTGTTTATCAGATTCATGCTACTGCCTAAAAAACCAGCTGTACAAGTTGGCTAGTGTCCCCTGGGTGTTCTAAGCTAATGAGGACACACTTATTAGATTTCAACTTCAATTCACCTTCTGTTTCATGGAAACCTGTCATTAGATGACATCTCTCCTGTTTCCAGCAGATACTCACATCCAACCCTTATGGTTATTTGCTTTTAAGTGTAAAGAAGTTCTAAAACATGGAAAGGGAGTTATACTGTTGCCAAGAGAGGCAGACCCACATGGTCAGCATTAGGAAATACTGACAGATAAGCACATAACCACTTGCTCCTTGCCAGATAATGCATCAGCCTCAAGGCTGCCAAACACCTCCTGGGGATTCCTATTTCTGCCTCCCATTTAAACAAAATCAGGTGAGGCTGGAGAAGTGATTAGGAAAGGTTACTTCTCCAAACTTTCTCCTCTTCACAAGAGCACAGACTATTAAATCAGATAGAGATGCAAGTGATTACAACAACAGCAAAGTTAAAATTCAGTTACCCAGATAAATTCCTTTAGGAAGGCAGAAGGATGAACTGAGTCCAGGCATTCACAAGCTAATACATTAGTTATAGAATAAATATACATCTCTCCATCCCACTAACAAGGATGCTTTCAATATATGCCAGTTGTATTTTAGTTGCTGAAGCACTAGGTTCTCTCAACTCTCTCCTAAGCTTTTCTGTCACTGGAGGAGGAATAACAAGTGATTTGAAACACTATTGTATTGTAAAATTGAGTACTATGGTACAGGTTAGAAAGACTGCTACTTCAGCACATCCTTTTGTATTTCCCACCTTTCTGCTCCATATGCAGCTATCATATCATGAATTTACTAAGAGACTATTTAAATTTTGGTCCTTTATTTAGCCAGGCACTACTCTCAGACAGCATTTCTGCAAGCAGACATTTCCTTCATATTATGGACAGAACTCAGGGACAGAATTAAATATGCTTAAATTGCTGGATCTGCAATCCAGAGAGGTTCAGAGTTTGTTTTTTAAACTAGAGTAAGAAGAAAATCTTGGAGGAAAGTAAGGAGGAGAAAATCCACAAATCATTAGACAACTGAAGCTATCTCTGTGCACTAGAGACTGTTTGGAGATGCTTCCCAAGCTCCAGACACATTTTCCATCATTTTTGCGTTCAGGGACAAACAGCATGACAGACCATGTCAAGGGTTAATCTTACACACACTTTTTTTATAAGTCTTTTGAGATTTAAAGACATTTTACCTTTTATAAGCACTGCTTTCTTTACCAGCTTGACTCAAGTCCCAGCTCTCTTGTACAATAAGCTACTGAACTTGTGTACATCTGCTTTCCATAACATCTAAGCAGGACTTGGTAAGACTGATGCAGTAACTTGTTCATCTAACCTATGCATTTAGCACTGCAATGCCTCTAGAGATATTATGTCACATAAAATACATCAATATGTTATGATCTCAGCCTGAGGCTACATCAGGGATGGCAGAGACCTTTTGTGTAGTGCCTAGCTCAGCCCAACCACTCTGCCTGGCTGCTCTCCCCTGCTTCCCTAGCCCCCTGCTTTCCCCCCATTATCAATGTGCTTCCCTCCTCTACAGCAATCCTACTTCTTTCTACTACTTCCATGAGCCTTAAAGCAAGGGAAGAGAGCCCCTCAAGCATTTGCCATATGAAACTACTCCCTAAGGTCTGACTCCAAAGAGCAGCCTCTGCTCTCTTCTCAGGCCCAGGGCAGGCTGACTCAAGAGAAAACACTCTCCAAAATAGCCACTGGTTATTTTTTTATTACTTTCAGGCTTGTTTCTCAACTAGCAGAAGTGGTCTCCACCCTAAGGTATTTCTAATGTCTCTCCAAGTCCTTCTAGGACTTGTTGGGAATGCAGGAAAAGGATGAACAACTTCAGCTGGTGCTGTTTAAGCTACTATTGAAACATAACTGCAAAGTACCAGGAGTCTGCTTCCTAATCTTATGCTGCACTGCAAGGGGGAAATGAGCTCTATCATTTATTGATAAAGCTGGAACACCTGGAAATTGGTATTTCAGTAAAACTCTGCAATTTCACATTTCTAAAAGTGCAATATTCCAAGGAGATAAAGCTCCAGGTGAAATTCTGGCCTTTAGATTCCTATTAACCTCAAGAGGGCCAAAATTTCATTATCAATTCTGTATCTTCTGTAAGGTTTTTCAGGATTGAAAGCCTTGAAAGTAATCTCTCACCAAGAAAGCTTTTGAGGAGATAATTCTCTGAAATCTTTTAACACCATACAACAACAATAACAAAGAACAAGCAGAAAAACATGTCTGGATTTTTGCTTTCTTTCTACTATCCAGGAAAAGGAGTTTGCTTGCTGTACAACACAAGGTAAATGGATTTGTTTCTAAAACCATCTCTCTCCTACACTGTGATCTAAAAAAAACAAAGGATTAATTGTATGAAAGACATTTATATATGGGGAGATTAACCAGCCTATGGAACTCTCTTTCAGAGAGACTAAAGATAGCTCAGACATTAGCATGAGAAAAACTGTAGGGCTAATTTTTGTTCTAGTATATATATTAAAAAGAGGTTTAGATGCCCATCTCCCACTGCAAAGGCATGACCACCCAGCAGAGCATCAGCAAGCTGACATGATTTGAACTGATCACTGCTGATAAATAACTGCACTAACTGATCACCTATGTGCTCTAAGGCCAAGAAGCAGTGGCTGAAACAATTCTTTTGGCTCAGTAACTAGACCATACAATCTCAAAACATGCCCAAAGTTTGATAAAAATTCAGCTTTCAACTAGAAGAGCTTACAAGTGATCAGTCCTGTCCTGGCAGAGGAATGAAAGGACCTGGGGGGATTGGGGTTTCATATATTTGAGTTCTGGGGCATCTTAGCAAACCCTCTTGGACAACAGCTTAATAAGTTGTTAAAATGATAGATAACAAGATCATTCCAGTAGAACTGCATTTTTTTTCCTCCCTCTTCCTTTGCACTGAAGTTCTGCCAACTGCTGGAAATCTGGAGCTCTTGTCAGCTCTGTGTACAGCCAACATACTAGGAGTTTAGTCTCTAAACAGAGGTCATCACACAAAAATATATCCTTTCCTGACTTCACCCTGTAAACAGACTACACCAAAGACAAAGGACTGAAATTACCCTTTGCATGTATTCCATGTGCTGTCTGTTTCCCCCAAAATTACTACATTCTGAAGGAACCACAGTTTGATGGTTTGTTGTGTTGCTTTAAATAGCACAAAGAAAACAGAAGTGCCTTCTCTCTATAACCTATACCATTTAACCACAGAACTGTTAACCATTGCTGAAAGCACTGATGCATTACAACTGGGGGCAAGAGGAAGGCTTAATGCTTTGAAATGGCTGCAACTAAACAATAGCAGCTTTGCCTCTGGCTTTTCACCATTACATGGGATGAAAACCGCTTATCCTGTTAAAAAGTAGGAACACATGCTCTAAGCCAGCCAAGGAATTGTTCCTACAACCAAACATTGTCATACAACACTGCTGGTGACGTAAAGGAGATAAGGATGGAGCTCATTTATCAATGATGCCCAGCGACCTACTTACTGCACTCAGCCCTTGGATTTAATCATATTCCCTGGAAATAGTTTGAAGTATTGACCAATCTTGCAGCATATGGCATGGGTTGGTTTATCTGAAGCCTGATTATAAGTGCAGAGGTGCCAAGCTCAAGCCTCCCATCAATCAGCCCTTCCTGTGATGACGTGGTGATCTTAAAAACCTTGATCTTTCTTGTCTGTCTGGTGTGGCTGTGCATGCTCTACAGCTGGCCTCTGCTGCTCAGAAAGCCTTAAATCAAAATACAGCTGCTTTATGAAAGCTGTTGTCTGCAGGCAACTCTTCACATCCACTCTGCAATCAATTTCCACGTTAAGCACAAAAAAAACATTTCACTGTGGTATGCCAGTTAGAAAAACAACATACACACAGAACAAGGGAGAAACTAGTATTAGCCCCTTAGAGAATTGCCTGTTTTATTATACAGATTTTAGTATGTAAGCTAAGAGAAAAAGTCTGAAATGTGATTTAAATACAAGGTCTCCTATCAAACGAGCTCTGGAAGATGTATAACTTATTGCCATGTAGGCTGAACACACAATGTCTTTCCTCCCCATGACACTCTTGGAGATGGGTGACAGAGCATCTCCAAATTCACACCCACAGAGTGTGGTACTTCTCTCAGCTGGCTCTGCCACCCAGCTCAGACCCACAGAAAGGCAGAGCCCAGTGCTTCTGAGCAACCCACAACCACTCCTGAGCTGAACCTGTCACCTGAAACCAGTGCAGATGGGAAGCACTGAATGACACTAGCACTGCTGAGGAGCCTGGAGCTGGAACCATCTCAGCTCAGGGATGGCTCCAACCACTATATTCCAAGTAAGAATGGATATCTACATAAAAAAGATCAAATTTGGTGGCCTGAGCATCTTTTCATTTACCTGAGTATTCATCTGACTAGAAGTGCCTGACTTATTTAAAGCCAACATCTTTAGTTATCCATCCTCCTGGATTTTGAAGCTAGGCACACACTTATAGAAAGAGTAGTATCACCTTGAGTGGGATGCTGCCTGACAACTTTAGGACCTAACAATTATTTTATACCATATCATAGCTCCTCCTCTATTGGTCTTCCTAACTTAGCCTGTACAACACCATATCTAAACAAAAGGTTCCTCTTAACCCTGGGATTGTACAGCCTTGCATGACAGCCAGGACACACTGCTGTCTCATCACCAACAGTCCACTGAGACCCAGAAAACAAAGGGGTGCAGAGTTTTTACCTTATTCTGTCCAAAAACAAAATCACACATCAGCCCACCCTAGGGAACATAACCAAGGTTTCCTTAGCCATGTTTCCCAAATATCCATGACTGTCCCCATCCCTTTCACTACTCCTTATAATTCATGTAACTGCTGTAACACAGCATCCCAGGGAGTGGGGGGGGGAAAGCAAACAAAAGACATTATAGCCAATTTGTATGGAAAATCAATTAAGTTCAGTCATCTCATTAACCTTCTAACCTGTTTATCCTCCAGATTTCATTTATACTACCACTTGCAAATGGATTTGACACATTGGCTCACCATTTCCCTGGGAAGGTGCAACAAGCACGAACAGAACCCTGGGATCCCAGAACACTCCATTTATCCAGGTCCTTCCCTCCCTTCTCCCTGCCATTCAATAGATGCTAAGCAGCACTGGAGGAAGAAAATAGGATACAGAAAAATATGCAAGAGCTCTTTGAATATTATGTAAGCCCTGCAGTGGGCCTCCTTTTTACTTTCAGCTGCTTTAATTACCAGAAACTAAAAGTAGATTTGCCTCTAACACCAAGCATGTCCATCCATGGACAGACACATCAGCTTAGTCCCACAGTGGTGACAGAGCCATGCTCACAGGGGTCTTTTCATGCCACACTTCACTTCTATGCATTCACAAGGCTGAATCAAGAAGCATGCACTGAAAATAAGTTATAGGTGGTATATGGAGTTTTGGTTTTAATGTTATACCACAAAGTTTAGGAAAGAGCAGAGATTTCTGTAACTGAGATGCATTCCCCACCTTTACCCTGGGGAACTCTAGAGCAATTTCAGCTCACTCACCAGAAATCACCCTGGCTGCACTGAATCCAACCTCACAGAAAACCACAGAAAAATAGTCACCTGCATGTTAGACCTCAGGAGTTCATTTACTCCTGTCATGTTTTCAAAATTATGGGATGCCAGGGCTTGTTAGCACACTGAAAGGTCACTGTATAATCCCTGTTTTTTGACTAAGATGGCATCTGTATTTCTAATGGTCTGAAGTGCACATTCTTAGTAAGGGTTTACCTCTGTATGGTTAAACCTGACCTTGCTGTACTCATGTAATTCCAAGGGAATCAGCAAGATTAATCTCTATAAAATAGACCAAATCTTGAAATCTGCATTTGCAGGGAATATAAATCTTTCCAAGGCAAGCACTGCCAACTTGTGCAGAACAAGCTCTTTGAAAGGAGGAAGAGGGCAGCTTCTAGAAAATCATTTTTACAAAGCTGAGAACACAAGTGAACATATGCTTAGGAAAATGTACATATGTTCCTGCCTCTGGATGAACCAGGCATTACTACAGCTCTGTAGGCTGGGGAAGACTGCAGACAGCTCTCCAGCCAGCGCCCCTGCAGCTGCTCAAAGATTTCCCAAGTTATAGCCAAGTAAAAATTGATTAAAAGATTTGACTATTTCACTGCAGCTATTGGCAATCCTGCACAAGTTACAAAAATGAGCTCAGCTGCTCTTTGCTTCCTATTAGGCAAAACTCTAAATAAAAGCAGAGCTTCAACAACACAATCTCCTAAAGGAAGGGAAAACCAACAAGTCACTCAGACAGCAGCTATACACTGCCCTCTGTTTCAGCAGAGAAATGCAAACACTTTCAAACAGATCTCAGACTGAAACCAGTACACTGCAGAAGATGAGAACTGGACCCTTTTGAAGACACTGTTGTTAACAAGCTACTAATCTGGTTTATTCCTAGATCTCATCACTCCAGCCACCATAGGCACTCCAGAACTTTTTTCCAGGAATAGTGTGTTCAACATTAACAGTCATCAGCTACATTCAACAAAGCTACAGCAAGGACCACCTAGTCCCACGTGTGAAAGAAATAGGGGGCAGTGATGTCCAAAGTAAAGCATTACACTCTTGCATCCTCTCAGTGACCAGGTTAGAAAGCTCAGTCTACAAGCACAGTGCTTCGTGTAGCTTGAACTGCCAGAAAGCAGGGCATAGGGACCCAGAAATCTCATCCTTACCATGTGGCAGCTTCTGCGTGAAGTTTATTTCAATTCAGTTCAAGCCCACACAAGGCCAATTTCAGTCAAATTGACACATGACCGTTACATTCAGGAGAAAAAGGAGGATTTTCTTAAAATAGGTTAAGTCTGGGTTTGAAAGCTCCATAAGGGAGAGGGTAAACGCTTGTAAGGGTGTCATATTGGCAAAGGACCTGCGGCTGAGGAGAGGAGGAAGCGAGAGGCGAGAGGAAACCCACCGAGAACAATACAGGGAAAGGGACTATTCTCGGCGAGAGGGAGGATGTGAGGCCAAGCCGGGAAGGCAAACAAGTGTAACAAAGGCAGAGGAAGCGCTCTGGGCTTCCTCAGCGGGACCCTGGTCCTGCAGGGATGTTATTCCTGTCCAAACGTGCTTGTTCCCAGCCATGACCCACTGCCCACGGGGGCTGCGGCCAGACCCAGCGCTGCCGCACGGCTCGTTTCCTTACGGGAAAGATGACAGCGCCGCTGGATCCCTCCTGCCTAGCAGACTAAGTTGGGGTGGGAACACTCCCCAAACCCTTCAGTGCACAGAACACCACTAGTCATTGTCTGAAGGCGAGCAAACGCTTGTCATCGCCCGAGCCGGGAGCGGAATCCCAGCGCTGACACTCAGTTACTCACTGCGCTCCATGGGGAATCCAATCCTCCCCGAGCGCTCCTAGCTCTACTCTCCTTGCCGGTGGTCCCTCGCTCCTCCAGGCACCTCACTCGCACCCGCCGGGACTCAGGAGGAGTGCAGGCAGAGCCCTGAGCAGCTTGGGGAGACCCCGACCCCTACACCACCGCTCCCCTCGCTGTCACAGTCGGGGGGGAACCCCACGTCCCCCTCATCCCGCGGGAGCCCTTCGCCGTGCCCCTTCTCTAGCCGCATCCTCTCCGCCGCCCGCTTTGAGCGGCAGCCCCTCCCCTCCCGGTGAGGAGAACAATGCAGTGCCCATCCCGGGTCCTTACCTTGGCTTGGGCTCCGCCGAGCGCTGCTGGACTGAGCGCACCGGGCTGCTGGCGGAGCCCAGCCCAGCCCGGACCGGCTCCGGTCCCGCCACCGCCTCCTTCTCTTCCTCCTCCTCCTCTCTCCCCACGGCGGCTCCTGGCTCCTCACCGCACGCCCGGCGGGGGCAGGGCTTAGCCCGCCCGCATCGGGGGGTGCGTGGTGTGAGGAGAGTGCGAGGGGCAGCTCCGCCCCTGGCTGCGGGGACCCTGCTCACCCACCACACCTCCCACACATACATACCCCTCCCCGGGGGTATGTGTGTGAGGAGGGGGACCAGACTCGCAGCCCCTTCTGGCAGCACAAGACCCGGTGGCGATGAATGCTCAAGTCATGTTTACATCTGTGCAGACGCGATCTCACCAGTCACAAAGCGCCGCAGCTGCTTCCCTGCACACCGGTAGAGTTACAGCATCCTCCTCCTCCACAACTTCAGCAGCAGCCGGAGCGGCAGAGGGACGTGTCCAGCTCTACTGTCTACAAGCCAAGTGTGGTCAGCACCAGCAGTTCCCCAGAGCCGCCGTTGTTCCTCCCTCTGCCTTTGATTTACTCCCAACTGCAATTCACAGCACGGGCAGAAGACGTGTATCATCTCCTCCGAGGTGATGTATGGACATTGCTGCAGGGCACTGGGAATTGGGCTTCAGAAAGGCCCTTTGTCATCCTTCCAGAACAATAAGACGAGTTTTAGAGTATCCATGCTGGTATGTTACAAAGGCAGGCTTCTAATTACCGTATGGAAATGGGCTGTCTGAAGTACCCTAATGAAGAGCAGCAGCCCGGCTATTGTTTGGGGCTTGTTAGATCAACTGGAGGTGCTGGTGAGCGATGTTAGAATTCAGGCTTGCCACTTGAAATGAGCAAGTCCTCTCTATTCCACAAAACAAATCACTGCAGCTAAAAAGCCACTGGTGTGGTGAAGAAATTCACTCTAATACTTTGCTATCAAGGAGTATGCTGCTATTTTTTTCTAGGCATTTCACAAATCCTTGTTCACTCATTTAACCGAATTTCAGAGCATCACAAAAATCCTCCTAAGCACATAAAATTTCCTCACAACACATAATGGCAATTAACCCCAGCAACACCAGGTTTTCCTATCTGTCACACCCATAGCTACAGTATAAAAGTATCTGGTGCTTTGCTTAAGGCAGAGTAACAAATATACCTTGACTCACCTACAGATTTTGCATACATCTCCATCTGCACTCCTGCAGGTTTCCTTGGCTATATTGCCCCCATGCCATTTTAGCAATGATCTCTTCATGCTCTCCTGGTGCTTACAGCAGCCATCATGCTAATGCTGTTCATCTAGCTCATTCTTTTGCCTCCCTTCCCTCATTTCTGCTTCCACCTGAAGGCCCCCATGCCTGGATTTTGCTGCCAGTTGACTTTTCTGGGTTTATCCTTCCTTTAGTTCCTCTGGGGTTGTGGTCTGGCAAGTGAGAAGTGTACCCAGATCTTTCCCATTGCCAGGAAGGGAGCAATATTTGTCTCTTCTACAGCAAGTTGCCACAAGTCAAGAGCAATGCAACAATGACTTCAAGTTGTCAGATACTGTACATCAACCCCCAAAACTCTTCTTTTGCATCTTGCAGATCCTTTCTGCCTGCTTTACTCACAGGATGAAGTTTCCTGCCCAGTCATGTGATAGTTTCTCTGCTTTCTAGAAGTAGATTATTTTAGCTACATGCACCCCTATCTCAGTAGCCTGATCCTAGCCTAATTTCCAGCAACATCCAGTGGGCTCTGTCCTGCAGAATATGAACAACCACTATGCAATCTCCCTCTTGTTCTGTATGACAAGAAATTCAATCTCTACCTACTACATCAACAGCTAAGTTCACCATATCCTCCTTTCTGTGTGCAATACTTCTTTAGGGGAAGTATTTTGACAGTTATTTTGATGTGATGCATGCATCCATTTGCCTCCTACAAATAACCCTAAATCAAAGTCTAGAGACAGCAGTGAGCTTCCTTTGAGCAAGAAAGGTCAGCCAATTTATAGAAGCTGAAATAAAAAGACTATCTGGTTTACAGCTGTATTATAACAAAATCAAAAGCTTGCAGAAAATAGTGCAAGATGCACCTAAACCAAGTTATGTAGAGAAAATGAGTGATAGCATCCCATGACAGCACAGAAGACATTCTGATGTGATAGATGAAGGGATGCAGAGCAAAATTCTCCAGCCAAGTGGCCTCTGCTAGCTTTGCACTTGACCCTGAGATACTAGCCTACACCAGGACCCCATTATGTTAAGTGTCTGACAAGTCCATGAGGTCTCTTATACCCTCAAGAGAAACCAGACAAGAGAAGCACAAGGTGAGGAACCTGAAGATATGGTTTTCCTGGGATCTCACAGCAAGCCACAATATTTCTCTCACTTTCAATCAAGCTAGCTCAGGCTACTACTGACATTAAGGTGCCTCAGATTTAGTGAGAAATCCCACTTCTAGCTCATCATGGGAAGCAGAACTCAAAATAGGACTTAAAGTCCTTTTGCCTTCCTTGGCCTGCAGCTATTTACAGAATCCAGTACTCCAGAGATTAAATGCATTGCAGCACAATTAGTCAACACATCTATTTCCTGCAGGTTTGGCAGTCTGAAACAAAACCCCTGCAATTCCCAGCCCTGAAACATTATTTCTTTTTATATCAACTTCTTAAGTAAATATCTGAGGTCTATGGACATGGGAATGAGATCAGGCTAAAGATCTCTTTTCCCTATTTAAAAGGTAGACCTCAGCTCTGACCATAGCTCTTTGCAAAAATCCCTTCATAAGGGAGGAATATGGATGTTTTAAAAAGATATTTGCCTCTCTCTGCTGACATCTACCACTGACATTAATCTCTACAAACTACCAGAGTGGGGATCATTTATTATTTAGGATGAGCAGTGCAATGCCAGGCTAAATGAACTGCTAGCCTAACCCACTGCAGCATTCTTCTGGGAGACCCCCCCAAAAAAAGACAGGCTGCTCGTGTAGTTTGGCACTGACATACACAGATCCTCAAATAAGCATCACTTGAGTGCTGGTGAGGTACAGACCTGCTGTATCTCATGCCCTCTGCACAGCCTGTCTTCACCTAGGAGTGCTACCAACAGCTATCCAGTTTTGGGGAAGATCTGGGGGAAGAGTTTGTTTAAGCTGATGCCCAAAATCCTGTTTCAGGTTGACTATAGTCAGCTCCAAATTTCCACAGCCACCTCACGTAAGCTCCAGATTTTTGCAGATTCTAAAAGCTGCTCAATCCTGAAAACCCATTTGGATGCTCCCATCTAAAAATGATTTCCTAGTTATAAGTGTTTTTCCTCCCCTTTCAGAGATGTGTGCTGAGCTGGGTAGAAAAGCCTTTACCATACACATTCCTTTTGTGCTTGTGTAATTTGATTTCCCATGTGTGTCATAAAGAGAACTGAAGCCTCCAGGACAGGTAAGAATTTCAGGCAGCTGTACAGAGCTCAGTGAGGCTGCCAGCCTGGTTCCTCTCTCAAGCACAACCCTCCTCTTCAAGAGAAGGAAGTTGAAGCCTCCTCCATCCTTCCTCCTTTCCTTCCTTTGCTTCTCCAAAATATCCTGGGGTCTGTTCCTCATCAAGACCTTGTGCAAGCAGCATCTATTTGTGTGGTTTCATGTGCCTGACATGCTTTAAATGAAGTGGAAGCCATGGGGTTGTTGCTGCATTTTCTGTCTTCAGACTCATATCATTGAATAGCCAACCTTTCTATATTTTTAGAAAAGGGAATAAGGTAAATAAAATGCAGAAAGATAGAGTAAAATGATGTAATTTACCTTCACTGCCCAAACACACAAATTATTGTTATAAAAATACACCAGCAGACCTGAGAAACTCTTCACAAAGCCAACTCCTGGAGGCCAGGACTCAAGCCCAAGGTCCAAATTCAGCACACACATTCAGCTATGTTTAATCTCAACTTTCAGTGAAGCTCCTGTGGCATCACTGGAGCACCAGTGCACTCCTGATGTGAGCAGCCTCTTTGCACCAGCCTCTTTCACAAAGCTCAATAGGGCTGGAGTGTCTTACTCCACCTCTGCACCAGCACACAACTCCTGTTGTCCTTTCAGGCTTGGGTCCTTGTGGATTGCCCAAAAGAACTAACCACATTTTCCTGATTATCTTGTTTCAAGCTGGTTCCCTTAACATCAGTTATCAAGTAAAGGCTGTGGGATGCTCACATGCAGAAGAAACCTTCCTCTATCACCAGTGCTTTTCTTACCTTTCCTTGACTGACAAAGGGTCTGTCCTGCCTCATTTATGGCTGAAATGAGGTCTGTGACAAGAAGATTCTCTAACAGATGTTGGATTATCACTGGAAATAAGGATTTTGTTGGTTATTGAAAAACAAGTCTTGCCAGCCTGTCCAGTTTCAATAATACCCTTTATTTTTGACACCAGCCAACAGAGCTCAAAAGGTCAGTTGCAGCATTTCTGTAAGAGCATCTTGGTTTGTACATACGGTTCAGAGGGACCTGAACTGCTTTACAAAGGAGGTTGTTACTTTCCCTGGTTTACAGATGGAAAAAATGGGAGATGACAAATAGCACTGTCTAGTCTTATCATTCTAGTAACTAGAATTTAAGTCTAAGTGCCAGAAAGTGAGCTTTTGGGGCTGTGCCCAGCCTCAAACAGAAGTGAAACAGATGACATTCTTGCTTTTTGTTAAACAACGTGCCCATACACAACTGTCAAAAGTTGTCTTGCTATAACCTGTGCTCTAAAGAGCTCATTGATCAGATGTGAAGGTTTTAGAATTATTTTTGAACTACTTCTTGCTGTAAATTTAGATACATAGAGGCCATTCTAAGGCACTAAGCTGTATCAATCTGATGTTACTTAAACATGGGCCAAAAACTAGGGTTGCTAATTATATCCAACAGTAAATAATCTAAGTACTGCTGCACAATCTTTTCATTTAAGTGTGGTTTTGTTAGCAGATTTTCTTCTAAAGTACTACAAAGCCAATTAGAAATGCTAGTGACTGTAACCACCATGATAATTTTTGCTCTTTCCTACATGTAGGAGTGATGCTTATACTCAGTTTTATTAAGGAAAGACTTGGTTATAAAATTCCTTCTCTGCCAGATTTTTGAGGGACTAATTTAAGGGTCTGAAAGGAGATGAGTGAACCTGAGCTTTATTCATGGCACCTCCCTGCACATCCGTTCTTTGAGCTTACAATGATCTACCCATATCACCCATTTATCTTGCAGATGAGATACTGTCTCCTACACACAAACTTGACACAATAGCTGAGCAGATAAAGTCTGCAGAAGGAGCTGAACGATTTCTTCCTATTTTTTAGGTTTAGGCCTGTAATTTTTCCAGTGTTTCTCAAGAAGAGACTAACAGCAGGACAAGAAACAAACCCCCAGGTCCTACACAGGCTCTGGCAGACCTTCCCCTTATCTATGCTCAATAACAAAAGAAAACAAGCTGAAGGCATGAGTGCAACTCCTTGTATCACTAAAGCTGTTCTGAGGGTTATTCTGATGGCTGATAGCACAATCTACTGGGCTTTTCTTGCATTTCTCCTGCTTCATTATTCACTGATCCTATTATCATCTCCACTGAATGAAAGGGAGATTACAAAGTGCTGAGTGGCTCCTTAGAGCCATTCAGTGCAATCACCTTGCACTCTCTACAGGCCCCAGGATTTCACCCAGTGATGACTGCAGGTCTCCTAACCACTGCTGGGCAAGGAGGTCTCTTTCCAGAGGACACCCACACTTATCTCTGCAGCACCATTAATGCTCTAATTCTGCCCTCTGAGCATTTCTTTGCATCCCTAGATATTTCTATCTCATCAGAAACTGCAAAAAGTTTTTACATTCGCATTCCTGATAGATTTGGGTATTCAGAATGATTTAAATATTAATTAGCTTTTAAAGATACACTTATAAAACTATTTCTCAATTTGTTCCTGGAGTCAGATTAGCCCCTAAGGATTCATGTCCCTGACTAAGTATAGCCACTACTTAGCAACAACAACAACAATCATTGTAAGCAACATGATTCTCATACTAAATACAAAGCACAGCACTGTACCAGCTACTAGGAAGAAAATTAACTCTATCCCAGCCAAAAACAGGGCACTTGTGTTTCAAAATATTATCCAAACCATTTAAAGTTCTCAGGCTAAAGGGAGGTACAGACCTTGCCATAATAAAAGCACAACTCTCATTAAGAGGTCCAAAGGCACAATACAGAGATGCTAGCAGCTTCCCTTATTTGTTATAGGTGGAGATAGAATCATAGATAGCTGAGGATCAGAAAGGGGAACAGGTCAATCAACAAGAAAGCCACACTCCCATGTCTCAGTCCTCCTTACAAATCCATTCTCATGCACAGACATCTTCTGTGTGTCTTCTACTCAAAATACTTCTTTACCTACTTCCCTTCTGAGTCTTTGCTAAATGATATTCTGAGCTCTAGCTGAGATCCACACACCAATCACACTCACTATAAACTACTCTATAGACAGTATATGAGGCTAATAAATGAGGCTCTGGAAGGGCTCTTTCATTAGCCCTGAAGTGCTGGTTTGCTGGAGGTTCACACCCATAGATAGGCAAGGAAAGGTCTAAGGATAACCTCTGGACATGTACCCAGAGACAGACTGTACCTGCAGTGCTTCTGAGATGCAAGGGAGAGAGATTGCTTGCAAAACACTATTTAAACTTCCATAAAATAAAACTACCATAAAATAAATGCTCTCAGAAATTCACCTCTTGGTTTCCCTTCCTACAGAACATTTTATAGTGTACCCAAGCCTGCTCTCCACCACTTTATTGTCCTGTGATTTTGTTTACTCACTAGGGAACGGCTGTCAAACCTTTTTTCTGATGAAGCAAGAAAAGAATGGCTTTACACTTATTTTAGCTCTCTTACACCAGGGCCAGAGCTTGAAGCTACTTTGTTTCTATCTCCAGGCACATTGGATAGCCATAAACCAGCAGCTACTCTACTAGCTGTCAGACATATCTTGAAGACTCCATAGGCATTTGCTGTAAGAGCCTCTAGGAAGACACATTAGGGTGGAAAATAAATAACATAACACTAGAGGCATTTAAGCCGCTAAAAATACCACAAGAGGGTCAATGGACATTATTCTCTCAAAGAGAGTCTTGCTTGTTGGATACTGTTTATTTGATCACAAGAGCCAAAAGTGCTTCAAAGGGTTTTTGTTATGCTGGTGTCTAGGAGGAATAATGACATTTAGCCCATGAGCTTTGTGTTGTCTCTTCAGTAATGCAACCTAGATCAGACTCTGATCTTGAGCCATCTAAAATGAACTTGCTGACCTTCCATTAGCACTTTCAGCCTCCAGAGTGCTCTTCCTGGGTCCTGTGAAAGGGCTTCTGATCAATGAGAGAACGATGCAATTATATAGGAAGAGAGTCTTGTCCTCTCCATGTATCCTCCATGTATCAAAGGACAGAGCTACAAGCATGTCCACCATAAAACTCACCAATGACTCAGAGAAAGAGAATGTCATTTAGCTCTATAAAGGTAAAACCATACATTAACTGTCCCCTCAAAGCCCCCAGTAAGAACAACTCTGGCAAAGCTCATTGTTTGAGCCACACTGCAGCAGCATGTTTACCTTATGAGTCAAATCTCACATATCTAACTCACACAAACTCAACAAAACAGCATTAGTATGAAGCTCACCAAAGCCACAAAGATAAGCTGAACTCCATGATGCCTCCAGACAATGCATCAGCAAGACAGGCTCAAAACTTCACTTCTAAAGTGCAGTGGTAGCAAAAACACTCCACAAGGTTTAAAGAACAGGTTAGGGAAGCATTTGGTATAGGGGAATTTGGTATAAGTGATCTTACCTTTAGTAAAGGGAACATCAAGGAGCAGAGAGATCCAGCAGATCCCTAGGGGACATGGAGCAGAACATGGCATTGCAGTAGAGACCTTGCCAACCAAGACTCAACCCTTTGGTATCTGAGCAAGAAAGGCCCAGAGTTCAGCTGGGACTTCACATCACAGTGCAAATTCATGGAGAACACAGATCCATGGTCAAGCAGGGAATTCAGTCTCTGTGGTAGGGTCCACAGCCTGGCACAGGCAAGCTTCTCCATCATAACTCAGAAAAGAAATAGAATGCCCCTGGCTGAGTTTAAATGGGCTTCTGGGCCCACGGGTGAGGGTGGAAGCATCAGGTGGGGCTGGTCAGGACTATTATTGCTAGTTAGTGCCCTCAGGGCTCTGTCAAAGACTCTTTCAAAGCAATTCTGGACAATTTCATACAGTGATTTTAAAGCTTTTTCCACAATCAGGATAAAGCCTGCAGTTTCTGCAAAATTCATCTGCATTATATGGTAGTGTAGATATCTCCACTGCCAGAAGGTTTAAAGAAGAGGTCAGAAGAGCATGTGACAGTCAGAAGGAGTCTGTGTAAGAGAAAGGCAGGATGTGTCTGAGGGGGACAGAAGGGCTGTGTCAGGAAAACTCTTAAAGCCAGTTATGGTTTTTAACATCTGATTTCAGGGCAGTGTAACTTCCTCATAAAGATAGGATGCATTGTGATGAGACAACCTGAACTAGGGAATGCCACATTTTCTTCTTGCAGTTGAGAACAGAGTTTAAACCAAAAGAATGCTGTGAGGGTTTGGGGTTTTTCTGGCCCATGCAGGTTAGCATGGAAGGCTGGACTTGATAGGTGCTTACATCTAGAAAAGGAACATAATTTATGTGTGTTTATCATCCTCATGGCCAGGCTTCATGAACAAAGCTCTGGGGAGGGCTCCATCCACGCTCCTCACAAGCGCTTTTTCCAAGCACTGCTGGCTGCGAAGGCCAATGCAGGACAGACAAGAGCGGTTGCAAAAGGCACAGCACAAGGACTCCTCAGGAGGTAGAAGCTGCAAGACACGATTCTTTCTACGCT